>JARKHS020027304.1:0-311314 GCA_030143305.2 Amblyomma americanum | reverse complement strand
GCATTTGTGGGCAAAATTTTTGTAACCTGGCAGAGCTCGGTGCAGTAATCTTTTTGTGATCTTCTGCAACAGACACTCGTCGATACTTGCCAATGTAGGTATAGTTATATGGCTAGGCTCCAGGCAGTAAACATTAGAATATCATAGCACTAGATATGATTTGGTGGTAGGCCTTCGCCGCATTGGCCGATCTGGAATGGCTGTAAGGCATTCTGACGAGGAAGCTGTGACTTTGATATCGTGCTTTCAAGAATCTACCAAAAATAACATAAACATGTTAAAGTTACAGAAATCTGAAGCAGCCTGCCTTCAATGACTGGCAGTCTGAAAGTGGCTGCCGACTTTCTAATAGTGGTTCGACCACCGATTCACTAATGCTAGTTGTTCGAATATTTTTCTTTTGCGCAATGCGCCACCTTGCTTACCTGATTTTGCGAAACAACAAATCCAGATGACAGAATAGTCAGAGGCACAGCGAAAGAAAGCTTTTTTGTTTGCGCCGGCGCTGGCTTCTGTCCGACAGGGGACCGCGCTTGGGAATGACTTTTTCTTGCATGATTCTCTTCATAAAGTAAATTTCAGCATGTTAGGCCTCAGGCTGGGCTTTTCGTTTGGCCTAAGAACCGTCTTCGTTTTCGTACGGTGTTCGGCTGTATGTAAGGAGAATGGCAGCTGAAAGCATTTTTTGCTTTAAAAAATTTATTGCGCATGTGAGTTAAAGGTGTTTATGTTAAACTGTTTTCTCATCCATGCATGTAAGAGCAGCTTGGCCTGCCAGAATTCACCTGAACTTAGTCAAAACACGGCAATTCAAGCGGATGTAAATCTCCATCTCTATGCTGTAATCAAGGTGCATTGACTAAAGGTGTTCTGTGCATGGTTTTCTGTTTCCTTGAAGTTTTTATTTGTTTCCACCTAATTGCGTAATGAATGTCATTATTCTCATGAGGCCTTATATGGCGCTCTTTTGAGGGCTAGTATCTTCTTAGAAATATGGGGTCATTCACGTCAAGACATCAGAACCTGTTTGGGAGAATGAAATCAGGAATGAAAAATGTACAGGGTTTCAAAATCTTAAACTCTCAGCTAGTATGCCATGCGCGTTACCAGAAATAGACCGCAATGCATTTTGCGGTCAGTAGCAAGGGCAAAAGACAGAAAGTTGTTCTGATAAAGATACTTTTTTTTAAGATTACCTCAATGGCGTGCCAGAAAAATAAATTTTAAATGAAATCGCAGTGACTTGGTTGGAAAAGCAGCAAATGCGCTCAGCAGTTGTCGAAGAGCACAATCCCCTCCACTCTCGGCAACGCTAAATAAAAGCTGGCAAAGGACCTTCAAGTTGAGGCGCAGTAATCGTCGACGACACTCTCGATGCTGGGCTAAAAATATTCCAGATAAATCTTCTAGTATCCCTCCTCCGACACAGAGTGATACATCCGCGCGCCAGTGGATTTGAGTATGAATAAATAGAGATTACCAAAAAATATGCGGCAGTATTATTTTTCTGCTAGCAGTGCGCAACGGCTGAAAAAGTTCATGCTGTGATTGATGTCTACGCAGTAATTTGCGAACAGAAAAAGTCAGCTGAGAAAACATGACGCTGCCGGAAAATTTAGTTCTGTTAAGAAGTGGTTCGTTGAAAAATATATTGTAAATTATTGAAATAGGCGGACTTTGTCTTTGTCTCATTGAATGCCATAAATAAGAGCCAATGAACATAACGTACCGCAAATGGTACTTAGCCAGAGCTGTTCAAATGTCAACCATTTTCACTAACCTTTCAGACATGAGAAAATAAATTTCAGATTCTCATCTGAGTAAGACCTCACCATATTTCGACAATTAAAGGACGGAGCCTGTTCTAATGTTAGGTTTGTAGACAAATCATTTGTTAATCCATTATACTAGCAAACATTCCTTAACTTCTCAGTAGATTTTAGACTGCAATGGCTAGATTTTTCTTTTTAAAAATCGTCCTGTAGTCTAACAGAACACAGCATATCATTACGTTACAATGCATATATGCCCAGCCTATGTTTCATTTTTCTTTCGATTTCCGCTGATATCATGTTCATTTTTTAATACGCGTTCGCTGCTACCTTTGTGTGCCGCAATCCTTTCCCCAACACTTTTCCTCCTGTAATGCACTGTGCAGACCCCAGTCTAGTCTTAAGTCTTTCCTTAGTTCGTCGGACCATTGTGTGGCAAAAGGCTGGCTTATCTAATATTGATTCGTTCCCCGAAATTTAATTTATATCGGACGTCAGCCTTCCACGAACATGGATGAAGAGTTATTACTCCTGAGAAAAAGGCCTCTTTTCTTGTAAATATTATGCAAACTAAAAGCTGTCATATGTAAAGAAACGCTTTTTAGCTATGCTTGAAAAAAGGAAAGGAAGTCTTATGGGTGACGTTTCATTGCGCCAACTCACTGACTCAAGAAATTTGCGTTTTGTGTAGCTGAAAGTGTATCAGTCAAATTCAACAAACAATGAAATGCTAACTCTACCGAGAATTGTTGTATTGTTTGAAAAACTTCAGGCAGGTTAACGGCCGTGCATGCGACTGTCTTCTGACAGAAACGGCCAAGTGCTGGCTGCTGTTGACAACAGGTCGTGTTTGGCCAGGGAGATAAAAAATAGCGGCATTGTGGCCGTGTGTTTACGAAGCAGCGGGAAACGGAGACCGTGTAGGAAGAAAAGATGGAAACAGACAATTCTTCCTTCGGCGCACTTCATTTTAAGGAATTTCGTTTCACAGTAACAAGGTTGACCGCGTTAGCTGGACATCACTCGAGTTGCCGTTGCACCAGTTAGGCTAAAGAATACCGGTAGGGTTATTATATTATTATTAACTCTTGCACTTATGATTTCTGTGTACTGCCCAGAAAGTTTATTTTGCCTATTTTGCGCCTTTGTCAGCAAATGAACCAAGAAATAAAAATGCAGATACTGAAAATTAATTTAAAAGTAAAAAAACACTGTAACTCCCTCATTCCTTAATGAAGACCTCAATTGCGTCTTTGTGGAAGAGATGAAGGAGCAGTTAAAGGGGTAAGAGAGCAAGAGAGAGTTGAGGGCACTTGTTAAGTTTTGACCAGCCGAGGTTCTTTAACGCTCACTTACATCGCACACCATACAGAATTTTTGATTTTTCCTCCACCGAAACGCGGCCAGCCCGACCGGAATTCAACCTGTCTCTTTGGTCTGAGCAGCCAAGCGCCCTAATCATTGAACCACCACGGGGCGAGGGGACGGGGGTATTGAAAAAAAAAAGCCTGTAATGATATGAATACTCCAACACCTGGGGGCTGAAATATGCATAAACTCTGTACATGGTCCTTTACCAATTTCCTTTGGCACGCAATAATATTTTACAAGACAAGGATAACGTCTTGCTGAAGTTTACTGCAGCTGTCGGCTGAAAACAGCAAGTGGCGCACATATAAATGCTCGATTAATTTTTTTTAATTGAATGAGACAAGTTGCATATGCCATAATATCAACTTTATTCTGAGTTACAGGGTTCAAACTTCAATACTTATTTAGTCGCTGTTTCCCTTAAGGAAATGGCAAATCGTCATTTGGTCGAGCCGAACTACCAGGATCTTTCTGCGCCCAGAGAATCTTGACATTTGCGGTTGCCACGTTCGAGAAAATGAAGCTCTTCAGCGCTGAGTAGTCTCACAAATCGTGGGCGTTATTCGTAATGCATACACTAAACTCAGGATGATGTATGCCAGCCCATTCGTCTGCCTCTTCATCTTCTACACGTTCTGGTGCTAGCTATTTTTGGTATTTGGGTACAGCTAGTTGTTGCTTAGAGCGCTACTAGCTGCATATTCTTCGCGTTATTTTGCTGTTGTACTTAAATAAATTTTCAGATCGCTAAATTCTCTAAATCTCTCGCGAATTTCAGGACTAGCTAAACTCTTTATGCAGCGTCTGATGCCTTCGATCAATCGCGCGGTTAAGCGTACAGCTGACGCAGGAATTTTCGGCATACTTGAGTGTCTCTACCAGGCAGAATACGCAAAGCCGAACAGGTTAGTTTTTATTATGCAACGTACGCTGCTAGGCTAGTTGGTACTTAAGTACCAACTTAATTGGTACTTAAGTAGGAATTGGCACTTAAGTACGAATTGTCGAACATCGTGTAATGACAGCGCTGGCACACAAAGACACAGAGAGGACACATACACAATTGCGCAGTTGTGTGTGCGTGTCCTCTATCTCCTTATCTGACAGCAGGGGCGTAGCCAGGGGGGAGGGGGCTTATGGGGCGTGAGCCCCCTCCTGAATTTTTTTCGAACTGTCACGCACCGCTGACCAAAACAACCACCGGTGCCGGAAGTCATTCTGGATTGTGTCACCTAGAATGTCCCCTTCAGACTAGAAAGGACATTTTGGCGCGAACGTTGCTCACTCGGGTTGGATTTCGTGGCAAGGCCGGTGCACCTGGAGTCATGTAATGCAAGGGGTCCCATCCTAGCACAAGCTTTCAAGGGCCTATCGAAGCTTCGCTGTTGTGACAAACATTCCGGTGCACTTACTCGAAATACATGACCGGTGTTGGCTGTTACTTCGCATTAAACTGGAATGGAAAGCGTCATTGAGATTTTTCCCTGGCCATTGCATATGTACAAAAATGTTAAGGTTCTTGAACGACAAGCATTCATTAAAATGTTTGTCCTCTACTTGCTAATTTCATGGCCTTTACGTTTTTCTTATCAACGGCATGCACTCCTTTGCTGGTTGAGGACCGATATAGTTTTAGACTTCGTGTGATATTTTCTTTACTTGTTAAATACGCAAAAACATGTAAGCATTGGTATTAGTTATGTCAGCCACGAGTGAATGATAAGGGGATAGTTGGTACGACATGGGTACAAGATATATATTACTGAGCAGGGGACACGACACAGAAGAGAAACAAACAGCACGAGCTCGTCCAGTTTGTTGCTCTCCTGTGTCTTGTCCCCTGCTGAGTTTTATGTTTTGTAATCTTGTCTGCCATGATTTTTAAGACATACGAATACATTATTTATTTAAAAAAATACATACTTCACTTGTCTAGAATGTAAGTAGCGTTATCTAATACACAATGGCATTGTCAATGGCAATGGCAACAATGGCAGTGCAGTTATTCTTTTTGCGTTTGATTCTTCCACAAATTCTATGAGGAGGCCGCGCTGCAACATGAGCACCTCCCGAACAAAATTTCTCGTTACGCCACTGTCTGGGAGCGCTGCGATTCCATGTTATTTTTGACTGACGTTGAAACACTCGAGTGGCACCATTCAGTTTCGCCTCTTTGTTGGTGTTCGGGCTTCGGTTTTGTGGGGGCGCACTTCCTTGTTCTTCCGCTGTTGTCTTATTTTCGGGGTACCATAAGCTTGAGCTTCAGGGACTCGTCCGTTTGACGCCTTCGCTCTAATTCATGGGTACACAACTCCGCATCTTAATTCGGTCGTCACTTGCGCTCCTGCTTGGGGTGTGGCTCGCGAAATCATTGTTCTTCTGCTCTCTTCGACAACCGATCTTATCCGAAACTGCCGCGAGTAACTGAGTGACGGGCGCTCGCCTGATCGCTGGCCCTTTGACGTCAGAATAACATGCGAGGGTGTGGGGTTCGGTCCAGTATGCTGCCGGGTACCCACAAGTGACACAATGGGTACAAGCTTCCCAAGGTCTGGTTCTCGTCTTATTCAGAGGGAAATGCTTGAGAAATGGGTCTTTGACCTCACCTTTATCAAACGAAAATGCCTTGTGCCACGGCGCGCCTTGGCCCCAGGTTCCCGAGCGTCATAAAAAAAAATCACTATCAGAATTGCGGCGAGACTGATTAACCTTCCCTTGTTTGTTAACACTGCAGCAGGGATAACTCAGCTTGGAGAGAAGGAACACAAGCCGAATTGGGTCAATAGAAATTGTACGCCGTTATTCTTAGTGCACATCACATTGGAAGCAAGGTTGATGTTTCACACTGCTAGACGGACTGTTCTTCGGGTGTCCACGAGTGCTAGCCAATCTCGTTCGGCAGACAGCGTGTCCGGAGATCGGACTGGATTGAAATCCTTTACGATGCCCCAAGCTTCTCTAGTTATGCTTTTGCAGTGAGCTGTATATCAGAAGTGCCCCGAAACAAATTCGAAAGTTGGCCCGTTGGTGACGGTGTAAAATGGCAACGCTACTGTCGTCGCCTTCGCACTCGGCACACCATCAGCCGTGATTACGTGACTTCCCGCAGCACCAATCCCGCGCCTGATGACTCGTGTAACTTCTGTAGTCATCGGGAGGAAGGAGTGCTGAAAAGACGCTACCAAACGCTCGTAAACGCCTTTAAGACGCTGCGCATTGCCTGGAGGTAAGAGCCCTGAAATTTGAAACTGGAAGAACAAAGGGAGTATGCGTTACGGGTTTTCTCCAAAAACGCGCAGAGATGCTAACACAAGAAGAATTACAGGAATCGGCGCATAGGAACGGGAGTTATTAATGAAGCAATTTCAAAATACAAGCAAACAACATGCTGCCCTCCACTCGATTTTCGCAGAGTTTCCATTCTCATTTCACTTTCCCAGAGATGCCATTGGGTGGGGCCGATAAAAGCAGCTTATTTGATCACGTCGCGGAAGTTTGCACACCATGGTTGCCTCTTTGCTGCAACTCGTTCTTGCTACCGTCACGTGGACGCCAAGCTAGCCCAGCGATCCTCCATTGTGCCGTGATCCGTCAACAGCGCACAAGGGAGCATTGATCAATGACCTAGTCACGTCCCAAACCGTAAACGAGGTATAATAGCAACCATCTCGTCAACAACGTTCGGAAAACTTTTAGTAAAATGCTCCGCAAACCGCACTTTTATTGCGAGCGATCTTCACAAATGTCCGTAGTTTAATGTAGCAGTTTAAACCACCACTTCCTGGCATTGCTCATCTGTCTCTTCAGGGCATGGTCGTGACAGAATTTTGTGCAGGTACATTCAGTTTCTTCACTCTGAGCGCAGCAAAAAAAAAAAAAAAACGAAAACCGAGGCCCCCGGCTCCAGGAACCTGCAGCAGATGCGCAGCTGCCTCTTTTGAAGATGGTGTTTATCAGTGCTTTTAAAAAGACTAGCAGAAATTTCACAGGGCTGTTGTAATTTTTTACGATAGAATAAGGGCAGCTCTAGAACTTCTTCGTTGCAAGATACTATTGTTTTTCTCAAACTAATTGTGCAAATGTTCATTGTCAGAGCTATTCGTCTACGGATTTCACCGATATTTACCGAAGTGTCACAACAACAAATTCTTTGGTTTTCAGTCAACGCTAGTGTTGCGTCAGCCCTTTCAGCGTCCTTGTGAAGTTTGCGCGATTTTCCTCTTTGGTTAACGATAAACGAGCTCGAGTTATGTTATTCAATTGTACGGATATTTTAAAGTTATTGTTTTTGTACGACTACCATGCAGACTTCCAGCCATTGTAAGAAAAGAAACTTTCGTTACAGAAAGGTTGGCACAAAAGAGAAAACATACAAATCGCTCCGAGAGACGCTAGCATAAATTTTCGTAAATATATCTTGATTTTTTACAGCTGTACGGCTGGGCGTCAGACACGTAATTTCGCAAAGCTATTAAAAGGGCCAGTTCGTTGATCATTATGCGAACGTATGCGCTAAAAGCGACACAAGAAGACAACACACACAGGACACAAGCGCGAAAATTGCACTAGTGCCGTGTGAGTGTTGTCTTCTTTTGTCGCTTTTAGCGCATACGTTCGCATAACGTTATTTAGAGGGCGAAATTTCATCCGTTGGCACTAAGTTCTTTTGTTTGGGAAGGCTGAGCCGAAAGGTGCAGCGCGTTCCATTGTCGGTTGGCTATAGGGGCCATGTGTGTGCGACTTAAAGCACGTTGGGCAGAACAACCCTATACCTTTGCAAGACCTTTTGTTGCCACCAACGAGAGCCCCAGATATATCTGCTCATTTCGTACAAGCTATTTGAGAAGCCTTTGTTCTATGCAATGGCTAGCAATGTTTCAATGTATTTCGAACAAAACCATTTTTTCCAGAAGATGCCTGCCTCAGGATTCAAGTTTATGGAAACTTCGCGTGGAAGTAAAGCAGAGCTTCAATAAACCATGATCTATTTAAGATATCTTTTGATTAACGCAGGCGACAGTTGAAAGAACACGAGAAATTATTTGGGCACGATAGAAATGGTATAGCACAACCAGCCTTGTATTTAAAGTGGAGCTATGCTTTCACAATTACTCAAAGGTTTTTTTTACCATTTATAAGCAATACAGACCTTATTAAATACTGCAGTATGTGTGATTCAATATTTTCTACCTTTATTTTGTTGTTGTCAGTTTTTTTTTCATGTTGATCTATCTACTTGCACATATCATTTAGATAAATGAACTTTCACTAGGCTCTTCGAAATTTATCTTTGCAGGATCCTGCAGAATGCGCTATTTGAGCTGTGACCAGTAACTTGGATCAGTATGTTTGTCGCATCATATCCTATTCAAGAGACGATGGTCTGTGTCAACTTCAGTCTGACAAAGATGGTAGAATTGTTTTTGTGTAGAGAGGTTTTTGCATATAAATATCCTTACAAGCTGTTAGGAAGAATATCGTTGCCATTAAAAAAGGCGACGTGTGAGTAAATTTACATTTATTAAGTTCCGTAAGGATTTGCAACTGCTGACGCTGGCTCATGACATCGCCGAAACTAGACAGAACCCTCTGTCAGTGTTTTCTGCGAAAACACACATACCCGACATTCGCTTCAAAACTTTTGCTCGTAAAAGGGTTCCTTGCGCTGTAATATTAGCTATTTTTTACGAAGGAAGCTGAAGATTCTTACACAAGCGACCCTTTCCGTTCAATGAACTTTTCAGAAGTTGCCGAATTATTCAAAGGTAACCAAGGAATAAAATATGCGTTCTCCTTTGAGATAAAATCTTTGTCTTATTCTGTGCCGCAAGCTGAGCTTTTGGCATCTGTACAAGCCTGCGTTCAAGAAATAGAACAAGATTTTCAGGATAGACGTAGGTCTCCTCGCAGAAAACTTTCTTAAATCATTAGACCAGTATATTACGGCTACATTCATTTTCTTCCGCCTTACGTGCAGCGTATTGAATCCGGCTAGCCCCTATTTTATCGTATTGTTGTTTTAGGCGCTATAGACAAAGAACTAGCCCAGAGGTTTTCAGATGGACCGTGTTAAAAACATTTAGAGGCGTATCAATTAAGAAAGAGCTACAGATTTTGGAATTTAGACTGGCATTTCGAGAGGGTGATTTATGCTGGGGTTACTTTTTTCGAACAAGCGAGAATTTGTAGAACTTGTGGCGACCTGCCCCGCAGCCCCCTGTGTTTGCTTTCCCGCGTGGCACCGTGCAGCAGCATCCTCACCTCGAGGAGGAACTCATTCCCTTGTCAGTTACATTAACTGGCAAGGGAGGGTGCCAGCGTCGCTGCGCGTGAGACTGCTGAAGACCGAGCGCGGGAGAGGGGGCATGAGACTCTTTGGCTGTTATCGTCGGCGCGAGCGGACGTGTCGCTCGCGGCTCCGCTCTTCGCCGGAGGGGCAAGGAAGTGACGGGGAGACCCGCTCCTGTACTCGTCCCGTCCGGCCGGCGGAGTATGCCTTGCCCTAGCGCGGGCGAAGATTCCCTTGAAACCTTGCTGGTGAATCGGACGACCTTGATTTATTAGCGTACCTTGTTGCTAGCTGGCGTTATTGTTGCTGTAGCAATAAATGCGTCTTTGTGTCAGCCAATGTGTCGTTCCTTTGTTTCATCAGAGCGAGGCCCGCCGTGGTTGGCGTGCGCTCTGTAGAGTACGCGATCATGGGGTGGGGTTTGGGCGACTTTGAACCTTGTCAGCCGTGACTGAGTGGGGAGAACGTATATATCTCCCCAAGTAAACCCCACATCTGGCAGCCCAACGTGGCGCTCGCTCTTGGAACATTGAACGACTGTCGGTTCGGTTCGAGGAACGGTCTTTGTCCGGACTTGACAAGGTCTAAGCCTAGAGTGAATTTTGATAGCTAGGACCTGCCGCATGCTTTCTTGAGTGCGATATGTATCGCGCTGCAGCATGTTTGAACTTTTCGTCATGCTCAGAACATTCTTCCATGGAGTTTCTTCGCGAGAATCTCTTGGTCCGCATCGAGGGAGCGCGAGGCCTAGCGCCCGCGGAGTCGCCGAGCCAGAAGCGAGTGAGTACGGAAGCCGCGTGGGTGGTCCGAGTTTCTGTATATATTTTCTCTACAGTCTATTTTTCGACTCTGGGAGTCGCGGCTCAGGGAGCCGGGTGGCCTGGGGCCACGGGTGCCGCTACGAGCTCGCTGGTACTGCAGCTCAGAACCGGGCGCTCCGATACAGTCCGATACAATAGGCGCCCACCACTCAGAAGCTGCTTTGTGTAGTGAGCGGGGTAGGACCACCCTACAAAGCAGATGTCTCCTCGCGGCTGCGCGCACGTAACCCGTTTCGGGTCTTTGTTTTGTTCACGGTTGTTGTAGGAGTGGTAGTTAGGCCTAATGCTTTTCGGAGCTGCCTGCACCACGTCAGAAGAGGCACGACCACCGGAACATGGTGTTGAGAGGGGGCGCACTTTGCTGCCCGCCCGTTTTTTTTTGTAACCTCGCACGAAGTGAGCAGTCTCGTTCAACTCAAAAGGGCTTTGTTCACGCGAACTTTTCGTTTGCACAGCCGCCGACAAGTTTTGCTAGCGAGTTAGGCATTGTGCCAAGAGGCCCTTGCGGATGCTGCTTCCCCTCCAGTGAGCTACATTAAAGGCACGCCGAGAGCGTTTCGGCAATTTTGAAGATCCCGTGGAGCCACCCAGGCTTGCTGTCCGGTGCACATCATCTCGCTGCCACCTGCTGCGATGGAGCGGCCTGTATCCTGTTCGCCGCACACATCCGGGGCAGCTGTGGCGAGACCAGTCAGCAGTCACCTGCGGCTGCTGCTGCTCTGGCGACTACTACAGAATCGTGGCCTGCAGGTTTCCCACCGGCCTTCTATTCGCGGGCCTGCGGACATGGTAGTCCACGGGCCATGCGAGTCGTCCCAGCGGAGACCTTCACACCGCCTTCGGAACATCGCGGAAGACTGCGTGGACGCTGCCGGCGTGACCTCCGGTGCAAGACGTGCCTCAAGGACATGAAGCCCAGGAGACTCCTCCTTAGCATGTACTTTTAGGCGCCTGGGTCTATTAAAGGTCGGGGAGATGTGGGGACCTGCCCTGCAGCCCCCTGTGTTTGCTTTCCCACATGGAACCGTGCAGCAGCAGCCAGACCTCGAGGAGGAACGCATTCCCATGTCAGTTACATTAACTGGCAAGGGAGGGCGCCAGCGTCGCTGCGCGTGAGACTGCTGAAGCCCGCGCGCGGGAGAGGGGGCATGAGGCTCTTCGGATGGGATCGTCGGCGCGAGTGGATGTGTCGCTCGAGGCTACGCTCTTCGCCGACGGAGCGAGGAAGTGACTGGGAGATCCGCTCCCGTACTCCTCCCGTCAGGCCTGCTGAGTATCCCTTGCCCTAGCGCGGGCGAACATTCGCTTGGAGCCTTGCTGGTGAGTCGGACGACCTCGATTCATTAGCATATCTTGTTGCTAGCTGGCCTTATTGTTGCTGTAGCAATAAATGCCTGTTTGTGCCAGCCAACGTGTCGTTCCTTTGTTCCCTCAGAGCAAGGCCCGCCGTGGTTGGCGTGCGCTCGGTAGCGTACGCGATCACTGCGCTGGGGGTCCGGGCGGCTTTGAACTGTGTCAGCCGCGATTGAGTGGGGGAACTTATTTATCTCCCCAAGTCAACCCCACAAACTTCATTTCAGTGCACTCAAAAATAGCGATTTGGTTAATCGCCTCGTTATGCTTGGAACCTACGCTCTTAAAGGGCGGTCCTCACCAGATGCAGGTTAGTTTCGATAATTATGTTGGCTGACTTTCAGCAGTTGGTTCCATTCGAAGGTTGTAACTGCAGTCAGAGAAACTCTCCTCCAAAAAGCAAACGGCGGCACTTGATCAAAAGGGTCTCCGGGTGGGGGAAGCTCAGTGGAACCTAGGTTGTGCCATGTCTGCACAACGTGTCGCACAACCCCAAGAAAGTAGGGAACTGACGCAGTGTAACTTTGGTTTTTTCTGCCGCCACCAAGGTCTCAACATTTAACAGAAGCGGGTCGCGTCAGAGGGGCTGCCTGCGCCTGTCGTGCCGTCTTCTTTTGTGTGCGAATGTAGCGCGTTGCTTCAGAACTTAACACGCGGAACCAACTAGCCCTTGCAGGTATAACTATAAATCATGGGTTTCAAAATAATCATAATTGTTGGGTCACCGGAGGCTCCCCTTTCACGCAAACAAGCTATACCATTTATGCGCAATAACAGTTTATTTCGCTTCAATACTGAATAAATTTGTTGCTATTAAGCCCCTTAAAGATTCACGGCCCATTGTAATATGTGCTCCTGAATCGCTTACAAGGATTTTAACAGCGTCATGAAGCCTACCCACCACACAATTCTTGGCACGTTACGAGGTCTGCGCTTTGTCACTGTCCTCTTGTCACGCGCAGGTCTGCGCTTTTCCGACAAGGCTAAGGTTGAAGTTTTATTTCTTTGAGATATGAAAGAAGGGATTTTGGCAAAAGGCGGTAAAGGCTGACTAAGTCACAGTTGCGCATAAAATTCTACAGAGCAGTTCGCAACAAAGACACTAGAAATATTAACAGCCCATGATGGCTGTCAATATAGTTACAGCAAACGACAGTATTAGGGCGCAAATATCGCATGTATACACAGAGAGTACACCATAAAATCAAGGCAGTCTACAAACATAATACGAGATCACTAAACAAGAGCCTCACGCAATAATCTGGGCAAACAGCAAAGAAAAGATCCTTTCCTGAATAAATAATGTAACTATTTCACGTCATGATTGATTAGCTGTTTTTAATGCCTTTTATTTGTTATTACAGAAATAAAACATGTTAACTAAAATATAGTTCATTGTGAACAACTGGAATCCGCTTATTCACCTTTTATGTTCAAGTAATTATGCCTTGTTTTAGGGACTAAGTTTTTTTGTTGCCAGAGGCAGGATTTATTAGGAGGGCAGTTAAGACCGATGGCATACAAACGACTAACATGTCATTGTGATTGGAAAAAAATATTATTTACATATTTATACACATGCCAAGGTTACCTTATATATTGACGTCCACAAGTAGACATGACGCTAAGCATGTAAGTCGAGCCAAATCAAGAAGTACTATCAGCATGCTTCAGCAACTAACAGGTATTGCTTGTGGGCAATTTAAGACGGGATAGCATACCTATTCACAGAAGAGTGAAACAGCAATATTCTGACATGAAAAAAAAGACGTTAGCGCCAGTTTGGTCTAAAGACGAGAACAAAAAATCGTTGTTAACAAAAATGAATGGGCACGACCACTGCCGGAGGAACCCTTCCTCTCTCGAGAAAAAGAGTTCCTCTGACAAGAAACTGATCAGCTCCCTTCGAAGGCGGCCAAGTATTGGCCACACAGCGCGGCGTCGAAAGCCACAAGCGGCCGCGGTGCATCGATTGCGCTATAAACTAAAACGGCTCTAAACAATTAACAGGCGAGCAAAACGGCCGCAGAAAAAGCGGCCCCGGGAGACAAAGCTCGAAATGCCGTGCCCACGAAATCCCGCATGAACAGCGCGCCAAAAGACCCGCGCTACCACGCAGGTGACTGTAGTATGGAGATTAGATTCCGGAACGGGCAAATCGGACAGGTACTGGAGCGTAAAACACCCCACCGCCCTAGCCGATCACAAGTAGGCAGCACTGTCCAACCATGTTTCCAAACAAATCGTGTAGATGGTCTGGGAGAGGCGTCGACGCTATATGCGCGCCCATTGAACGCGGCGCATCGGTGAGCGGCGAGCCGCCGGCACTACAGGCAACAACCGCGAGCCCATAATGTCCACCACATGGTCCGCAACGATGTTGACATCAGGTGCTACTGCGCTTACATGCCTGAAAAAGGCCACTGACGTAGCATAGAAAGCGGTAGGCTACTCTGATTGAGGTCCATGATTAACAGGGGCCGAGGGATTCAAAAAGCGCAAAGAAGGGCCCAAAAAGTACCGCGCTATGGTTCGCGCCTGAGACACGTCCCCCAACTGACTACGCAAAATGCACTTCAAAGCTAACAATGAGGATGCGATGGAAAAATTTGGAAAGGCAAAAAAGCCTCTCTCCTGTGGTTGTCCAAGAACAGCACGAGCCACAAGCTCGGTCACGCCTGACCAAAAAAAAAGAAGAAAAAACTGTAGCCTGCATCAGTCTTATGACGCGCACGGGTGGTTTAACATTGTGGCAAAGGTACCAAAAGGCACCCAGCACGACCGACTGAACAAAGTAGAGCCTCTCAAGCAGAGGCAGGTCAAATGTCTGGGCCCTCCGCACACGAACTGCAATGCCCTCTACGACCGAGGGCCACACATACCCTCCCATATTCCAGCACAGTCGTAGGTCACGCCTAAAATGCGCATCTGCGTACACCACCGCAAAGGTATCGCACATGCAATACGTCTGCAATAAAAAGTAATGACTTTTCGAATAATTAAGAGCAGCTCCCGACAAGGAGGCGTACTCACGAAAAACGCTTAAAGCTTTGAGCAGGCGGCGTTCATCAGGTAAGTAGTGTGTGATTTCATCTGCTTAAGCAGTGACACGCACTGCCTCACTGCCTGGCAACGCCAGACCTCTAATAAGAGTGGTGATTGACTGCCAGGAGGAAAGGATATTACGCTAAGACAAACAAAAGGGGGGAAAGCGGAAAACCTTGACGATCGCCGCAGCCAACATAAAATGCGGTACTTTCCCAGCCATCGAGGAACGGAGTTCTTGAAATGTCTCTGTACACCTCTTTATTGAGAAGCACAATAGAAGGTGGGAAACCGAAAGCATCAAGAGTACCCTAAATATATACTCATGATCTAAGAAGCCGAACGCCTTCTCTTGATGGAGGGAAACAAGAAGGCCCTGTGCGCGCCACCGTATAGTATACTCCCGAATATCTCACGTTACGGAAGATAAACTATGTATTTCACGACCCAGCATGGAGCCAACGTGGTGGCAGGAAATGAGGGACGGGAGAAGAGACCGTAGAACGCGAACGAGTAATTTTGCTAATACTTTATAATCTGAACTTAGTAAGGTGATAGGGCACCAATCTGCCGGAGATGTCGAGAAATGAGACTTTATAGGAATCAGGACAATGCGGCCTCTTTTAAATGAATCGGGAAAGACATGCCGAGTGAAACAGAGTTTTAACACGCGTGAAAATGGATCTTACAATATGCCAGAACTGTAAATAGAACTTCACAGGAAGACCATCTGGCTCAGGCGCTGTCTCGTTTAATGGAATCTAACGCCTCCTCGATTTCACCTTGTGTTGGCGGAGCCATAGGGCCATCATAAAATTCAGCGGCAACCTGCGCCAAGCATGTAAAAAAAGGGTGTGCGGAAACGTCATCGCGATCAACCAGAAGGAGCGACTGAGCAATATCCCGGAAATGGACGTAAAACGCACTGAAATTCCTGCCAACTGGCTGGGCCACAGCCTTGGCGGAAGATGTAAAAGCAGGGGCACCTTGAGGGCACAACAGGTCCTGGCGTGCAAACCGAAGCACCTCAGGATGAGCAGTTGGACTGCGTTGACAACGCCATGCCGCCGCTCTGAATGAGGATGATAGTAAAAGACGCTGGAGGCGCTCCGAAAGCTCCTCTTTCCATGCGCACATAAGCGACGACGGCGACGGGGTGTGCTGAGCTATACGCAGCTTTGCCGACACTACACGCATTTCAGCTGAGACGCGAGCCCTATGGGCTAGTCCAGAACCGGCGCAATGGTCCCAGTCACAAGGCATGGCCCCAAAAACCGAAAAACGCAAGGCCCGCGTTAGTCCTCTCGTGCTGTCGTCGTGAAGGATGCGCACATCCAAACGGCATGGTTTGTGAGGAGACACTTTAGCCGCTGGAAGCTCGAGTGACAGAAGAAAGGGGCGATGGTCTGATATGTATACCGGCGAGGATGACAGCGTCATTACATTAGCAGCACACACTGTCCTCGAAAGGCCCGTCTGTACATACGCCTTGTCTAACTTGCTCGACAATAATCCGCGACGCCACGTCCACACAAAGACACCGCCATACAGGAGCTCATAAGCATCTCTTAGCATAAACTGGTTGATTAGGCGGCGCAACTCGCGCGCATTCCAGCCTGGCCTGCCCCTACCAGGGAACTGCACATCAGCGACCGAATCGAACACGCAGTTGAAATCGCCCAGCATCACAACGTTACGTCCTCCAAGAAAGTACACATCCAGAGCTTTAAAGAATGAGTTTACCAAATTAGAATTCGCAGGTGCATGAATGCAAAGAATTCTCAGACGAAGTGTGTTAAACGTGCAGTCGAACGTCAGCACGCGTCCAAGCGCATCGTAGGTAACATGACGGTCTCGCAGGAAGATGCGGTTCAAAACAAGATCGCCAACGCCGCCAGAACGCGTGCTGGGGTACGAAAAGAAAGAATCGATGCCAAACCTACGCTTAATTTCCAACACGTCACTGCGGCGAAAAAAAATTGGTTTCTTGCAGGCAGAGGATATCGTAGCCCGATGAACGAGCGAAAGCGTCCACCTTGGCCAGCTTGTCCTATAGGAAACCGAATAAGTATAGACACGGTTTGAATCCAGTAGATTAGTAGGTTATGCCTATTGTACAATGGTGACGTTGCTAAGCTTTCTGGCCAACCAGTGCGAAATAAGATATTTCAGAAGAAGTAGTGAAATGGAAATATTGACAATTTTAGTGAAGCGGTCAAAGGTTGCAAATCCAGTAAAGATAGCCAAGAACTTTACTAAGGTCAGGGGTAACTTATGGAATATGTGTGCTTCATGATGAATCTTTCTTAAACGAGACACCAAGAAACATCTGAGTTGTTTCCTGCTGTAGTTTTGATTAAGCTGTATTCTAAGTCAGGCGTGTAACGAACTGGGGCATTAAGAGTTCCGAAGACAATAATGAGATATTTTTACACATTACAACTTAATTTATTCGACTGCGACCAACATATGATTTTTCAAATCACTGACAATAGTTTCTAAATCCGCCAAAGTAAGGCCTGCGAAAAAATATTCGTATCGTAAATATTCAACATTCATAATGAAAACAAATTTCGTTTACATACAACAAAGAAAAGTCCTAAAATCAACCTCTGCGAAACCTCTTGGGTAATACGCAGGCTATAAAAACAAAATAATTCCAATTAGCGTAAACTATGCTGTTACTTATAAAGGGATCCTGAGATGATTTCGATGGGCGGATGATAGTGCAAGAGATCTGTAGTATTCGACTCAGATTGGAAACCTCTTCGTGAACCCTATAACATAGAAATAACTTTTAAAAGTCGCTAATCGCAATAGATCGCATCTGATTAAGGCAAAACCTCACTGCCGCGTCCCCCACATCGATTTCGTCAGCGGTCATTCTAGGCAGGCCTTGAGGGCTGGCGAGGCACGTCGCATCGCCGTGTGAGGTGCGCACCGCGGACGAAGAGGCGTGTAATGGTTTTAAAAGGATAGACGTATGATCTATCTACATGTATCAGTACGCGCGTCGACCGTCTGAAAGCGAACGAAAAGCTTCTCAGAGAGGCGGCGGTACGAAATAACTAAACGAGCAGAAGTGCTCAGTTCTAAAACGGATACCGAATACGCAGAAACCGGAAACTCTTTTATGAAATGGCGACTTGAATACAATGACCCTGATGAAAGACGATTTACTTGCACATGCCAGAAATGAACTCTTTCCAGATAATACTACAGTTGGAATTCATGCCAGCACGGAGCCACTAGCACGCTTCGCAGATGCCATGGGCCACCCAGACACAACCGCGAGTACCTGGATAGTGCCTCTAGCCGCTATATGAATATATGAACTCCGATTTTATACTTAATTTCAATTTAATTTTCGTTGAAGCGGCAGAGGCTTGAATAAAACTGAAAAATTAATAATTTGATGAGGTTTAAAGCCCCACTTTGCAGTGCAAAAAGCGGTCTTGAACTTCTTGTTATATGAGTGCATATATAATGAAACAAAAGATATACATAAAATATGAGCTCACAGCTACTGCGCTCAAGCTGAAATCATAGGTAATAATGGGATTCTTAACTTTTACAACCAAAGTAACGCAAGTAATGAGCAATGAACAAAAATAAACTGTGCTTGCTACACAAAGTACAACAATAAACATCAGAATGCAATTCTTAGCCAATGTTCCATTGCAAAAGAACAGTTTTTATATTGATATTGTTATGGTTAGGGTATATTTATGTTGGAAATCTATAAGCAAAACCTACGCGGCCTCTTCGGGAGACCCATCGGACGTAAACCCCCGCCAAGAAGGCTGCCAGTTCAGAGCCATACATTGCCTAGATTCAGGACGTCTTGGCCTTGTGCCGCAAAGTTGACAAAGACATGTCCGAGGCAGATGGAGTCGGCCACATAGTAAAAGGTATTGCCGACGGTGCATTCAACCTGCTGCTCTGCAGAAAACTGTTATACAGTCGCTTCTGTTCTTGAGATGTGCCGGCACTTCGAGCAAGCCCAACATAGGCACATTTCGCACCGTTTTGAACGGCTGCCGAACGCCGCTGCCAGCTTCTCATGTAATGATCTGCCAGCCTTGCGGCAGCCTTTTGACCCGGCTCGCTTAAACCTGATCGTGCGCCGCGAACTGGAGGCGATGGCGCCCGCGGTCTCCACCTTTCAACTGTCGGACACCCTAGTGCTCATTCAGGCCATCGTTCGTCAGTGGGTTGCGAACATGTCCTTATCTTCTGCTCCCGTCGTGGACAACGTTTATGCCAGCTAGGACCCTTCAGTGATCGCGACTGCCGCTTTCAGTCCCAGCTTCTCGCCTTGCTACTAGGACGCCAATCCTGACGACTTGTGCACCCTTGATGATCGGCCAATCTGTTTTATGTGCTCAATCATCGAATACATCCCCGTCACTGCCGCACCTGTTTGTACTCGCCAGCTCGTCTCCTTTCTTTCGTCGACTGCCGCAGTGACAACGCGTTACTCCCCTCGTCCTGTGACGATACCGCTTCCTCAGTTAGTGGATCCAGCTGCTTGCCACCCACAAGGCAGCCGCTCCCGTTCCTCTCTCACTCGCTGCAACTCGTCTCCATCCAACTCCCGCAACTTCTCTGAAGACTACACCATCCACCACCTGATGTGATACCCCATCTGTGACCCGGCCTGCAAATTCTCCTTTAATCGACCCTCGCTGCCCAAATTAATCTAATCTCATGAATATTCTTGTAGATGGAGTCGCGGTCCTAGGCCTCATTGATACTGGTGCCCAAGTGTCTGTCCTGAGCTCCTTTTTGCGCCACCTCCTCAAGAAAGTTTTAATGCCCGCCGCCACATCCACCGTTCGCGTTGCCGATGCCAGCACCGTTGCCGTGGCTGGAATGTGCATAGCGCGAGTCAGCATTGCCGTACGTGATATTCTCGTTCTGTTCACCGTCCTGTCCAGGTGCGCTCAAAATGTGATCCTTGGTATCGACTATTTAGCACCTATCCAGGTCTTATTGACGGTTCATCTGGCCTTCTCTGATTGGATCTGCCCCTCTGCTATGACGACTCCACCAGCTCACCTCGCCTTCACTCCATCGAGTTTGCTTGTCTCCCGCCACAAGCTGCCGTCTACATTCCTATTTCGCCTTCACCGCCCGTCTCTGGTGGAGACTACGTCGCTTGCCCTATCACCACTGTGATTCTGTGTCATGACATTCTCTTTCCCCATACCGTTGTCCATATCACCAACAACTGCACCTACCGCCCTGTCCTCAACTTCAGCGTGTCTGCTTAAGTTCTTCCCGCCGGCATTTCACTTGCTGACCTGTCCCCATTGGCGGATCATGTCCAGCATGTCCAGCTCTCATGTCCAGCAGTCTCAATAAGTTTTTTTAGAAATTGAAAAATTGCGAGTTCCTTTTGCGGTAATATTAAAAAAATAAAATGAAAATGAATATTGGTTCTTGGGTAACCCGCCGCGGTTTGTCATTGGTTAGGACGCTCGGCTACTGATCCGGAGTTCCCGGGTCCCGCCGGAGAGTCCCCGGCGGCAGCGTTTTGTAGAGGCAAAACGCCAAAGCGCCCGTCTACTGTGCGATGTTAGTGCGCGTAAAAGATCTCCAGGTGGTCTAAATTATTCCGGAGCCCACCACTACGGCACTTCTTTCTTCCTTTCGTCTTTCACGCCCACCTTTATCTCTTCTCTTACGGCGAGGTTCAGGTGTCCAGTGATATATGAGACAGACACTGCGCTCTTTTCTTTCCCAAAAAGCAATTATTATTATTATCTTGGGGAAAGAAAATGGCGCAGTATCTGTCTGACGTACATCTCGACACACATCTGAACCCCACTGTAAGGAATGGGAAAAAGGAGAGACTGAAAGGAGAAAGGAAGAGGTGCCGTAGGGGACGCTCCGGAGTAATTTCGACCACGTGGGGTCTCTAATGTGAACTGACATCGCACAGCACACGGGCGCGCCTTTGCTTTTCGCCTTCATCGAAACGCGGCCGCCACGGTCGGGTTTGAACCCGGGTTCTCCGTATTATTGAATGTAATTGTCCATTTTTTTAAATGCAGCAAAATATTTATTTCAAAGTGTTTCCTATGGGTGCACCGAGCAGTTAAGGCTCCGATAGAAAGCCAAAGGGGGAAAGCTTTTGATGATAGCAAAAGCGTTAATAGAAAAAAATTCAAGATAGTATTGGGATGATCTGCAGATATGTTGACTTTAATAGTCAAATCTTACAATATATGAAAAAATTGCATTCCTAAATGGTTTCCCGTTCCAAAATGCTTTTCTCGAGATTTGCTCGGTATGGCGCAGTTTCTGCCCTAGCTTGTGACCCAGCGACTGATGTCTCCAATGTCCCTGCATCGCACCCATCCCGTGCGGATCCTATTTCCAGGATTATCGCGGATGACCGGTGCCCTGCTGACTATATATACAACTCTTCCCAGCTTCTTGCCCTCAAACAGCGACCTTTCTGACCTTGATAACCATTTACAGCGTGAAACCTAGATCTGCTGTCACCTTACATAACTTCACCAGCGAAAGAACGGGAACACCAGGAGGAGAAGGACACAGGACAACGCTGGTTGTCCACCCACCGCATTGACACCGACGATGCCCGCTCTATTCACAGATGACTGTATAGGGTCTCTCTGAGCACCGTGTCATCCATGCAGAGTTCAGCGGCGGTGCCGCGCTAATGATTATTATGGTTGGATGGTAGCACCCTTTGTAGCGAGCGGGCGTTTCGCGCCCACAGAGTACTGCCTTGACGCTGCAGAGCCAGCGCGTGCAAATCTATCATTATGCCGCTTCATCTGAGACAGATGTAGGCGCGTTTCCACCGCATATAGCTCTGGCCCTTCGAAGTTTTCTTCCCTATGGGATTCATTTCCCTGTCGCCATCGACCAAGCGTGCTGTAAACACTCGATCTCCCGCCGCAATTTCGGGTTCGTTTAATACAGTTATCGTTGATTTTCGCGATAAAATTGACTCATATGATTCCCGCGTCTTGCACGGCCGCTTGACAAAGTGAACAGCCGAATGTTGGAGAAATGCAGTCTATCCAAATCTTTATGTGGGCTAGTCAGTGGTTCATCTGAAGTAAGAGTAGTGCAGCGCAAAAAAACAGGGGCAGATGGAGATGACTAGCCCGTCTAGACCGTCTTGCCCACACCACGATTTTGTTAGACAGCGCCAGTCCTGTTGTTTGTGTCTTCTCCTTCTGTCCCTGATTTTGTTCTGCACTACTCTTATTTAAGAGGCACCACCGATTAGAATCGGTTTCTTAGGGAAAGAAAATGGCGCAGTATTTGTCTCACTTATCGGCGGACCAAATAACCTAACCGGACAGCTAGCAGTTCTAGGGCGACGGCAAACTGATTAATTCGAAAGAGAAAGGGCATTAAACCACTGCCCTTAGGTCCACCCGCGGTACAATAGTGGAGCGGGCGAGGTTGGTCTCAGCAACATCAATCTATATTCTGCCCTTAGGTTAGTCCCCCAAGGTGGACTAGATTTGTAATAAAGGATTATTTACTCCTTAGCGTCCATCATGCCGTAGCCAATCGGTTAGGCAGGAGAGATATGCAGCTGTCGCAGAACAGGAGCAGGAACAGGATAGGATTATCCGGAACAGGATAGTCATCATTTAACTGCAAAGTTCCGGTGAGAGCTGCACAGCTTTCCTTTCCAGCCGTATGATGATACTCGGTGACATGACTGAAGGCAGACGTGGACCTCAGACGAAGAACGTGTATTGAAAAGCGAGCCGGGATGTATAGGCCCATGTGGCATGATCACACATAACACGGTCATGGCTCTTTGAAGGCGGCGATAATTCAGAACAGAGCATCGCGAATAACACTTGGGTGGGCGGTAACGAGCCATTACTCCCTTATTACTTACCAACTTCGCCTTGGAAGGTTCCCATAAAAAGACTAGAATGTCTACGTGTTGTGCGTTCGGCCAAGAGCTACGGCTCAAAGCTGGAGGTCTTCATGCGCGCGCTGCCACAAGCGTCTTCAAGAGGGAGTCATTAGAGAGTTTTAGTTTCACGTACGTAGAGGCTTCACGTACGTAGAGCTCTTACAGGTGACCAGTGCGCATGCGCAGAACGCAAATGGTATGCGCGAGTCTCACGTGCGTACGTGAGATTCGGATTTTTACGTTGCGGTCTTTGGGTTGCTTGCGTACGTAGCGTTGACCAACATGGCGGCGCTATGCCCGCAGCTTCACAGCGATAACAGCTTCGTCGCTAATCCCTCGATGCGATATCGTGTTCTAAACTGTTGTATTCGCCTTCGATTTGCCCATTCTTACCCTCGCATAAGGTTTCAAGCGACAAATAGCTTTTGTTTTTCAGACAGAAGGGCGATTTTTGAGTTGTTAAGCTTGACAAAGGAGCGTTCGTCGTCGTCATAGCAACGGTCTCGCGAGATCTCGCGAGAGGACAAGCCGAATGGCTTGGCTTAAAGACTTGTCTTGGATGAATTAGGCTACAACCAGCGTCCGTGTTTCTTAGTAGATGGCGCTGGGAGTAACGCGCGGCCTGCGTCGCGTACGTGTAACTATAAGGGTTTCAAACGACCTGCGTACAGGCTACGTAGACTTCTCACGTTTGCGTACGTGAACCCTCTACGTACGTGAAACTAAAACTGTCTATTCAAGAATAGACTACGCCTTTTCTTCAGTCCATTCAATTCTTTGATGAAAGCAAAACGCTAATGGCACCTATGTTCTGTGCGATGTCACTGTATGTTAAGGATACCCAGCTGAAGGAAATGATCCCGTAGCCCTCCACTGAGGCATTTCTGTTTACCTTTTTTCATCCGCCGCGAAGACTCAGTGGTTAGTGCGCTCGGCTACTGATCCGGAGCATCCGGGTTCGAACCCGACCGTGGCAACTGTGTTTCGATGGAGGCGAAACGCAAAGGCACCCGTGTGCTGTGTGGTGTCAGTGCACGTTAAAGATCCCCAAGTAGTCGAAATTATTCTAAAGGCCTCCACTACGGCACCTCTTTCTTCCTTTCTTGTTTCGCTCCATTCTTCATTACTTTCCTTACGGCGCGGTTCTGGTGTCCGCCGAGATGTGAGGCAGATACTGTGCCATTTCCTTTCCCCAAAAACCAATGGTAGATTTTTATCCTTTTTCAATCTCACTCTTTTTCTCTTATGGCGCGGTTTAGGTGTCCATCGATGTTTGAGAGTCACAAAGCCGTGCCATGTGCGAAGAAAACGAAATGAAAATTGTTTTTTTGTGGGGGGAAAGGACATGGCGCAGTATTTGTCTCACATATCGGCGGACACTTGAACCGCGCCGTAAGGGAAGGGATAAAGGAGGGAGTGAAAGAAGAAAAGAAGAAAGAGGTGCAGCAGTGTAGGGCTCCGGAATAATTTCGACCACCTGGGGATCTTAACGTGCACTGACATCGCACAGCACACGGGCGCGTTAGCGTTTAGCCGGTATTGCAACGCAGCCGCCGCGGTCGGCTTCGAACCCGGGAACTCCGGATCAGTAGCCGAGCACATAACCACTGAGCCACCGCGGCTGGTTCATGTCCTAAAAAAAATAACAAATCAATTTGCAGATGCCTTCGGCGACGACCACTTCTGAGAGGTGGTGTCGGTGAAAAGCATTTACTGGGCTATATTTCCAGAAAGGTGCTCGAGGAGAGGCCCCTAGTGGGTTTCGCCCCTTACAGTACAAGAACTCTCCCAGTTCCACACTCCTGTGCTCTTCTCTACACGCGGCATAATCGGGCCGCCAGATGCAAACAGATGCATGCTGTCAAAAGTGTCTCCACATTTGAACGGATGCATTTTTTTTGCATTAAAAAGCAGATGCATGCTGTCAAAAGTGACTCCGCGTTTGAAAGAATGCGTTTTTTTTTTGCATCTGGCCACACGACTATGCCTCATGTAGAGAAAAGCACAGGTGTGTGGAACTGGGAGCGTTCTCATCTTTCAGTTCTCAAAAACTGAGCACATTGTTCGGCTCCAGGCAGGCGTTTCTTTGTTCATCCGGTCTACACTTAATCCGGTTACACCATACCGTCGTCGTCGCTCAAAGCAGAAAAAGAGTTATGAGCACCTGCGCTGGAAAATGAAGAATTGACTTCTTGTTTTCTGTGGAATCCTGCGGCAAACGTGCGATTATATTTTAAAGAAACCGGCCATTTTTCTGGGATGACGTCCCTGCTTCTGTATAAATACCGGTGAGAAGTTCTTGTGAACATCAGACTGTTCGGTAGAGCCGCGGTGAAACAATTCGAAGATGACTTCAGCGAAGCTCCTGTTGGTCGCATTTCTTGCAACCAGCCTCTTGACGACGTAAGTATTATGCGAGAATTTATATCGAAACTAAGCGTCCTCCCGAGTGCTACATAGTTTGAATCAAAGCACGTACCATAATACCTTTCTTTCTTCACTGAGAAAAAATTGTTAATATTGGTTGTGAGAGTCGCAATGTCATGTTTTTTTTGCAGGAGTGTACTTTCCTACACCAGCCCCTTCAGGGGTTCGTATGGGCGAGATATTATTACGCAGTGCGAGGGACAGGTGAGTTTTTCGGTTTCCTTTGCGAAACAGCGCTGAAAACGTCGTGAGCACTTAGCGCAACTGGAGACAGGAGCAGCTCTGAAGTAATCATCGGGCTCACAAGTTAACAGTGAACCCCAATGTGATATATTTCAAAGCGATAATTGTTTGTTTTCCTAAAGTGGCGGTGTCCGACCAACAAACTCGCAGCGTCATTCCTTGCATTCCCCTTCTCCCCGGCGCTTTCAGATCTCATTTTCGGTCATGATGGTTAAAGCCACTGATCGCTAGGGGTCATTCGGAGCTGTGAACTGCAGAAAATAAAAATGAAATTAAATTAAATTAGATCAAAATGAAAAGAAATTCCTTTTTTTTGTCTCCTAGTTCATTGCAAGTGAAGGAGAGCTGCAAGAAATTTACCGTAATAGAAAAAATGAGAGACGAGAATCCAAGGGAACAGAAATATTTCATGGGTACCCCACATAAAATTGGGACGTTAGATATCTTTTGTGTAGTAAAGACGAATCGAAACAACAACTCTGCCAAAAGAAGAGTGTTGCTAACCAATAAATCTGACGAATGCGAACATTCATCCAAGATATCGCACCTATCAAACGTCCTGCTGAATGGTCGAATATTTGATTATCGCAGTTACGTGGTTTAGCTTGCTTTTCGTTACGAGCATTCTTCACTGTTGCAACTAATGAAGTCTTGCGATTGATTTAGATGGTACGGAGGTATCCATGGCTGCGTTTCTGTACAAATCTATAGTATTAAGTTCTGGTTTGATCTCTGCTGCCACACAAAGGACGGGTTTCCGTGCTAGTAACAAATAATCACCCTGCGGCATTTCGTAGAAGTTACTCATTGTAGAAGTTCTCTCGATACTTCGTGGAAATCCTGAGCAGCACAGAAATCTGACACTGCTGGGGGCATATCAGCGAAAATTTCAGAAAACGGCGGTGCTCGATCCTATTGGCTATTTTCTTTTAGTCTTTCACATTTGCAGTTATGTACACATTGCAACTTTGGCGGAAGGCTAAATAAGTTTACGCTGCTATTTCATCACTCTCGCTATCACAAAAAGTTATTTATAAGCACGATTAGCTCTCTGTAGAATTTGTCTCAAGCCCGTAGCTTAGAAGAAATGAACGCTGAAAGGACCTGCGTAGAAAGTGTCTTCTGAGAAAAAAAAATCGTGCCTGTTCTGTTTTACTGCTCTTTTTTCTTACAGTGCTACATAAATCCTGATCGTACGACCGCCCGTGGCTATACTTGCCCAGCGGGCTGCGGATGCATCAGCAACCGCTACTACGAAGGGGTTCACACTGGATGGGGCACGTGCTGGCGGAGCCAAGCATAAGCCGTCCAAAATATGGAGCCCTGAGGAATTAATAAATGGCTTTGCTCAGCAGATGGTCTCTTCGTTCTCTTTTCACATGTAGAGGAAAGTATAAGGCGCTTGTCTGGAACCTTATAAAGACGAAAACGGGTCATCCTAAGCCTCGAACGTACCAGAAGCTTGCAAGAACACTAAAATTATCTTAATTTATAAGAAAGAAGACGTCAAGACCTGAGAAATTAAAGACTGACAAGTTTATTGTCCGTTACTTACAAGATAACCGCTAATACACTGAGGACAACCTTATACTTGAATCCAATGAATGGTCAGTCAGGATTTCGTAAAAGACTGCAATAAGGTGTTTGTCTGGGGCTAGTCGGTACATGGTACTAAATGAAGGCACAGCGCACGAAAAGCGGGACTGAGAAAGAGACAAACACAGCGCTGACTTACGACTGAAAGGCTTTATTGCTCGCACGCAATAAATAGGCGAAAAGGAGCACAATCGACAGAAGAACTGCATCAGTGATTCACCGGGGACTTGACAACTGCGTCAGCAAACCTTCTGTCGCGCTAACACAAAAAGAAATTGACTATCTTAACAGTTAGGTTCGCTTGTGTAGGTTGTGATTGTGTGCTTTTTTGTGTTCTTTGACAATCATCACTGATGCAGTTCTTCTGTTGATTGTGCTCCTTTTCGCCTATTTATTGCGTGCGAGCAATAAAGCCCTTCAGTCGTAAGTCAGCGCTGTGTTTGTCTCTTTCTCAGTCCCGCCTTTCGTGCGCTGTGCCTTCATTTAGTTCCGTAAAAGATATTTGACATTAGACCATATTCATACTATCAAGCAGGAGATATAGATGTGCGCAGATTATAGCCAACCCCTATATATAGCCTTCAGTGATTACGAGAAAGCATTTCAATCAGTGGAATCTTCCGCAGTCATGCAGGCACTACGGCATGAAAACGAAGAAGAGTCTGATGGAAAAATACTGGAAGATATCTGTAACAACTGCATAGCTACCATAGTCCTCCATAAAGTCAGCAATAAAACTGCAAAGAGAAAGGGTGTCAAGCATGTAGACACGATCTCGCCAATGCTATTCTCCACCAGTTTACTGGAGGTGTTCCGAGGCCTGGATTGGGAACAGTTCGGGATAACAGTTAATTCAGAATACCTAAGAAATTTGCGATTCGCTGATGACATTGCCGTGCTAAGTCACTCAGGAGATAAGCTGCGAACCATCATCCATGAGTTAGATAAGATAGAGAACAACGGGGGATCTAAAAATTAACATTCAGAAAACCAGTGTAATGGTTAACAGTCTCGCAAGGTAACAACCGTTCACAATTGGTATCTAGGGGCTTAAATGGTACGAGAATACGTGTACTTGACGCAAGTAGTGATCCCATACACAGAGCATGAGAGGCAAATAAGAAGAATAAGAATGCGGTGGAGCGCACACTGTGGCGAATCTTATTACAGTTTGTTCAATCTTCATAGCTGCCGGCGCGCGGCTTTATTACTTTGGGATGCAAGACGCGACCTGATTTATCTCGATTTACCGCATCAAGGCGGAGTTGATTCTACGTTGTTACGGAATGTTGTAGCACCTTTGCACTCTGTATCTCCAGTTCTCTATCAGCTTCAAATTGACGAAGGCCGTTATCGGCTACCATTCTTTTCAACGACCGCCGAGCACGCTTGTTGCTTTCACCGCCGCCGAGTCACTCTGTTCACTGTGGGCGCAGGTCAGCCCAATGAACATTTTTCTGCGATAAGAACATTTCGCTGTCTTCCTCACTGCCTCGACGGCCGTCACCACTGCGGGACATCTGGTGGAGCTGCTAACGGATGTCACTGTCGCCGTCACACCCTGGCAACCGCCAAAGCAGCCGAGCCGTCTTGAAAAAGCAGACCATGAGAGCGGCTCAGAAGCCGTTCCAACCGAAGATGAAGTGCGAAGCAGCCACCGTCTGCAGATGCGTTAACCTATATACAGGATACTACCGGACTCCACTGTAACAAAGAAGGTAATTCGGTTCGCAAAATCAGCGCTGTCCGTTTCCTTAAGTGAAAGTGCATGTAAGTTTAAAGGTTGAACCCCGTAACTCAGAATGAAGTCTACCTTTATGACGTTGGTTGGTGACACTATGGGTTGGTTTGAGCACCGTGACGCTTGACAGAGGAGAATTATTTTTTAATTATTACAGTTGGTTCTAGGGAAAGGAAATGGGGCAGTATCTGTCTCATATATACTTGAACCGCGCCGTAAGGGAAGGGATAAAAGAGGGAGTGAAAAAAGAACGGTAGAAGGAGGTTCCGTAGTGGACGGCTCCGGAATAATTTCGACCACCTGGGTATTTTTAACGTGCACTGACATCGCAGAGCACATGGGCGCCTTAGCGTTTTGCCTCCATAAAAACGCAGCCGCCGCGCTGAGAGAATTTTTCGGATGCACTGTGAACTGTTATCAACGTTTGATCAAAATATATTAATGTGTGCTCTCTTAGATGCAGCGAAAGCATTTCACTCCCTTAACCCTCAAATCTTGTTAGGCAAGCTGTATTTGTCGGGATTCCTGTGACTTCTCCACATTCTCGAAAACTAGCTCAAAAATCGTTATCAAGTGGTCACTTCCCATGATAAAGCCGTTTTCAGTTGTAAGTTGCCGCTGAATGCTGGTACAGCTCAGAGGTCAATTTTTGAAGTGAAAAACTTCACTACGCTAGTCAACACCGCGCTTCGCGCGAGCCGGCGTATGTCGGAGAACGAGGGACGTCACGCACGGCGCAGGTGACCTCCGCCGACTCCGTCGCCTGACCTTTCGTTTCTCTCTCGCTCGCTCCCTAGTCACTACTGCGCATGCGCCACTAGTAGCACCGAGCCACTGGTATTCCGCCCCTGCGCAGCGCAGCGCCTTTCCTCGAAAATCCACGTTTCAGTTTTCTCTTTCTTCTTTTCCTCCCATCTTTACCCCTTCCTTTGCGGCGTGGTTTAGTTGTCAACCGAGATATGTGATACTGTTATTGTGCCATTTCCTTTCCTCAAAAACCAAACAAAACAAGTGAGCCGACGGCGTACATAGAGTTCATTGGCGTTGAAACTTTGCAAAGGCCGTTCATATTCACGAAAGGAAAGGCCCACGACCGGCTCCGTGGGTCAGTGGAGACCTCAATCTCGCTTGCGCATTGTATATTCTGGATTAGCTGAGCTAATCCACATTAGTTTTTGTCATGACTTTCCTTTGGTCTTTTCGAAATGTTCGGTGCTCCAATATGCTGATTGGTTATTAGTATTATTAGAATGTTATTAGTAGGCAATGCATATTTCCTTAAAATGCCCTCTGGTTTGTTGTAAAATGACACCTACATTGCAATAAGCTAGTGTGCTGACAGTGGAATTGCTGTCAACGCCCCTCCCCCCACCAAAAAAAAGCTCGTCTATTTTCATTCTCCACTAAAGATAACTCTTATTAACTTTCCTATTTACTTACATATTTCAAAATGTGTGGCTTGCAAACGTTCTCCAATTGAATATGTGGAATGTGTTAAATATCTAGGAGCGTACACAGTAGCTTAACCTGGCACCACCACTAATCTAATGTTTGATCTAAATTGAGGTCAGTGGCATGGTTGTTGTTTAATATAAAAAAAACTTTTTGTCTTTACCTGTAAAAACACGATTGTACATGCTTTGACGTAGAGTGTAAGACAAGGTATTGTTCTCTTTGCGGTTTGCTCGGATCGTTGGATATGCAGGATCCACAGCATTAAAAAATATTATTGAAAACGTTGCTTATAACACACCTATTTTGTCAGCTGCAATATCCTCCATGGACAAGTGCTCCCAAACTTCAAATCGTTGTTTACTGATACCGATGTCCTTAGGCATTACTGGTACCGTGAATTTCAACAAGAGGATTCCTCAACAAGACAACTTAGGAAGCAAAACCTTTACGATGCTCCTCGCTTAACTACAAGATATCGTACGGTCAGGCGATGCGCTCATGTTCCGGATACTCTCAAGAAATTGCCGGATGACATATTGACTGCTAATTCTTGAGCCATGCTGACAAAAGTATCGAAGAATGAATGGTAAAGTTAATTTGAGGATTAGTGCAAATTTATTGTGATTATATTTTTGTTGTCTATATACTCATGATTGATGCTTTTCGGGCACCATCTATTTTTAGTCATGGTCATGCAAGTCGTCTAAACGCTGAGACCGGTATGTCTCGCCTGTATTGAAAATGACGGTGATAAAACAAATTGTTGTTAATGGGAGCGTTAGCTCTTACTCATCACGTTTCGAGATTTCGTGGCGTCTGCTACCACCATGAGATCACAGCACCATATGTGGCAATAACTAGAAAACAGCATTTCTCGCATGAAGATTTGTAGCGCCATCTACAATAGCATTGTAGAAACAACCACCTGCCGCGGGCCAGTGATTACGTGTCGGTGCACTATGGTGGATAGAGGTTGGACTGTGTGAGAATAACATCAGGGGACGAAATGGCGGCATAGTTTCGCTTCCTTGAATCTATAAAGGCGGCAATAAAATTTGTTGTGCCCTCCCATTCCTTTCCGCTATCACCCACAAAAAATATCCTACAAAGTGAGGAAAACTAACGGGACTGCTTTATATGTGTACATTCGTTTTCCATATATACTCCGAAAACAAGGGGCACCCATCCGGCGACAGCGGTGTGCCGAATTTGGTGTTCAAATGAAACCCTATGGGTTGTGGTATCGAGATAAAACCACAATTAAATAAAAGGTAAACATCGTATACATGCAATTACGCCGCGAAGCAAGCCGAATTCTAGGCCCACCTTGACCCCCAAACGAAGGAAGTTCTGTCTCGGACATATCTTGAGGGGGTGTAACTGGACAACGGGCACGTTCCCCTTCGCTTTCATCATCTAGTAAACCAAACAGCTAACGCTCGTTACTTCAACGTCTTCGATTCGGTGGCGGCCTTTAATAAATTGTTGTTATTCTTCTTCGTCTTATAGTTATTATTATTATTTAAGAATACTGCTGACTCCTCCTGGTGCAATGGTGTGCGAGAACACTGGCACAGAGGCATACCTCAGTCTCGGCAACAGAGATAAGAAATTGGCCCAAAGTTGCAAATGGCTCCGCACTTCCGGGAGCCCACCCTGGTGTTGCAGGCAGTGCGTCTGCGGCCAGGTTTCATGCAAGCTCAGTTTCAAACCCACCGATCCTGGGCCTCATTTTTTGTTTTTCCTATGGCCATCGAATGGGAGGGGCGGCTGATGGGGAGACAGCGGTGGGGCGGGGCATAATATTCGCTAACAGAAGGATACAGGAGACTACAGCCACGACAGGAAATGGTAATGGAATAAATGGAACAGTATTACAATGGAAGGCATAAGTTATAGTGAACTCGCACTCGCAATTAAGTTTAATAGCTATTTCAGTGGACTTGTTGATAGTGAACACAACAATATGGCATTGGATTACATTACGAATCATACAAGTAACAGTATTTTTATAACATGTTGGGACGAAAATGAGGTGCTTAATATATATAAAGGCATGAACAATACAAACAGTGAAGATGCTTTTGGACTGAAAATGAAACCTGTTATGTACGTCTTGGACATTATCTGCCTAATTTTAACTTATATTTATAACTTGTCTTTGACTACCGGCATTTTCCCTTCGGATATGAAAATAGCAAAAGTAGTTGTTCTTTATAAAGGTGGTTCGAAAAACGATCTTGGTAATTATAGACCAGTGTCTATATTGCCTATTTTTTCTAAGGGCTTGGAGAAAACAATACATTTACGACTTTCCAATTTTCTTGGATTGGATTTAGACCTAAGTCCTCTACTGAAATGGCTCTCTTGAAGCAAAAAGAAATAATCTTAAATAACATTGAATGTAAACAAATAACCCTTGGAATATACATAGATTTCTCCAAAGCCTTCGATAGGATTCATCACGAAACTCTTCTTAAACTTTCTGCATACGGTGTCCGGAACAAAGCACTATCTCTTATCACCAGCTATTTAACTGACCGATATCAGTACGTTTCTATAGATAATCGTCGCTCTACTTACAATAAAATAAAGCATGGTGTACCTCAATGTAGTATCCTTGGTCCCTTATTATTTAATGTATATATTAATGATTTAGTACAGATTGACTCCGAAACAGAATACGTAATTTACGCTGACGACACTACTTTATTTCTGACCGGCACCAACGCGAATGATATAGTAGAAAAGGCTAATAGCGTGTTGGGAAAACTTAATTCATGGTCTGAAAAAAATTCCCTACTAATAAACACACGGAAAACGAAGGCGATATTTTTTAGAGCTAAAAATGTCAAATGGGCTGTACATACAGATTTAGTATTGGGTGGTAATATAATAGAAATAACTAATGTTGTAAAAACACTTGGCGTTCACTTCAATGAATTTATGTTATGGGACTACCACATCGAGCAAATAGAGAGTAAGCTAGCTCGCGTTGTCGGCATACTCAGAAGGTTAAAGTGCATGATACCTACTAGGACAAAACTTGTTATTTACCATGCCCTCTTTGACTCTCATGTTAAATATTGTCATTTGGTTTGGGGTACAACGACGCAAACTAATATTCAAAAGGTTTTGACATTACAAAAAAATGCAGTCAGAGCAATTGCGGGTGCCACATACTTAGCACATACGAGTGCTCTATTTGCAAAATACCGCATTATGGATGCAAGGGTTATTCATCAGTACCGTGTAATTCAGCAGTACAAATCTCAGGTACATAGTGACAGCACATTTTTTTCTGACCTTGCGAATCTACGGGAAAATACCGCTGTTCACAACACAAGACACTACGAATATTGGTATGTACCTTGTCCACGCACAAATTACGGTTTTCAAAAACTCAGGTATGTGTTGCCATCTTTCCTTAATAGAAATGCTTTCACTAATCAATCCATTCTTTCCGTATCATATAACGCTGTCAGAAATATGTTCTTAGAAAACAATGAATCATATCCAACGGTAAAATAAACTAAGTATCCATGTGCTGTGATTAAACTATCATTTGCGTGTGTGTAACAGTACCGAGACTATTCTGGTGATCTGTTATTAAGATATTGTACATATTTGTTATTTCATGCATTCTCTTGTTATTGTTTTACTGCTGCCTGTCATCGCCGTGCCAAGCCGCTACGGGAGATGGGAGCTTTGTCAAGCCGCGTGCGCGGCTTTTTTTCCTTTCTCCTCAGCCATTGTACATGACTGAAATAAATGCAAAAAAAAAAAGAAAATGGTGGGGAGGTATATTCACTTGTATGCATATATAAACATAATGGTAAGTGAGAAATGCAGAATGGGATTGATTGGTTGGGAGAAGAGTGGAGGAGGTGGGGATGACGTCTTAAATAGTTGGAGTCACCTAGTCCTGGCCCTAATAGAAGAAAACAATCAGACACATTTTGTGGTTATTTACGAGGGTAGGAGGAGTAAGTGAGGCCCAGTCGGGTTGAGAGCATTGTTCAGCATAGTTATATCTAGAGCATTACTTATTACATTTACTGTTATATTTTTTTTTCCTTTTTTTTGAAATCTTAAGACTCATGAGCAGTTAATTTTCTAAAATTCATTAGGGGTCGGGGGAACTAATCACTTCTCTAGATATCTTGCAGCTCTGCAACGACCTTGAGACTTCGACAACTATGTTGGTCACTGGGACCGGCGGTACGAGTGCTTCAACTCGGGTATCTAAAGAAGGCACTTTCTAACAGCACGAAGAGAAAGAGTGCTACTGCTGAAGACACGAACAAAGAAGGCTTGAAAACATCAAAACGTCAAAGCATTCAACGAGCAAGTTCACATAATGAAAGCTCTACAAGCAAGAGGTCTTAGGCATTGTATAAGCACTCTAATTACATACACACTTGTTCTTATAAATAAACGCCCGCCGTTCAGGCCCGCTGCCTTGGCTGCCGTTCCGCTGGTGGTGGCTAACGACCTTTTGTTTTTTTCCCCCTCTTTTTTTTCTTTTTTATTATTAAATTCATTTTGGCCTTGGCCCTATTTATTTTATTTCTTATTGGTTTAAGCCTGTTATACTTGTGGCACAGGCTGAGGCGCTTTTATTTTTATTCTTTTTATTGCCTCACTATATATTTATGGTGTCCAAGGAGGAGTGGCCACCAAAACAAACCAAAACTCAGGTACAAGAATGCAATGAAGAAAAATTATGCATTCACAATTTTCAAAGAGGCAATAAAATCCACTACATCATTTAAGGCAACGAAGCTCTCTGTCAGACTATTCCATTGGGAATCAGTATTAGGAAAAACGGAATAAATAAAGTGATCGGAACAAGCTCGTTACTGTCGTAAATATTTCCGTTGTTAAAACGCACGGTGTCTCGTTATGCAGGGGCGAGATAACGAGCCTTGTCAACCTCGTCAACTTGCCTTTTATTATTGAGTAAGTTGTAAAAAATTGAGACTAGGCCCCCGCAATTGTCAATTGTGTCCGAGAGAGAAAGAGAGGAGAGAGACTTTAATGAAATAGGAGATGTCATTGTGTCCGAGGTGAAATGCTGTTAAATAGTCCTTTGCAAAATATTTCTGCGTGTTGTTAAGCCATGTGAATTAGCTTTTAAAAAACTTTAAATGAATGTCATTCATAAATAGGAATTGCTAATAGTTTGATTAGAGTACTGAGAGTCACACTTCCATAAGTAAGAGCGTACAAAGAACTCGGACTCTACTGTCGATGATAATTTGAGCTGGAATAAATATTGACACTGCGGAGCATAGCGGCTTTTGTAAACCCTTTTCTTCAGATGACCATTTAGCCTGCGAACTTTAAAGGCCGGCCATCTTGCCTTCGTACCAAGTGTCCAGCCTCACTTAGATAATGCTTGTATTTTAAGGGACCACTCCACAAAATCTATCAAGAACATATCACAAAATGTTTAAATGAGTCGTGCTCAATTCATAAATTATAACTGACGGAAACCATTCTACACTAGGTAACTTGAAGTATCAGATACATAACAGACACTACAGAGTTTATCCAGGCATGACGTAGGCGTAGAGACTCCGCCTCGCGTCGAAAGGACGGCTGTCCGAACTCCCGTGCCGCCCTAGTTTTAACCACATAAAAAAGATTGACTACCCGTGGAATTGAATAACAAGGCCCAGCGTGCGGCCTGGTCCCAACAACCAAAACTAGCAAGGCACCTTCGCAACAGAGCAGTTTATGGCCACCCAGAAATGGGGCTTCCCCGCTGTTCCTTTCTGTCTTGCCAAATCAGCTTGACGTAGAATTGCACTTGTGTAGTACTTGATCGGCACCTTCTATATGAATACAGCAATCAGTCTTCTTTCAGTTCCCAGCAGCTGCGAAGCTACCGGCAAAGGCAGCGGTTAGGCTTGTCACTCTCCATAGAGCCGGCAATTGGCAGCCTTTCCGGATTCACACAGGCCGCCATTTGAAACTCAGCTCGGCAACTTTCAACGCCAAACGCTTATGGATTAAGGCTAGGAGGGCCATCGGAGGAAATCGAGGGCATTGTTTTTATTTCTGGTTGCTCTTTGTTGTTTGCAAATCACCTGTGCTTACATGTGTATGTTCTGCTTTTAGATAATGTGTTACTTTTCGATACCTTTAGATACTGGGTGACATTTCAAGTAGTGCCAGTTGTAATCCATCTTCAGTCAGTTATTCTATAGACCAACACCGATCACTGACGCACACAAAATGCGGGCACACTGCTGTGTCTGGCTGGAACGACTGGAGGAAAACATGGTGGTGAAAAGAAGACATGGCTCCTATAGGAATACATGGAAGCGAAAGTGTTCAAAGCAGTTTTCTGATTTCACAGTGGGCCTATGATGTCGTGCTTTCGTGAGAACAGCCAAGTTGATCCTAGGAGAGATTATGAAAGTCATTATTTTCGCCATCGGCCTGACCACGTCCACTGCAGGGCGAAGGTCTTTCTCGTGTATCTGCAATTAACACAGTCATTTGCCAGCTGCGGCCTCCGTATCGCCACGAACTCCTTTATCTTATCCGCCCATCTAACGTTTTGCCGCCCCCTGCCACGCTTGCCTTCTCTTGGACTCCCCTCCGTTACCCTTAATGAGCGGTGGTTATTATGCCTTCGCATCGCATGCCCTACCCATGCCCGGTTCTTCCTCTTGATTTCGACTCGGATGTTTTAACGCACGTTTGTTCCCGCATCCGCTCAGCCCCCTTCCGGTCTCTTAAAGGTGGATTCACAAGACGGACTGTTTCACGGACCAATCGGTCACGTGATGTCTGACGCGCTGTCCGCCCGTCCGCGGCGAGCATTCACACGAAAGGAGGAAGTAGCAGACGACAGCTTGGACTAGCCAGTTAGATACCCTCAGTCCCAGAGCCCTGCGCTCCGACGACATCGGGCGCGTGCGCGCCAGCACGCATTCTTGAGAGTAGCTCCCAACATGGACAACGAGCGGAAGCTTCGTTTGGCCGATTTGGCTGTCATTCTTGACGTATCGGAAGATGATGAGGAGAGTGGTCGGATGGCGAATTCCAAGAGATCATGCTAGATGAAGCTATGGCTGACGACAAAATCACTAGGCGTTTAAAACCAGCGCTATGAGGAGCGGCTGGCTACTGACCCAGAAGAATACACAGCCTCTTTTAGTTTGCTTTAATGTGATACCGGAGGAACCAAAGTGCAATCCCTAATCAAGTTTTGGCGGCAATTGTGTTTTGGCCAGATCTCTAACTGTCACAATGTCAGGTCTGCACGCTGATTAAACCTAACTCAGTTAGTTTGAACTTACTGTTTGGTCCCATCAGATGAAATGTATTAGAAAGGCTCGCACTAACTCCACATTGTTAGGTTTTATGGTGTTTAACATCCCAAAGCGACTCACTCTAATCGGAAGTGATATTGCACAGTACACTCGTCTATGCAATTAGAGGAATTTTTATTTCATATAACCCAAACATACAGTACGAAAATAGGTAGTAAGAAAACAGCGGCTAACTCTACATTATTAAGAGAACTTGTTGGTCCCCTTGAGTTCAAATCACCGAGGGTTGTAATGTGCTGTAGTTGTAATGTGCCATTTGGAAGTGGTAGCTTTGATTTTATGCGTACATAATAAGCAATTACTTAATTTTGCGGTCACAAGTTAGCCTAGGGTGTACAAATGAATTTCAGTTTTAGTTTTACTTTATCTTCTGTTGCATAACAAGTGCTAGAGATGCTGTTTCTGTGGTGAGTGCTACGGCATGAAAAGTTTCTGGTAGTGGCCGTTTTAGGGCTAGGCGCCCATTGTTAGAAAACTATTTTTTAATACTCAAGAACTGCTAAACTATTTATATTGTACTTATAATGCTTCATGTATATTATTTCAATATACACTTTCTACTGTTGTTTATTGCATGGTTGTGGACTAAGCTCTGATGCAACTTATTTGACAGCTTTTAAACGAGTTATGTGCTCGCAGTGAGGAATCTTTTTGCGATAAATAAATATTCTGCAATATTGAGATAATTCATGTTTCAATGAGTGGGCAGCTATAGTCGTATACAATTTGAGTCTGCAGTGAAGATCCGCCCGCATTAACGGCTGGCGCACAGTTTTCCTTTCCTGAAACTTTTCCTGTTACCTAAACAAAAAAAACTAATCACAAGAAAAATTATAAGACCTAGAATTTCGATACCTGGATTGATTATTATAGTAAAACATTGGAAAGTTGATATCGTTTAGTATTGCGATAGGCCAGTGTAGTAATACAGCACGCCTCAGATCGTGGCCCGCTGTTAGCAACTGCTGTTTTTTAAAGTTGTATCCTGCTATAGTTGCAACATTAAGATAGCATGCAACCAAACAGCGCAAGAAGTCAAATCGACTGCAGTGGCTCTCTTGAAGGCGATAACAGCAGTTTTGCTGACAGGGTTCGCAGAGCAAGAGCTAATGTGCTCCTCTGCAAAGTCACTTCAGAGGATGCCTGTGCCTGCTGACGTCTGCATACAGCATGTTGTCCTGCCAAGGCACTGCACCCTGCGCACTGAAGCAGTCACACAGAGCATCGCGCACTGCACAGGCAGCTGCTCTTGGGCGGCTACCATGAGCAAGCTGCACAGGGAAAAATGTTTCCTGCGGCACTGGTCCGCTGGCTTCCGCACCGCAAAGCACGTCTGTGCCCAAGAAATTGTGCAAGGCACATGCAGCACAAGCCTACACACTGACGCAGTCAGGTTTGGCTTCAATACTTGTGTGAAGGAACCTGAACCGGTTTGAAAGAATCCCAAAGGCATTCTCTTCCACCCGACGTGCTCTCGATAGCCTGCGCAAAAAAAGTCATCATAGCTCAGTTGTAAAGTAGTGCATACAGCTCACAGTTTCAAATATATGCCAATAGAAGTAAAAACAAGCCGTATAATGCAATTCCAAGCCAACAAGTGGTATGCAGATTAATTCATTACGCAACAAGCTGATTTTGATTACCTGTAGTTGAAGATTCTCTTCTCTAACTGCAAGTTGTGCGCGGCGTATGGCTTCATCACGTGCTCCGAAAGCGGAAAGCGTCATCACCAACGATGACTGAAGGCATGTTCAGTATGGGGGAGTGCCCCATTTCTACGGACGGTGGCAGTCCCGCTGTCTTCTTTTCAATCGCTTTCCGCAAGGGGGTTGTTTGCCATACATCCCCACCCGCTTGTGAGCCTGGAGCACCTACATCTAATTAAATGGATTTTTATTTCGCATCCACAAGAGCAAATAGAATGATGCCAAATTATTTTTTGTAATTAAAAAAAACAGATACAGATTTTTTGGGCTTTATGATACAGACAGGTTTACCGTCCATGGCGCCACAACAATTTGGAAACTGTCATTTTTCGCTGAACCCTTCAATGATTCTCTTCCACTGCTCTCCAGTTTTCGGTGATTTCAGGTAGCCGTCCTTTAACTCCTGGTATATGGCCAAACTGGTCTTGAGTAAAATTCCATTTACTGTGGAATGGCCTAGCCAGAACTGGTGGCTGAGGGAAAACTGAGACTCTCCTGAAAAGCAAAGCAAGCATTGAATAAGTCTCATGCAGTGTCACCAAAAACCCGGCACACCACTGCAATACGACCCCAAGCTATAAAGTGAAAGAAAAACAAGTTTAGCTGTTCAAACGGCAAACGAACAGAATTTTACACAATTAAGAGAAAGTGTGCCTGTACTCAACGCTACCAGCAGACGAAATTCAACTCTCGTCTGTCACGTCTCCAATCCCCTTTTCTAATTTGATTAACAATATATACTAGCTACAATCAATCTATTTTTAAAGCACCTCTATTAATAATGAGCTATAAACGTTTCGCATTATTGCAAATAATAGACATAAATATGATGAAACTCGGTGATTTGACCCACTCTATTGAGAAGCATGTCAGCTGGTTGTATGCATTATACTAACGCCGCTCTCGGCAGTCGTTCCTTGTCTTGCTATATCTGACGATGAATTATTGTATTCTATCAAGTCTTTCTTTCTTATTCATCGCTTGCGCTATGTAGCGCCTGGGCACAATACGGAACTATACGCTAATAAATTTTGAAACTTTAAGGCTACTGTCTGCTCACGTACTGCAGGCGAAACCGCTCACCTGATGCCAGGAAACGCAGGGTAACTTGAAGTCGCGTCTTTGCTGGCTCTGCACTCTGCTTCACTGTATCGTGGCGCTCGATCATTGGCTGTACACGGGCCAAGATCTGATAGAACTCATCGCTGCAGAGCCGAACCGGACCCTTGTATTCTTCTGGGTCAGTAGCCAGCCGCTCCTCATAGCGCTGGTTTTAAACGCCTAGTGATTTTGTCGTCAGCCATAGCTTCATCTAGCATGATCTCTTGGAATTCGCCATCCGACCACTCTCCTCATCATCTTCCGATACGTCAAGAATGACAGCCAAATCGGCCAAACGAAGCTTCCGCTCGTTGTCCATGTTGGGAGCTACTCTCAAGAATGCGTGCTGGCGCGCACGCGCCCGATGTCGTCGGAGCGCAGGGCTCTGGGACTGAGGGTATCTAACTGGCTAGTCCAAGCTGTCGTCTGCTACTTCCTCCTTTCGTGTGAATGCTCGCCGCGGACGGGCGGACAGCGCGTCAGACATCACGTGACCGATTGGTCCGTGAAACAGTCCGTCTTGTGAATCCACCTTTAAGAGACCGGAAGGGGGCTGAGCGGATGCGGGAACAAACGTGCGTTAAAACATCCGAGTCGAAATCAAGAGGAAGAACCGGGCATGGGTAGGGCATGCGATGCGAAGGCATAATAACCACCGCTCATTAAGGGTAACGGAGGGGAGTCCAAGAGAAGGCAAGCGTGGCAGGGGGCGGCAAAACGTTAGATGGGCGGATAAGATAAAGGAGTTCGTGGCGATACGGAGGCCGCAGCTGGCAAATGACTGTGTTAATTGCAGATACACGAGAAAGACCTTCGCCCTGCAGTGGACGTGGTCAGGCCGATGGCGAAAATAATGACTTTCATAATCTCTCCTAGGATCAACTTGGCTGTTCTCACGAAAGCACGACATCATAGGCCCACTGTGAAATCAGAAAACTGCTTTGAACACTTTCGCTTCCATGTATTCCTATAGGAGCCATGTCTTCTTTTCACCACCATGTTTTCCTCCAGTCGTTCCAGCCAGACACAGCAGTGTGCCCGCATTTTGTGTGCGTCAGTGATCGGTGTTGGTCTATAGAATAACTGACTGAAGATGGATTACAACTGGCACTACTTGAAATGTCACCCAGTATCTAAAGGTATCGAAAAGTAACACATTATCTAAAAGCAGAACATACACATGTAAGCACAGGTGATTTGCAAACAACAAAGAGCAACCAGAAATAAAAACAATGCCCTCGATTTCCTCCGATGGCCCTCCTAGCCTTAATCCATAAGCGTTTGGCGTTGAAAGTTGCCGAGCTGAGTTTCAAATGGCGGCCTGTGTGAATCCGGAAAGGCTGCCAATTGCCGGCTCTATGGAGAGTGACAAGCCTAACCGCTGCCTTTGCCGGTAGCTTCGCAGCTGCTGGGAACTGAAAGAAGACTGATTGCTGTATTCATATAGAAGGTGCCGATCAAGTACTACACAAGTGCAATTCTACGTCAAGCTGATTTGGCAAGACAGAAAGGAACAGCGGGGAAGCCCCATTTCTGGGTGGCCATAAACTGCTCTGTTGCGAAGGTGCCTTGCTAGTTTTGGTTGTTGGGACCAGGCCGCACGCTGGGCCTTGTTATTCAATTCCACGGGTAGTCAATCTTTTTTATGTGGTTAAAACTAGGGCGGCACGGGAGTTCGGACAGCCGTCCTTTCGACGCGAGGCGGAGTCTCTACGCCTACGTCATGCCTGGATAAACTCTGTAGTGTCTGTTATGTATCTGATACTTCAAGTTACCTAGTGTAGAATGGTTTCCGTCAGTTATAATTTATGAATTGAGCACGACTCATTTAAACATTTTGTGATATGTTCTTGATAGATTTTGTGGAGTGGTCCCTTAAAATACAAGCATTATCTAAGTGAGGCTGGACACTTGGTACGAAGGCAAGATGGCCGGCCTTTAAAGTTCGCAGACTAAATGGTCATCTGAAGAAAAGGGTTTACAAAAGCCGCTATGCTCCGCAGTGTCAATATTTATTCCAGCTCAAATTATCATCGACAGTAGAGTCCGAGTTCTTTGTACGCTCTTACTTATGGAAGTGTGACTCTCAGTACTCTAATCAAACTATTAGCAATTCCTATTTATGAATGACATTCATTTAAAGTTTTTTAAAAGCTAATTCACATGGCTTAACAACACGCAGAAATATTTTCAACGGACTATTTAACAGCATTTCCCCTCGGACACAATGACATCTCCTATTTCATTAAAGTCTCTCTCCTCTCTTTCTCTCTCGGACACAATTGACAATTGCGGGGGCCTAGTCTCAATTTTTTACAACTTACTCAATAATAAAAGGCAAGTTGACGAGGTTGACAAGGCTCGTTATCTCGCCCCTGCAAAACGAGACACCGTTCGTTTTAACAACGGAAAAATTTACGACAGTAACGAGCTTGTTCCGATCACTTTATTTATTCCGTTTTTCCTAATACTGATTCCCAATGGAATAGTCTGACAGAGAGCTTCGTTGCCTTAAATGATGTAGTGGATTTTATTGCCTCTTTGAAAATTGTGAATGCATAATTTTTCTTCATTGCATTCTTGTACCTGAGTTTTGGTTTGTTTTGGTGGCCACTCCTCCTTGGACACCATAAATATATAGTGAGGCAATAAAAAGAATAAAAATAAAAGCGCCTCAGCCTGTGCCACAAGTATAACAGGCTTAAACCAATAAGAAATAAAATAAATAGGGCCAAGGCCAAAATGAATTTAATAATAAAAAAGAAAAAAAAAGAGGGGGAAAAAAACAAAAGGTCGTTAGCCACCACCAGCGGAACGGCAGCCAAGGCAGCGGGCCTGAACGGCTGGCGTTTATTTATAAGAACAAGTCTGTTTGTAATTAGAGTGCTTATACAATGCCTAAGACCTCTTGCTTGTAGAGCTTTCATTATGTGAACTTGCTCGTTGAATGCTTTGATGTTTTGATGTTTTCAAGCCTTCTGTGTTCGTGTCTTCAGCAGTAGCACTCTTTCTCTTCGTGCTGTTAGAAAGTGCCTTCTTTACATACCCGAGTTGAAGCACTCGTACCACCGGTCCCAGTGACCAACATAGTTGTCGAAGTCTCAAGGTCGTTGCAGAGCTGCAAGATATCTAGAGAAGTGATTAGTTCCCCCGACCCCTAATGAAGTTTAGAAAATTAACTGCTCATGAGTCTTAAGATTTCAAAAAAAGGAAAAAAAAATATAACAGTAAATGTAATAAGTAATGCTCTAGATATCACTATGCTGAACAATGCTCTCAACCCGACTGGGCTTCACTTACTCCTCCTACCCTCGTAAATAACCACAAAATGTGTCTGATTGTTCTCTTCTATTAGGGCCAGGACTATGTGACTCCAACTATTTAAGACGTCATCCCCACCTCCTCCACTCTTCTCCCAACAAATCAATCCCATTCTGCATTTCTCACTTACCATTTTGTTTATATATGCATACAAGTGAATATACCTCCCCACCATTTTCTTTGTTTATTCCATTACCATTTCCTGTCTTGGCTGTAGTCTCCTGTATCCTTCTGTTAGTGAATATTATGCCCCGCCCCACTGCTGTCTCCCCAACAGCCGCCCCTCCCATTCGATGGCCATAGGAAAAACAAAAAATGAGGCCCAGGATCGGTGGGTTTGAAACAGAGCTTGCATGAAACCTGGCCGCAGACGCACTGCCTGCAACACCAGGATGGGCTCCCGGAAGTGCGGAGCCATTTGCAACTTTGGGCCAATTTCCTATCTCTGTTGCCGAGACTGAGGTATGCCTCTGTGCCAGTGTTCTCGCACACCATTGCACCAGGAGGAGTCAGCAGTATTCTCAAATAATAATAATAACAATAAGACGAACAAGAAGAAGAATAACAACAATTTATTAAAGGCCGCCACCGAATCGAAGACGTTGAAGTAACGAGCGTTAGCTGTTTGGTTTACTAGATGATGAAAGCGAAGGGGAACGTGCCCGTTGTCCAGTTACACCCCCTCAAGATATGTCCGAGACAGAACTTCCTTCGTTTGGGGGTCAAGGTGGGCCTAGAATTCGGCTTGCGTCGCGGCGTAATTGCATGTATACGATGTTTACCTTTTATTTAATTGTGGTTTTATCTCGATACCACAACCCATAGAGTTTCATTTGAACACCAAATTCGGCACACCGCGGTCGCCGGATGGGTGCCCCTTGTTGTCGGAGTATATATGGAAAACGAATGTACACATATAAAGCAGTCCCGTTAGTTTTCCTCACTTTGTAGAATATTTTTTGTGGGTGAGAGCGGAAAGGAATGGGAGGGCACAACAAATTTTATTGCCGCATTTATAGATTCAAGGAAGCGAAACTATGCCGCCATTTCATCCCCTGATGTTATTCTCACACAGTCCAACCTCTATCCACCATAGTGCACCGACAGGTAATCACTGGCCCGCGGCAGGTGGTTGTTTCTACAATGCTATTGTAGATGGCGCTACAAATCTTCATGCGAGAAATGCTGTTTTCTAGTTATTGCCACATATGGTGCTGTGATCTCATGGTGGTAGCAGATGCCACGAAATCTCGAAACGTGATGAGTAAGAGCTAACGCTCCCATTAACAACAATTTGTTTTATCACCGTCATTTTCAATACAGGCGAGACATACCTGTCTCAGCGTTTAGACGACTTGCATGACCATGACTAAAAATAGATGGTGCCCGAAAAGCATCAATCATGAGTATATAGACAACAAAAATAAATCACAATAAATATGCACTAATCCTCAAATTAACTTTACCATTCATTCTTCGATACTTTTGTCAGCATGGCTCAAGAATTAGCAGTCAATATGTCATCCGGCAATTTCTTGAGAGTATCCGGAACATGAGCGTATCGCCTGATCGTACGATATCTTGTAGTTAAGCGAGGAGCAACGTAAAGGTTTTGCTTCCTAAGTTGTCTTGTTGAGGAATCCTCTTGTTGAAATTCACGGTACCAGTAATGCCTAAGGACATCGGTATCAATAAACAACGATTTGAAATTTGGGAGCACTTGTCCATGGAGGATACTGCAGCTGACAAAATAGGTGTGTTATAAGCAACGTTTTTAATAATATTTTTTAATGCTGTGGATCCTGCATATCCAACGATCCGAGCAAACCGCAAAGAGAACAATACCTTGTCTTACACTCTACGTCAAAGCATGTACAATCGTGTTTTTACAGGTAAAGACAAAAAGTTTTTTTTATATTAAACAACAACCATGCCACTGACCTCAATTTAGAACAAACATTAGATTAATGGTGGTGCCAGGTTAAGCTACTGTGTACGTCCTAGATATTTAACACATTCCACATATTCAATTGGAGAACGTTTGCAAGCCACACATTTTGAAATATGTAAGTAAATAGGAAAGTTAATAAGAGTTATCTTTAGTGGAGAATGAAAATAGAGGAGCTTTTTTTTGGTGGGAGGAGGGGCGTTGACAGCAATTCCACTGTCAGCACACTAGCTTATTGCAATGTAGGTGTCATTTTACAACAAACCAGAGGGCATTTTAAGGAAATATGCATTGCCTACTATTAACATTCTAATAATACTAATAACCAATCAGCATATTGGAGCACCGAACATTTCGAAAAGACCAAAAGAAAGTCATGACAAAACTAATGTGGATTAGCTCAGCTAATCCAGAATATACAAAGCGAAAGCGAGATTGAGGTCTCCACTGACCCACGGAGCCGGTCGTGGGCCTTTCCTTTCGTGAAAATTAACGGCCTTTGCAAAGTTTCAACGCCAATGAACTCTATGTACGCCATCGGCTCACTTGCTTTCCTTGGTTTTTGAGGAAAGGAAATGGCACAATAACAGTATCACATATCACGGTTGACAACTAAACCGCGCCGTAAAGGAAGGGGTAAAGATGGGAGGAAAAGAAGAAAGAGAAGACTGAAACGTGGATTTTCGAGGAAGGGCGCTGCGCTGCGCAGGGGCGGAATACCAGTGGCTCGGTGCTACTAGTGGCGCATGCGCAGTAGTGACTAGGGAGCGAGCGAGAGAGAAACGAAAGGTCAGGCGACGGAGTCGGCGGAGGCCACCTGCGCCGCGCGTGACGTCCCTCGTTCTCCGACATACGCCGGCTCGCGCGAAGCGCGGTGTTGACTAGCGTAGTGAAGTTTTTCGCTTCAAGAATTGACCTCTGAGCTGTACCAGCATTCAGCGGCAACTTACAACTGAAAACAGCTTTATCATGGGCAGCGACCACTTGATAACAATTTTTGAGCTAGTTTTCGAGAATGTGGAGAAGTCACAGGAATCCCGACAAATACAGCTTGCCTAACAAGATTTGAGGGTTAAGGGAGTGAAATGCTTTCGCTACATCTAAGAGAGCACACATTAATATATTTTGATCAAACGTTGATAACAGTTCACAGTGCATCCGAAAAATTCTCTCAGCGCAGCGGCTGCGTTTTTATGGAGGCAAAACGCTAAGGCGCCCATGTGCTCTGCGATGTCAGTGCACGTTAAAAATACCCAGGTGGTCGAAATTATTCCGGAGCCGTCCACTACGGAACTTCCTTCTTCCGTTCTGTTTTCACTCCCTCTTTTATCCCTTCCCTTACCGCGCGGTTCAAGTATATATGAGACAGATACTGCGCCATTTCCTTTCCCTAGAACCAACTGTAATAATTAAAAAATAATTCTCCAGAAGGGCAACAGTACCACGCCCAGCGACAAAGCCTAACTAGCCATCATTCAGGACATAAAATGTAGTAGGAAAAGAAGGCATAGTGCTGAAAAGAAATTTTACAGCGAAAGCATTAGTACTGCCCTCCGTAGCCTCTTCGCCGTGTGCGTTAGGCGCCGTGTGCGCCTCGCATTCGCGATCAACTATTAACTTAACTGCCGCCAAGCATAACGAGACGAACTTGTAGCTCAACTGCACTATAAGGTTGGCAATATGCACTTAAAACATAAAGCAAGTATACTGGAGGTAAAAAGGCACTTAATCCATCCATATAGAACGTACTTTAACATCACAAAAAGGAAGCTATCTTGTCATTGCATTCGTGTCATGAACATGGCAAAAATTCTTTTTTTTCAAGACTATGAGAAGTTTGTTCAGGCAGCGTATGAGCAGTCCACGAGGCACTGTTGCGTCTGGCAGGGCAATCTTCAGCAGTAGGACGAGCATCGGTGAGGATGCGGGCGGATACCCGAGGCTTTTCATGTAATATGCCAGGAGGCATAAAATGCTTCTATGCTTCCAATTGAGATCGAATTGACTTGAGGTACACACGTGAGGTGCCGTCACTTGCAGGTGATTTAGCAGTGCCGTCTGGAATGTCGCTTTGGAGACATGAACAGACAATTATCCACAAAGCAGGACAAACATTCTCAACGGACCGAAATAAGATTGATAGAAACCACAACGTGACATTGGGAGCATGCGTATATTAATAAATATTTGTTGAAAATGATCTTTAAATCACAAGAAGGCACTAGATGCAACAGTAACTGAGATATGAGACGTAGTAATAGTTTCGCAAATCCCTTTGATGAGTACGTGTCTGAAATGGCCTCATAAATACTTGCCAATGTCCACGAAAGTGCATGCTCGTTGCTCTTTGCATGAGAACACTGCCACTACTGCCTTCAGTTTTCTCTCCAAGTCACCAACCTTTCATTTAAACCGTAGTTCGTCTCAATTCAGAGCTGGAGAAAAATTGCTATGAGGAAGCGAAAGCAGTCATTACTAAAAATCACAAAGTGAGACCTTCTTCTAGTACCTCTAATGTCATCAGGGCCAAATGCCTTAAAATTAAATTTGCAATCACTGCCAGGTGGCATGGCAACTCTTAATTCGTTCCAAAATTCATACATTTATATATTAGTTACCTGCCATTCAGTACAGCAGAATATTAGGCAATGGCGGCTACTTATATTCTTCTAGAAATCAGAATTAGACACGCCCTTACAATGTTTTCTGTCGAAAAATATTGACGCAGGAGATCATCGTGGCATTTGCAGCGGTATTCCTACGGTAGTTTAGGGAGGCCTTGCATGGTTCCTCTGTCAAGCGTCACGGTGCTCAAACCAACCCATAGTGTCACCAACCAACGTCATAAAGGTAGACTTCATTCTGAGTTACGGGGTTCAACCTTTAAACTTACATGCACTTTCACTTAAGGAAACGGACAGCGCTGATTTTGCGAACCGAATTACCTTCTTTGTTACAGTGGAGTCCGGTAGTATCCTGTATATAGGTTAACGCATCTGCAGACGGTGGCTGCTTCGCACTTCATCTTCGGTTGGAACGGCTTCTGAGCCGCTCTCGTGGTCTGCTTTTTCAAGACGGCTCGGCTGCTTTGGCGGTTGCCAGGGTGTGACGGCGACAGTGACATCCGTTAGCAGCTCCACCAGATGTCCCGCAGTGGTGACGGCCGTCGAGGCAGTGAGGAAGACAGCGAAATGTTCTTATCGCAGAAAAATGTTCATTGGGCTGACCTGCGCCCACAGTGAACAGAGTGACACGGCGGTGGTGAAAGCAACAAGCGTGCTCGGTGGTCGTTGAAAAGAATGGTAGCCGCTCTGGGCCTTCGTCAATTTGAAGCTGATAGCGAACTTTGGAGATACGGAGTGCAAAGGTGCTACAACAGTCCGTAACAACGTAGAATCAGCTCCGCCTGGATGCGATAAATCGAGATAAATCTGGTCGCGTTTTGCATCCCAAAGTAATAAAGCCGCGCGCCGGCAGCTATGAAGATTGAACTAACTGTAATAAGAATCGCCTCATTGTGCGCCCCACCGCATTCTTATTCTTCTTATTTGTCTCTCATGCTCTGGATATGGGATCACTACTTGCGTCAAGTACACGTATTCTCGTACCATTTAAGCCCCTAGATACCAATTGTGAACGGTTATTACCTTGCGAGACTGTTAAACATTACACTGGTTTTCTGAATGTTAATCTTTAGATCCCCCGTTGTGCTCTGTTTATCTAACTCATGGATGATGGTTTGCAGCTTATCTCCTGAGTGACGTAGCACGGCAATGTCATCAGCGAATCGCAAATTTCTTAGGCATTCTGAATTAACTGTTATCCCCAACTGTTCCCAATCCAGGCCTCGGAACACCTCCAGTAAACTGGTGGCGAATAGCATTGGCGAGATCGTGTCTCCATGCTTGACACACTTTCTCATTGCAGTTTTATTGCTGACTTTATGGAGGACTATGGTAGCTATTCAGTTGTTACAGATATCTTCCAGTATTTTTCCATCAGACTCTTCTTCATTTTCATGCCGTAGTGCCTGCATGACTGCGGAAGATTCCACTGATTCAAATGCTTTCTTGTAATCAATGAAGGCTATATATAGGGGTTGGCTATAATCTGCACACATCTATATCTCCTGCTTGATAGTATGAATATAGTCTAATGTCAAATATCTTTTACGAAATCCTGACTGACCGTTCATTGGATTCAAGTGTAAGGTTGTCCTCAGTGTATTAGCGGTTATCTTGTAAGCAACGGACAGTAAGCTTGTCAGTCTTTAATTTTTCAGGTCTTGACGTCTTCTTTATTATGAATTAAGATAATTTTAGTGTTCTTGCAATCTTCTGGTAGTTCGAGGCTTAGGAGGACTCATTTTCGTCTTTATAAGGTTCCAGACTAGCGCCGTATACTTACCTCTACATGTGAAAAGAGAACGAAGAGACCATCTGCAGAGCAAAGCCATTTATTGTTTCCTCAGTGCTCCATATTTTGGACGGCTTATGCTTGGCTCCGCCAGCACGTGCCCCATCCAGTGTGAACCCCTTCGTAGTAGCGGTTGCTGATGCATCCGCAGCCCGCTGGGCAAGTATAGCCACGGGCGGTCGTATGATCAGGATTTATGTAGCACTGTAAGAAAAAGAACAGTAAAACAGAACAGGCACGATTTTTTTTTCTCAGAAGACGCTTTCTACGCAGGTCCTTTCAGCGTTCATTTCTTCTAAGCTACGGGCTTGAGACAAATTCTACAGAGAGCTAATCGTGCTTATAAATACCTTTTTGTGATAGCGAGAGCGATGAAATAGCAGCGTAAACATATTTAGCCTTCCGCCAAGGTTTCAATGTGTACATAACTGCAAATGTGAAAGACTAAAAGAAAATAGCCAATAGGATCGAGCACCGCCGTTTTCTGAAATTTTCGCTGATTTGCCTCCAGCAGTGTCAGTTTTCTGTGCTGCTCAGGATGCCCACGAAGTTTCGAGAGAACTTCTACGAAATGGCGCAGGGTGTTTTATTACTAGCACGGAAACCCGTCCTTTGTGTGGCCGCAGAGATCAAACCAGAACTTAATACTATAGATTTGTACAGAAACGCAGCCATGGATACCTCCGTACCATCTAAATCTAAATCAATCGCATGACTTCAGCAGTTGCAACAGTGAAGAATGCTCGTAACGAAAAGCTGGCTAAACCACGCAACTGCGATAATCAAATCTTCGACCATTCAGCAGGACGTTTGATAGGTGCGATATCTTGGATGAATGTTCGCATTCGTCAGATTTATTGGTTAGCAACACTCCTCTTTTGGCAGAGTTGTTGTTTCGATTCGTCTTTACTACACAAAGAGATATCTAACGTCCCAATTTTATGTGGGGTACCCATGTAATATTTCTGTTCCCTTGGATTCTCGCCTCTCATTTTTTTCTATTGCGGTAATTTTCTTGCAGCTCTCCTGCACTTGCAATGAACTAGGAGACAAAAAAAGGAATTTCTTTTCATTTTGATCTAATTTAATTTAATTTAATTTTTCTTTACTGCAGTTCACAGCTCCGAATGACCCCTAGCGATCAGTGGCTTTAACCATCATGACCGAAAATGAGATCTGAAAGCGCCGGGGAGAAGGGGAATGCAAGGAATGACGCTGCGAGTTTGTTGGTCGGACACCGCCACTTTAGGAAAACAAACAATTATCGCTTTGAAATATATCACATTGGGGTTCACTGTTAACTTGTGAGCCCGATGATTACTTCAGAGCTGCTCCTGTCTCCAGTTGCGCTAAGTGCTCACGACGTTCTCAGCGCTGTTTCGCAAAGGAAACCGAAAAGCTCACCTGTCCCTCACACTGCGTAATAATATCACGCCCATACGAACCCCTAAAGGGGCTGGTGTAGGAAAGCACACTCCTGCAAAAAAACATGACATTGCGACTCTCACAACCAATACTAACAATTTTTTCTCAGTGAAGAAAGAAAGGTATTATGGTACATTGCTTTGATTCAAACTGTGTAGCACTCGAGAGGACGCTAAGTTTCGATATAAATTCTCGCAAATTACTTACGTCGTCAAGAGGCTGGTTGCAAGAAGTGCGACCAACAGGAGCTTTGCTGAAGTCATCTTCGAATTGTTTTACCGCGGCTCTACCGAACAGTCTGATGTTCACAAGAACTTCTCACCGGTATTTATACAGAAGCAGGGACGGCATCCCAGAAAAATGGCCGCTTTCTTTAAAATATAAACGCACGTTTGCCGCAGGATTCCACAGAAAACAAGAAGTCAATTCTTCATTTTCCAGCGCAGGTGCTCATAACTCTTTTTCTGCTTTGAGCGACGACGACGGTATGGTGTAACCAGATTAAGTGGAGATCAGAACAAAGAAACGCCCGCCTGGAGCCGAACAATGTGCTCAGTTTTTGAGAACTGAAAGATGAGAACGCTCCCAGTTCCACACACCTGTGCTTTTCTCTACATGAGGCATAGTCGTGTGGCCAGATGCAAAAAAAACGCATTCTTTGGAAAGCGGAGTCACTTTTGACAGCATGCATCTGCTTTTTAATGCAAAAAAATGCATCCGTTCAAATGTGGAGTCCCTTTTGACAGCATGCATCTGTTTGCATCTGGCGGCCCGATTATGCCGCGTGTAGAGAAGAGCACAGGAGTGTGGAACTGGGAGAGTGCTTGTACTGTAAGGGGCGAAACCCACTAGGGGCCTCTCCTCGAGCACCTTTCTGGAAATATAGCCAAGTAAATGCTTGTCACCGACACCACCTCTCAGAAGTGGTCGTCGCCGAAGGCATCTGCAAATTGATTTGTTATTTTTTCTTAGGACATGAACCAGCCGCGGTGGCTCAGTGGTTATGTGCTCGGCTACTGATCCGGAGTTCCCGGGTTCGAAGTCGACCGCGGCGGCTGCGTTGCAATACCGGCTAAACGCTAACGCGCCCGTGTGCTCTGCGATGCCAGTGCACATTAAAATCCCCAGGTGGTCGAAATTATTCCGGAGCCCTACACTGCTGCACCTCTTTCTTCTTTTCTTCTTTCACTCCCTCCTTTATCCCTTCCTTTACGGCGCAGTTCAAGTGTCCGCTGATATGTGAGACAAATACTGCGCCATGTCCTTTCCCCTACAAAAACCAATTTTCATTTCGTTTTCTTCGCAAATGGCATGGCTTTGCGACTCTCAAACATCGATGGACACCTAAACCACGCCATAAGAGAGAGAAAAAAAGAATGAGATTGAAAAAAGGATAAAAATCTACCATTGGTTTTTGGGGAAAGGAAATGGCACAGCATCTGTCTCACATCTCGGCGGACACCAGAACCGCGCCGTAAGGAAAGTAATAAAGAATGGAGCGAAACAAGAAAGGAAGAAAGAGGTGCCGTAGTGGAGGCCTTCAGAATAATTTCGACCACCTGGGGATCTTTAACGTGCACTGACACCGCACAGCACACGGGTGCCTTTGCGTTTCGCCTCCATCGAAACACAGCCGCCACGGTCGGGTTCGGACGCGGATGCTCTGGATCAGTAGCCGAGCGCACTAACCACTGAGTCTTCGCAGCGGGTGAAAAAAGGTAAACAGAAATGTCTCAGTGGAGGGCTACGGGATCATTTCCTTCAGCTGGGTATCCTTAACATACAGTGACATCGCACACAACATAGGTGCCATTAGCGTTTTGCTTTCATCAAAGAATTGAATGGACTGAAGAAAAGGCGTAGTCTATTCTTGAATGACTCCCTCTTGAAGACGCTTGTGGCAGCGCGCGCATGAAGACCTCCAGCTTTGAGCCGTAGCTCTTGGCCGAACGCACAACACGTAGACATTCTAGTCTTTTTATCGGAATCTTCCAAGGCGAAGTTGGTAAGTAATAAGGGAGTAATGGCTCGTTTCCGCCCACCCAAGTGTTATTCGCGAAGCTCTGCTCTTAATTATCGCCGCCTAGAAAGAGCCATGACCGTGTTATGTGTGATCCTGCCACACGGGCCTATACATCGCGGCGCCCTTTTCAATACACGTTCTTCGTCTGAGGTCTACGTCTGCCTTAAGTCATGTCACCGAGTATCATCATACGGCTGGAAATGAAAGCTGTGCAGCTCTCACCGGAACTTTGCAGTTAAATGATGACTATCCGGTTCCGGATAATCCTATCCTGTTCCTGCTCCTGTTCTGCGACAGCTGCATATCTCTCCTCTCTAACCGATTGGCTACCACATGATGGACGCTAAGGTGTAATTAATCCTTTATTACAAATCTTGTCCACCTTGGGGGAAGCCTAAGGCCAGAATATAGATTGAGGTTGCTGAGACCAACCTCACCCGCTCCACTATTGTACCGCGGGTGGACCTAAGGGCAGTGATTTAACGCCCTTTCTCTTTCGAATTAATCAGTTTGCCCTCGAACTAGAATTGCTAGCTGTCCGGTTAGGTTATTTATTCCGCCGATAAGTGAGACAAATACTGCGCCATTTTCATTCCCTAAGAAACCGATTCTAATCGGTGGTTCCTCTAAAATAAGAGTAGTGCAGCACAAAATCAGGGACAGAAGGAGAAGACACAAGCAGGACTGGCGCTGTCTAACAAAATCGTGGTGTGGGCAAGACGGTCTAGACGGGCTAGTCTTCTCCTTCTGCCCCTGTTTTTTTGCGCTTCACTACTCTTACTTCAAATGAACCACCAACTAGCCCACATAAAGATTTGGATAGACTGCATTTCTCCAACATTCGGCTGTTTCCTTTCTCAAGCGGCCGTGCAAGACGCGGGAATCATATGAGTCAATTTCATCGCGAAAATCAACGATAACTTTATTAAACGAACCCGAAATTGCGGCGGGAGATTGAGTGTTTACAGCACGCTTGGTCGATGGCGACAGGGAAATGAATCCCAGAGGGAAGAAAACTTCGAAGGGCCAGAGCTATATGCGGTGGAAACGCGCCTACAGCTGTCTCAGATGAAGCGGCATAATGATAGATTTGCACGCGCTGGCTCTGCGGCGTCAAGGCAGTGGACTGTGGGCGCGAAACGCCCGCTCGCTACAAAGGGTGCTACCATCCAACCATAATAATCATTAGCGCGGCACCGCCGCTGAACTCTGCATGGATGACACGGTGCTCAGAGAGACCCTATATCGACATCTGTGAATAGAGCGGGCATCGTCGGTGTCAATGCTGTGGGTGACAGCAGATCTAGGTTTCACGCTGTAAATGGTTATCAAGGTCAGAAAGGTCGCTGTTTGAGGGCAAGAAGCTGGAAAGAGTTGTATATATAGTCAGCAGGGCACTGGTCATCCGCGATCATCCTGGAAATAGGATCCGCACGGGATGGGTGCGATGCAGGGACGTTGGAGACATCAGTCGCTGGGTCAGAAGCTAGGGAAGAAACTGCGCCATACTGAGCAATTCTCGAGAAAAGCATTTTGGAACGGGAAACCATTTAGGAACTCAATTTTTTCATATATTGTAAGATTTGACTATAAAAGTTAACATATCTGCAGATCACCCCACGACCATCTTGAATTTTTTTCTATTAACGCTTTTGCTATCATCAAAAGCTTTCCACCTTTGGCTTTCTACGGAGCCTTAATTGTTCGGTGCGCCCATAGGAAACACTTTGAAATATATATTTTGCTACATTTAAAAAAATGGACAATTACATTCAATAATACGGAGTACCCGGGTTCAAACCCGACCGTGGCGGCCGCGTTTCGATGGAGGCGAAACGCAAAGGCGCGCCCGTGTGCTGTGCGATGTCAGTTCACATTAGAGATTACTCCGGAGCGTCCCCTACGGCACCTCTTCCTTTCTCCTTTCAGTCTCTCCTTTTTCCCATCCCTTACAGTTGGGTTCAGGTGTGTGCCGAGATGTACGTCAGACAGATACTGCGCCATTTTCTTTCCCCAAGATAGTAATGATAATTGCTTTTTGGAAAATGAAAGATTGCAGTGTCTGTCTCATATATCATTGGACACCTGAACCTCGCCGTAAGAGAAGAGATAATGGAGGGCGTGAAAGACGAAAGGAAGAAAGAAGTGCCATAGTGGTGGGCTCCGGAATAATTTAGACCACCTGGGGATCTTTTACGCGCACTAACATCGCACAGTACACGGGCGCTTTGGCGTTTTGCCTCCACAAAACGCAGCCGCCGGGGACTCCCCGACGGGACCCGGGAACTCCGAATCAGTAGCCGAGCGTCCTAACCAATGACCCACCGCGGCGGGTGACCCAAGAACCAATATTCATTTTCATTTTATTTTTTTAATATTACCGCAAAAGGAACTCGCAATTTTTCAATTTCCAAAAAACTTTTTGAGACTGCTGGACATGAGAGCTGGACATGCTGGACATGATCCGCCAATGGGGACAGGTCAGCAAGTGAAATGCCGGCGGGAAGAACTTAAGCAGACACGCTGAAGTTGAGGACAGGGCGGTAGGTGCAGTTGTTGGTGATATGGACAACGGTATGGGGAAAGAGAATGTCATGACACAGAATCACAGTGGTGATAGGGCAAGCGACGTAGTCTCCACCAGAGACGGGCGGTGAAGGCGAAATAGGAATGTAGACGGCAGCTTGTGGCGGGAGACAAGCAAACTCGATGGAGTGAAGGCGAGGTGAGCTGGTGGAGTCGTCATAGCAGAGGGGCAGATCCAATCAGAGAAGGCCAGATGAACAGTCAATAAGACCTGGATAGGTGCTAAATAGTCGATACCAAGGATCACATTTTGAGCGCACCTGGACAGGACGGTGAACAGAACGAGAATATCACGTACGGCAATGCTGACTCGCGCTATGCACATTCCAGCCACGGCAACGGTGCTGCCATCGGCAACGCGAACGGTGGATGTGGCGGCGGGCATTAAAACTTTCTTGAGGAGGTGGCGCAAAAAGGAGCTCAGGACAGACACTTGGGCACCAGTATCAATGAGGCCTAGGACCGCGACTCCATCCACAAGAATATTCATGAGATTAGATTAATTTGGGCAGCGAGGGTCGATTAAAGGAGAATTTGCAGGCCGGGTCACAGATGGGGTATCACATCAGGTGGTGGATGGTGTAGTCTTCAGAGAAGTTGCGGGAGTTGGATGGAGACGAGTTGCAGCGAGTGAGAGAGGAACGGGAGCGGCTGCCTTGTGGGTGGCAAGCAGCTGGATCCACTAACTGAGGAAGCGGTATCGTCACAGGACGAGGGGAGTAACGCGTTGTCGCTGCGGCAGTGGACGAAAGAAAGGAGACGAGCTGGCGAGTACAAACGGGTGCGGCAGTGACGGGGATGTATTCGATGATTGAGCACATAAAACAGATTGGCCGATCATCAAGGGTGCACAAGTCGTCAGGATTGGCGTCCTAGTAGCAAGGCGAGAAGCTGGGACTGAAAGCGGCAGTCGCGATCACTGAAGGGTCCTAGCTGGCATAAACGTTGTCCACGACGGGAGCAGAAGATAAGGACATGTTCGCAACCCACTGACGAACGATGGCCTGAATGAGCACTAGGGTGTCCGACAGTTGAAAGGTGGAGACCGCGGGCGCCATCGCCTCCAGTTCGCGGCGCACGATCAGGTTTAAGCGAGCCGGGTCAAAAGGCTGCCGCAAGGCTGGCAGATCATTACATGAGAAGCTGGCAGCGGCGTTCGGCAGCCGTTCAAAACGGTGCGAAATGTGCCTATGTTGGGCTTGCTCGAAGTGCCGGCACATCTCAAGAACAGAAGCGACTGTATAACAGTTTTCTGCAGAGCAGCAGGTTGAATGCACCGTCGGCAATACCTTTTACTATGTGGCCGACTCCATCTGCCTCGGACATGTCTTTGTCAACTTTGCGGCACAAGGCCAAGACGTCCTGAATCTAGGCAATGTATGGCTCTGAACTGGCAGCCTTCTTGGCGGGGGTTTACGTCCGATGGGTCTCCCGAAGAGGCCGCGTAGGTTTTGCTTATAGATTTCCAACATAAATATACCCTAACCATAACAATATCAATATAAAAACTGTTCTTTTGCAATGGAACATTGGCTAAGAATTGCATTCTGATGTTTATTGTTGTACTTTGTGTAGCAAGCACAGTTTATTTTTGTTCATTGCTCATTACTTGCGTTACTTTGGTTGTAAAAGTTAAGAATCCCATTATTACCTATGATTACAGCTTGAGCGCAGTAGCTGTGAGCTCATATTTTATGTATATCTTTTTTTTCATTATATATGCACTCATATATCAAGAAGTTCAAGACAGCTTTTTGCCCTGCAGAGTGGGGCTTTAAACCTCATCAAATTATTAATATTTCAGTTTTATTCAAGCCTCTGCCGCTTCGACGAAAATTAAATTGAAATTAAGTATAAAATCGGAGTTCATATATTCATATAGCGGCTAGAGGCACTATCCAGGTACTCGCGGTTGTGTCTGGGTGGCCCATGGCATCTGCGAAGCGTGCTAGTGGCTACGTGATGGAATGGATTCCAACTGTAGTATTATCTGGAAAGAGTTCATTTCTGGCATGTGCAAGTACATCGACTTTCATCAGGGTGATTGTATTCAAGTCGCGATTTCATAAAGGAGTTTCCGGTTTCTGCGTATTCGGTATCCGTTTTAGAACTGAGCACTTCTGCTCGTTTCGTTATTTCGTACCGCCGCCTCTCTGAGAAGCGTTTGGTTCGCTTTCAGACGGTCGACGGGCGTACTGATACATGTAGATAGATCATACGTCTATCCTTTTAAAACCATTACACGCGTCTTCGTCCGCGGTGTGCACCTCACACGGCGATGCGACGGGCCTCGCCAGCCCTCAAAGCCTGCCTAGAATGACCGCTGACGAAATCGATGTGGGGGACGCGGCAGTGACGTTTTGCCTTAATCAGTTGCGATCTATTGCGATTAGCGACTTTTAAAAGTTATTTCTATGTTATAGGGTTCACGAAGAGGTTTAAAATATGAGTCGAATACTACAGATCTGTTGCACTATCATCCGCCCATCGAAATCATCTCAGGATCCCTTTATAAGTAACAGCATAGTTTATGCTAATTGGAATTATTTTGTTTTTTATAGCCTGCGTATTACCCAAGAGGTTTCGCAGAGGTTGATTTTAGGACTCTTCTTTGTTGTATGTAAACGAAATTTGTTTTCATTATGAATTTTGAATGTTTACGATACGAATGTTTTTCGCAGGCCTTACTTTGGCGGATTTAGAAACTATTGTCAATGATTTGAAAAATCATATGTTTGGTCGCAGTCGAATAAATTTAGTTACAATGTGTAAAAATATCTCATTATTGTCTTCGGAACTCTTGATGCCCCAGTTCGTTACACGCTTGACTTAGAATACGCTAAATCAAAACTACAGCAGGAAACATCTCAGATGTTTCTTGGTGTCTTGTTTAAGAAAGATTCATCATGAAGCACACATATTCCATAAGTTACCACTGACCTTAGTAAAGTTCTTGGCTATCTTTACTGGATTAGCAACCTTTGACCGCTTCGCTAAAATTGTCAATATTTCTATTTCACTATTTCTTCTGAATTATCATATTTCGCACTGGTTGGCCAGAAAGCTTAGCAACGTCACCATTGTACAATAGGCATAATCTACTAATCTACTGAATTCAAACCGTGTCTACTTATTCGGTTTCCTATAGGACAAGCTGGCCAAGGTGGTCGCTTTCGCTCGTTCATCGGGTTGCGATATCCTCTGCCTTCAAGAAACCAATTTGTTTTCGCCGCAGTGACGTGTTGGAAATTAAGCGTAGGTTTGGCATCGATTCTTTCTTTTCGTACCCCAGCACGCGTTCTGGCGGCGTTGGCGTTCTTGTTTTGAACCGCATCTTCTTGCGAGACCGTCATGTTACCTACGATGCGCTTGGACGCGTGCTGACGTTCGACTGCACGTTTAACACACTTCGTCTGAGAATTCTTTGCATTCATGCACCTGCGCATTCTAATTTGGTAAACTCATTCTTTAAAGCTCTGGATGTGTACTTTCTTGGAGGACGTACCGTTGTGATGTTGGGCGATTTCAACTGCGTGTTCCCTGGTAGGGGCAGGCCAGGCTGGAATGCGCGCCAGTTGCGCCGCCTATTCAACCAGTTTATGCTAAGAGATGCTTATGAGCTCCTGTATGGCGGTGTCTTTGTGTGGACTTGGCGTCGCGGATTATTGTCGAGCAAGTTAGACAAGGCGTATGTACAGACGGGCCTTTCGAGGACAGTGTGTGCTGCTAATGTAATGACGCTGTCATCCTCGCCGGTATACATATCAGACCATTGCCCCTTTCTTCTGTCACTCGAGGTTCCAGCGGCTAAAGTGTCTCCTCACAAACCATGCCGTTTGGATGTGCGCATCCTTCACGACGACAGCACGAGAGGACTAACGCGGGCCTTGCGTGTTTCAGTTTTTGGGGCCATGCCTTGTGACGGGGACCATCTGAAGGAGCAATGGCGTCCCCATTGCGCCGGTTCTGGACTAGCCCATAGGGCTCGCGTCTCAGCTGAAATGCGTGTAGTGTCGGCAAAGCTGCGTATAGCTCAGCACACCCCGTCGCCATCGTCGCTTATGTGCGCATGGAAAGAGGAGCTTTCGGAGCGTCTCCAGCGTCTTTTACTATCATCCTCATTCAGAGCGGCGGCATGGCGTTGTCAACGCAGTCAAACTGCTCATCCTGAGGTGCTTCGGTTTGCACGCAAGGACCTGTTGTGCCCTCAAGGTGCCCCTGCTTTTACATCTTCCGCCAAGGCTGTGGCCCAGCCAGTTGGCAGGAATTTCAGTGCGTTTTACGTCCATTTCCGGGATATTGCTCAGTCGCTCGTTCTGGTTGATCGCGATGACGTTTCCGCACAACCTTTTTTTACATGCTTGGCGCAGGTTGCCGCTGAATTTTATGATGGCCTTATGGCTCCGCCAACAAGGGGTGAAATCGAGGAGGCGTTAGATTTCATGAAACGAGGCTCAGCGCCTGGGCCAGATGGTCTTCCTGTGGAGTTCTATTTACAATTCTGGCATATTGTAGGCCCCCTTTTCACGCGTGCTAAAACTCTGTTTCACTCGGCATGTCTTTCCCGATTCATTTAAAAGAGGCCGCATTGTCCTGATTCCTATAAAGTCTCCTTTCTCGACATCTCCGGCAGATTGGTGCCCTATCACCTTAAGTTCAGATTATAAAGTATTAGCAAAATTACTCGTTCGCGTTCTACGGTCTCTTCTCCCGTCCCTCATTTCCTGCCACCACGTTTGCTTCATGCTGGGTCGTGAAATACATAGTTTATCTTGCGTAACGTGAGATATCCGGGAGTATACTATACGGCGGCGCGCACAGGGTCTTCTTGTAACCCTCCATCAAGAGAAGGCGTTCGGCTTCTTAGAGCATGAGTATTGTCACGGTGTTGGTGACAAGAGAGGACCTGTTAGAAGGCAGGGCTCGGCAGCACGTCCTTCAGTTGGCGAGACGGCGAACTTCAACGTCTTTCCAAACGAGAGCACCACGAGCGTCGTCTTCTTTCCGAGCGCCACGAACGCCACCTGGCATTCCTCCCCTCTTAAAAAAAAACACGCGCAGAAGAGCGCGCGAACACAAGCACACACACAAGCACACACAAGCACAATTAATCACACAAGAGAGGCACGAAGATTCTGGGTGGGTCCCCGTGCCAAATACGGCTTCAGGCGCAAAACATGGACGATCTCTGGACGGGGCTTTCGACGGGTTCTCTGCTGGGAAAGTTCAGCGTCCGGTTCTACCTCGTAATTAACGGCGCTGACGCGCCGCAAGACTTTGTAGGGACCGAAATAGCGGCAAATGAGTTTTTCGGACAAGCCGCGTCGTCGAACAGGTATCCATACCCAAACCTGGTCGCCAGGATGGTAGGAGACTTGTCTGTGCCGGAGGTTGTATCGCCGCGAGTCTTTGTCTTGTTGCTGGGTGATGTGAATACGGGCTAGCTGACGAGCCTGCTCGGCTTCGTGGGTAAACTCCTCAGCGTCAGCAGAAAGATGGTCATCGGTTGCGCAAGGGAGCATTGCGTCGAGCATCGTCTGAACTTCCCTGCCGTAGAGGAGGCGGAACGGTGTGAAACGGGTCGTCTCTTGAACTGCTGTGTTGTAGGCGAATGTCACGTACGGTACGATCGTATCCCAATTCCTGTGTTGTACATCGACGTACATCGCCAGCATGTCCGCCATAGTCTTATTAAGCCGCTCTGTCAGCCCATTTGCCTGCGGGTGGTAAGCAGTAGTTTTCCGGTGGGTCGTCCCGCTTAGCTGAAAAATTTCGGCCATCATCTGGGAAGTAAATGAGGTTCCTCGGTCGGTAATGACGTAGGTCGGGGCGCCGTGCCGCAGTACGATCTGATGCACGAAGAAATCCGCAACCTCGGACGCTGTGCCACGGGGTAAGGCTTTGGCCTCGGCGTATCGAGTGAGGTAGTCTGTGGCAATGATGATGTACCGGTTGCCACCCGAGGACAAAGGGAACGGACCGAGAAGGTCAATGCCGACCTGATCGAATGGGGCGCGTGGTGGTGCAATAGGTTGGAGGAGTCCCGGAGGCTTGGCGGTCGGGGCCTTACGGCGCTGACATTGCCGACAGCTCTGCACATAGCGTTTGACAACAGTGGCGAGTTTGGGCCAGTAGAACAGCTGGCGGATTCTGGAAAGCGTGCGAGAGTATCCTAAATGGCCAGAGGTTGGTTCGTCATGGCACGCAGAAAGTATTTCCTCCTGAAGTGTTGTCGGCACGACGAGGAGATACGCGCGCGAACTGGAACCAGGGTTCTTCTTATAGAGCACGCCTCGTTGCAGGGAAAACGACGACAGGTGTCGAGAAAAACATTTAGGAACGGTGGCTGGCTGGCCTTCCAAATAATCGATGAGGGGTCGTAGCACTGGATCGGCGCGTTGTTGGGTTGAGAAATCAGAAGAATTGATAGCCCCAAGGAAACTGATGTCGTCGTCCGTGTCGGGGGTTGCGAGTTCGACAGGCGCACGAGAGAGGGTGTCGGCGTCTTCATGCTTATGTCCGGACTTATAAACAATGGTGAGGTCAAACTCCTGCAGGCGAAGGCTCCATCGCGCCAGGCGTCCAGACGGGTCACGCAGGTTGGTCAACCAACACAAGGAGTGGTGGTCAGTGACCACTTTGAAAGGGCGTCCATAAAGATAGGGGCGAAATTTCGCAGCAGCCCAAATAATGGCGAGGCATTCTTTTTCTGTCGTCGAATAGTTCATCTCTGCGCGTGACAGAGCGCGGCTTGCATAAGCGATGACTCGTTCAACGCCATCCTGGCGTTGCACGAGAACCGCGCCGAGGCCGATGTTGCTGGCGTCGGTGTGTATCTCAGTGTCACCTCGCTCATCAAAATGGGCAAGAACGGGCGGCGTTTGAAGTCGCAGGCGGAGCTCGGCGAAAGCCATTTCTTGCTCGTGGGACCAAACAAAAGGTGTGGTGTCACGGGTGAGGCGAGTCAGCGGTTCTGCGAGGTCAGCGAAATTTTCGATAAAACGCCGATAGTAACTGCAGAGCCCTAGGAAGCGCCGAACAGCTTTCTTGTCACGTGGCAGTGGAAATTCCGCAACCGCGGCCAGCTTGTCGGGGTCGGGCTTCACGCCGGCGGCGCTGACGACATGGCCGAGAAATTTCAGCTCCTGGTAACCGAAGTGGCATTTTTGGGGTTTCAATGTCAGGTTAGCTGAACGAAGGGCTTCGAGGACCGTCCGCAGGCGATCAAGGTGTTGACTAAATGAGTCGGCGAAAACCACCACGTCGTCGAGATAGACTAGGCAACACTGCCATTTAAGACCAGAAAGGACAGTGTCCATCATCCGCTGAAATGTGGCAGGCGCAGAACAAAGACCGAAAGGTAGAACTTTAAATTCATAAAGGCCGTCGGGAGTGACAAAGGCCGTCTTCTCACGATCCCGCTCATCGACCTCAATTTGCCAGTAGCCACTTTTTAGGTCGATGGACGAAAAATAACGAGCGCGCCGAAGGCGGTCGAGAGAGTCGTCAATACGTGGCAATGGGTAAACGTCCTTCTTCGTGACTGCATTCAGCTTCCGGTAATCGACGCAGAAACGGAGGGTGCCGTCTTTCTTTTTAACGAGGACGACCGGCGAGGACCATGGGCTGTTGGAAGGCTGAATAACGTCATCTTCGAGCATCTCCTTAACTTGGGACTTAATGACTTCGCGCTCTGTAGACGATACCCGATAGGGGTGTTGACGGATCGGGTGTACGTCATCGTACGTCACGATGTGGTGCTTGGCTATGGTAGTTTGACGCACTTTCGACGAGGAGGCGAAACACTGTCTGAATTCGAGCAATAGTGCACACAGCTGCTCCCGTTGTCTGGTTGACAGCGCGGAGTTGACATCGAGGCTCTCGAGGGGAAAAGGAGGCTGCACTGGTTCTGAGGAGAAGCACTCGGAAACATCGGAGATGCGTTCGATAAAGGCTACGGAAGTGCCGCGAAAAAGATGCCGATGCTCGTGCGAAAAATTGGTAGCAAGTACCTGTGACTGGCCACTGTGAAGATGGATCAGACTGCGGGCCACGCACACGCCTTGCGTCAACAGTAATGACAGGTTGGTTTCGGCGATGGCGTCACCGTCTTGAAATGATTCGCACTCAACCGTAATGAAGGCGCTGGTTCGGGGCGGCAAGGTGACTGTGTCCGTAGAAACTCGAAGTGTCTGGCTTGGTCGCGGCGCGTTGGGGAGGGCGACAGCACTCTCAGTTGAAAACGTGACCTTGTTATCGCGTAGGTCAATAATCGCCCCATATTCACGCAGAAAGTCGACACCTAAGATGAGGTCGCGCGAACAGTTATTCAGAACAAGACAGCAGACGACAAATGTGGACTCCCGGATTTGAACTCGGGCGGTGCACATGCCGAGAGGTGCAATCAAATGACCGCCCGCAGTGCGAACGTGTGTGCCAGCCCATGGCGTGAGAACCTTTTTGAGGACGGCGGCGAGCTGGCTGCTTAAAATCGAATAATCAGCACCAGTATCTAATAACGCTCGAACGTGGCGACCATCCAGCATCACAGGTATGTCTAAGGAAAGCCGCTCACGAGATGCAGGCTCCGGAGAGGATGATCGGGCACAGGCGTCGTTGTCTGCAGGCTGTGCCACCGGTAGTTCGTCGGCGTGGCGTGTGCTTTCTAATGGGGTCAGTGCGTCGGAAGTATCGGAGAATGCGGGCGTCTGAATCGGTGAGGCGCCGTCATGTGTCAGTGTCGATGTGTCGAAGCGAACGGGTACTGCGGACCTCGGAACCGTCGAAGCGTCGTTATGTCGAGGGAGTGTCGCTGTGTCGGAGTGAATGGTGACCGCGGACTTCGGAACCCGCGAGGCGTCGGCATGTCGTGCCCGCGGCGATGGGGGGTCCCCCTCAGAACGACGTCCAGCGAGCCCACCCCCTAAGGTCGCTGGTTGCAGCTTTCCCGCCGTGGGCTGGGCGACCGGCCTTGCGCCGCCCGGGAAAAACTGGCGGTAGAAGGTGAAGGACGACTCCCGGGCGATGGGGATCGAGCCCGCTGGCGACGAGACTGTTGCCAACGTTGGTCTTCAAGAAAATCCGCGACGGCCCTGGGTCGTTCGCCATAGCGGGGTCGAGGAGAATCGGGGGGAAACCCTTCGAGGCCCAGACGGCGGTAGGGGCAGTGCCGATACAGGTGACCTGGTTCCCCGCAGTGAAAGCATAGGGGGCGTCTGTCGGATGTGCGCCACACGTCGGCTTTGCGCGCGGACGGTCGGGGAGCTTCCACGTACTGCAGCACGGGTGCAGGCGGCCCCGGCACTTCAGCAGGAGCCGGAACGAAGGACGCCGGTGCTGGAGCAGGGGACTGCAGGGCTTCGGCGTAGGTGAGACGACGGTCAGGCGCGAAAGGAGGAGGGGATGGACGAGCCTCAGCGGCAGGTAAGGACGGCCGGAGCACTTGCTGCACCTCCTCGCGGACAAAGGTCGCCATGGAGCTTTGAGCTGTGGTAGGGGCCCCGTACAGCTGCCGGATTTCTTCGTGCACAATCGACCGTATGAGATCGCGTATCCGGGAGGCATCGGTGCCGTGGAACGGTAACTCGCTGGAAACGGAGGCGGCGGATACGGGTCGATCGTACGCGGATGCTCTTTGCTGAAGCACCCTCTCGATCGTGGAAGACTCAGTGAGGAACTCGGCGACAGTCTTCGGAGGGCTGCGGACAAGGCCGGCAAAAAGTTGCTCCTTGACGCCACGCATGAGATGGCGCAGTTTTTTGTCCTCGGGCATTGCAGGGTCCGCGCGTCTGAAAAGGCGCGTCATGTCCTCGACATACGCTGCAACATTTTCATTGGGCAGCTGAACGCGAGATTGCAGAGCGCGTTCTGCCCGTTTGCGACGATTCGAGCTGCCGTATGTGTCTAGGAGCCGACGCCGGAACTCACTCCAAGAGACCAGCTGATCTTCGCGGTTCTCGAATCAAATCCGAGCGCCGTCCTCCAGGCTAAAGTAGACGTTCCGGAGCTGGGCGGCGTCATCCCACTGGTTGAATGCGGCAACGCGCTCGTAGTGCTGCAACCAGTCTTCCACGTCTTCAAAGATGTCGCCGTGGAAGGACTTCGGGATGCGGGGGTTCTGGAGCGTGAAGTAGGGTGTCGACGCCCCAGGCATTGGGATGCTCAAGGCAGGTTGCTCCGTGGACATACCGGATGGAACAGGCTCGGGGGGTAAGCCTCGAATCCGGCGGCGAGTACGGTGAACAGGCGTCGTGACGGGAATCGGACTGGAGCTCCGACTAACGGTTGGGGTACGGGACATGAGATCGATCCGACCTCCACCAGATTTGTCACGGCGTTGGTGACAAGAGAGGACCTGTTAGAAGGCAGGGCTCGGCAGCACGTCCTTCAGTTGGCGAGACGGCGAACTTCAACGTCTTTCCAAACGAGAGCACCACGAGCGTCGTCTTCTTTCCGAGCGCCACGAACGCCACCTGGCAGTATATATTTACAGTACACTGGATGCTTTCGGTTTCCCACCTTCTATCGTGCTTGTCAATAAAGAGGTGTACAGAGACATTTCAAGCACTCCGTTCCTCGATGGCTGGGAAAGTACCGCATTTTATGTTGGCTGCGGCGATCGTCCAGGTTGTCCGCTCTCCCTCCTTTTGTTTGTCTTAGCGTAATAGCCTTTCCTCCTCGCAGTCAATCACCAGTCTTATTAGAGGTCTGGCGTTGCCAGGCAGTGAGGCAGTGCGTGTCACTGCTTATGCAGATGAAATCACACTCTACTTAGCTGACGAACGCCGCCTGCTCGAATCTGTAAACGTTTTTCGTGAGTACGCCTCCTTGTCGGAGCTGCTCTTAATTATTCAAAAATCATTACTTTTTATTGCAGACGTATTGCATGTGCGATACCATTGCAGTGGTGTGCGCAGATGCGCATTTTAGGCGTGACCTACGACTGTGCTGGAATATGGGAGGGTATGTGTGGCCCTCGGTCGTAGAGGGCATTGCAGTTCGTGTGCGGAGGGCCCAGACATTTGACCTGCCTCTGCTTGAGAGGCGCTACTTTGTTCAGTCGGTCGTGCTGGGTGCCTTCTGGTACCTTTGCCACAATGTTAAACCACCCGTGCGCGTCATAAGACTGATGCAGGCTACAGTTTTTTCTTCTTTTTTTTTGGTCAGGCGGGACCGAGCTTGTGGCTCGTGCTGTTCTTGGACAACCACAGGAGAGAGGCGGTTTTGCCTTTCCAAATTTTTCCATCGCATCCTCGTTGTTAGCTTTGAAGTGCATTTTGCGTAGTCTGCTGGGGGACGTGTCTCAGGCGCGAACCATAACGCGGTACTTTTTGGGCCCCTCTTTGCGATTTTTGAATCCCTCGGCCCCTGTTAATCATGGACCTCAATCAGAGTAGCCTACCGCTTTCTATGCTACGTCAGTGGCCTTTTTCAGGCATGTAAGCGCAGTAGCACCTGATGTCAACATCGTTGCGGACCATGTGGTGGACATTATGGGCTCGCGGTTGTTGCCTGTAGTGCCGGCGGCTCGCCGCTCACCGATGCGCCGCGTTCAATGGGCGCGCATATACCGTCGACGCCTCTCCCAGACCATCTACACGATTTGTTTGGAAACATGGTTGGACAGTGCTGCCTACTTGTGATCGGCTAGGGCGGTGGGGTGTTTTACGCTCCAGTACCTGTCCGATTTGCCCGTTCCGGAATCTAATCTCTACGCTACAGTCACCTGCGTGGTAGCGCGGGTCTTTTGGCGCGCTGTTCATGCGGGATTTCGTGGGCATGGCATTTCGAGCTTTGTCTCCCGGGGCCGCTTTTTCTGCGGCCGTTTTGCTCGCCTGTTAATTGTTGAGAGTCGTTTTAGTTTATAGCGCAATCAATGCACCCCGGTCGCTGGTGGCTTTTTACGCCGCACTGTGTGGCCAATACTTGGCCGCCTTCTAAGGGAGCTGATCAGTTTCTTGTCAGAGGAACTCTTTTTCTCGAGAGAGGAAGGGTTCCTCCGGCAGTGGTCGTGCCCATTCATTTTTGTTAACACCGATTTTTTCTTCTGGTCTTTAGACCAAACTGGCGCTAACGTCTTTTTTTACGTGTCAGATTATTGCTGTTTCACTCTTCTTTGAATAGGTATGCTATCCCGTCTTAAATTGCTCACAAGCTATGCCTGTTAGTTGCTGAAGCATGCTGATGGTACTTCTTTATTGGCTCTACTTACATGCTTAGCGTCATGTCTACTTGTGAATGCCAATATATCCGGCAACCTTGGCATGTGTATACATATGTAAATAATATATTTTCCATTCACAATGACATATTAGTCGTTTGTATGCCATCGGTCTTAACTGCCATCCTAATAAATCCTGCCTCTGGCAACAAAGAACCTAGTCCTAAAACAAGGTATAATTACTTGAACACAAAAACTGAATAAGCGGATTCCAGTTGCTCACAATGAACTATATTTTAGTTAACATGTTTGATTTCTGTAATAACAAATAAAAGGCATTAAAACAGCTAATCAATCATGACGTGAAATAGTTACATTATTTCTTAAGGAAAGGCTCTTGTTTAGTGATCTCGTATTATGTTTGCAGACTGCCTTGATTTTAAGGTGTACTCTCTGTGTATACGTGCGATATTTGCGCCCTAATACTGTCGTTTGCTGTAACTATATTGACAACCATCATGGGCTGTTAATATTTCTAGTGTCTGCGTTGCGAACTGCTCTGTAGAATTTTATGCACAACTGTGACTTCATCAGCCTTTACCGCCTTTTGCCACAATTCCTTCTTTCATATCTCAAAGAAATAAAACTTCCACCTTAGCCTTGTCGGAAAAGCGCAAAGACCCGCGCGTGACAAGAGGACAGAGACAAAGCGCTGTTGTGATCTGGACGCCTTGCCTGGCATTCCAGCGAGGAGCTCGATGCGGCGACGACGGGCCGGGAGTTGCGTTTTCCACGAAGCGCGCCGGAGCCCGACTCGCGTGGGGGAGCTGGGGAAGCCAACAGGATTTATGTGTCCGGTGACAGCCCCGCCGAGTCCACTGCGTCTGCGTGTTCCCGAGTTTGGGTAAACAACCCCCCCCGCGCCGCTTTCGAAGCCGTTTGAACATGTACTACGCTTCCAAGTGCGTCACTGTGCTGTGTTCGTCGACGACCGACCGGCGAGAGGGACAGTACGGCAGCCCCTTTGCAAGCCACCGTGCTGACGTTTTGTTACTGTTTCACGTGATGTTCTCCCGACTCTCCTTTTCTCTTTCTCTCTCTCTCTAAATTGGCTTGGTCCCCTTGTTACACAAGTTAGGCAGTTCGGCTCCAGAAATAAACGTAGGTGGTTTGAAGAACTAGTTCTCTTTTTCTCGAGGCCCGATTAGCGCACGGAAAGCCCAGCTCCTTGCAGCTCCGGTCCTAAGCCACCGAACGGTCACGACAAACTGGCTGGCAGCGACGGGATCACCATGCATCGGAGCCCCATGATTACAGCTACGTGAGTGTCTGACTTATTCCCTTTGAGATTTACCAGGCTCTAGAAGTACGTGTCTGAGCTGGCAGGTGTGTCCGTTATCGGTGACAGACCGTGGTGTTTGTGATCTGAAGCGATGGCGAACGAGCAAAGAGAGTCGAGTGTCGAGCTGATCATGGACCTCAAGTCTTTACGTAAGCCGGAATTGCTGTTGATGTGTAAAGAATTGGGGTTGGAAACGGGAAAGGCCATGCGCAGGCCCCAACTTATCAATGCTATTCTCGCCCTCGAGGCAGACGACGCTGAGCTCATTGAGTGTTGGGAGCTGATTAAAGAACTGGAAAAGAAAGAGGAAGAAGAAAAACGTCGTGCAAAAAAAGAAAAACGTCGTGCAGACGAAGAGAAACGTCGCGAACATGACCTTGAAATGAAGCGATTAGACGTTGACTTGAAAAAAGCTGAGGCAGGTCTTGCTGCTCGTCAGTCAACCAGCGTTGGAGATGGGGGCATTATTAAGATAAAAGATCTGATGCAACCTTTTCAACTGGGAGAGGACATTGGTCTCTTTCTGGTAAATTTTGAGCGGACATGCGAAAAAAGGGAGTTAACAAGAGGTTCGTGGCCGCAGCATCTGTTGCCTTTGTTGCCGTGTCAAGTCGCGGATGTGATTGCGAGGCTGAGCAAAAAGGACTCACAAATATATGATACAATAAAAGCGAGCCTCCTAAAGAGATATCGGTTGTCGCCTGAAGCATTCCGTCAAAGGTTTCGCAAAGGAATTAAATCAAAAGAGGAGACATACCTGGAATTCGGGTACAATCTAAAGATAAACTTTGTGGAGTGGCTAAAAAGCGCTGACGTTTACGGTGACCTTGATAAGGTCGTAGAATGCATGTGCTTGGAGCAGTTTTTCCGCAGTATACCGGAACCGATGCGGCTCTGGATACTGGATCGAGCGGAAGTAAAAACAATACAAAAGGCCGCCGAGCTCGCAGAGGAATACGCTTCGCGCCGCAGTCTGCAGGAAGAGGACCGCAGCAGAGATTATCGCAAAGAAGGTGACAGGCGAGGAGAACATTTTGGGCCAACGCAGGCCAAAACCGGCACTAAGTCGTCCTTCCGAGAAAACTGGGGTGTGAAAAGAGTGGAGCCTTTGAATGGTACTTCGCAGGCACCAGCGAAAGCTGCTGAGGAAGTGAAGAGGAAAGAAAAAAAGAAGGCTTTTGAAACCCAAAAGCCCATCATTTGCTACAAATGCCAGCAGCCAGGGCACGTCGCGGCGGTTGTAGAGGTCCGCACGTAGTGTTCTCCTACGTGAACGGAAGCGACGAAAATCTGGCCCTTTTGAAGCCTTACATGCGAGAATTTACTGTCAACGGAAAGTGTTGCAGGGTTCTGCGGGATTCCGCTGCAACGATGGATGTCGTGCATCCTTCGTATGTCAGCGCCACCGATTTCACCGGTGAATGTGCATGGATCCGTCAGGTTGTCCAGGAAGACAGCGTTTGTTTGCCTTTGGCTCGCGTCCTTATCGAGGGTCCATTCGGGTCGCTTGTCACAGAGGCTGCCGTTTCCGCTAGCCTTCCAAGGGAGTATCCATACCTGTTTTCCAACAAGTCAGAGATGCTCTTGAAACAGCAAGGGACGAGCTTTGAGCGGGGAGACGTAAGTGCGCTGACCCGATCCAAAGCAAGAGCGCTAGCGAGCCAGCTAAGCTATGATAAGCCCGTGGGCGAGGCAGTGATGGAAGTCGCTGAAGAAAGTGCGGGGAGAAACCAGGGCACAGAGAACAGCGATAGCCAGGGCGTACAGCGAACCGTCAACGTAGAGGAGGGGGCGACGACAACAGACAAACCTGAGCTAGAAAAGTGCACAGGTTCGATACTACCTCCCTCTTGTAGTAACTTCGAGCGCTTGCTTTCAGTAGATAAAGCTCAGTTCTTGAAAGAACAAGAGCAGGATAAGCCTATCCAGAAATTGTACGTTTGTTACAAAGAAGGGATTTCTAGAAAGAATGTAACAATCCAAAAGAAAGATGGCCTACTATTCCGCCACTATAAAGACAAAAGAGGTGTGATATTTGATCAACTGATTGTGCCCAAAAAGTACAGAGAGGACCTCCTTCATCTTGCACATGGGGGCGGATGGTCAGGCCACTTAGGTTTGAAAAAGAGCAAGGCTCGCCTACTGCAGGAATTCTACTGGCCTCTTTGTTTCAAGGACATGGAGAGGTTTGTGCGATCTTGCGACAGCTGTCAACGCGTAGGGAAGCCACACGACAAGTGCAAAGCGCCTATGCAACTGGTTCCGATTATCACTGAACCTTTCAGGCGCTTAGTGATTGATATTGTCGGGCCGCTTCCGGCCACAAGGGATGGTCATAGGTACCTGCTAACGTTGCTCTGCCCTGCGACGAAATTTCCAGAAGCAGTGCCGCTAAAGGAGCTGAGTTCTACAGAGGTCGTGGACGGGCTGCTTTCCGTCTTTGCGCGAGTGGGCTTTCCGTCGGAGATACAGAGTGACCGGGGCAGCGTGTTTACCAGCGCTCTGACCACTACATTCCTAGAACGGTGTGGCGTCAAGCTTATCCACAGCTCCGTGTCGCACCCGCAGTCAAATAGCGTCGAGCGGTGTCACTCGACTCTGAAACGGGTACTGCGTGCACTGTGCTACGAGCACAAGAAGGAATGGGTCGCTTGCTTGCCGGCAACGTTGTTCGCTCTCCGGACGGTGCGCCACGAGTCGACGGGCTTCGCTCCTGCTGAATTGGTATACGGTAGGAACCTCCGATCTCCACTGCTCATGCTCAGAGAGGTATGGGAAGGCCGAGGAGAAGACTCGACAGTCGTGGAGCACGTATTGAACCTTTTGGAGAGACTGGACAAGGCAGGCAAATTAGCCGAAGCGCGTATGAAGGAGAACAGGAGCACTTCAAAGGTCTATTACGACCGTGGTGCCAAAGAAAGGTCGTTCAGTCCGAATGATAAGGTGATGGTGCTGAGACCATCCAAAGCCAATAAACTCGAGATTCAGTGGGACGGCCCCGCTGTTGTTTTGGAGAAGTTGTCGGTGACAAATTACGTGGTGCGAATGCCCGGAAAACGCAACCTTTGCAAAATTTATCACGTTAATCTCCTGAAGCCATATTCAGAAAGACAGTCTATCGTCAACCTAACTTTGAACATGCCAGAGGAGGTCAGTATGGAAATTCCAAGTGTCGACGGTGACAGGCACGATTACACGGCAGACGAGATTGAGCGACTTGCCGTTCAGCCAAATTCTGTCGATCCACAGCAGGCAGACAGCCTCCGCAAACTGATTGCAGAATTCAGGGATTTGTTCTCGCGGCGACCGGGCAGAACGAACATTGTAACCCACGACATTGAGCTGATCGAGAACACACCGGTTCACTCGAAGCCTTATCGAATGTCACCCCACCACAAACAAATCCTCGAACAAGAGGTGAATAAGATGTTAGAGCTGGGAGTCATCAGGGAAGCTGAGAGCGATTACAGCTCGCCAATGATCATTGTCGAAGCTCCTGGGAAAGACCCTCGACCTTGCGTCGATTACCGGAAGCTCAATGCGGTGACAAAAGACCAAATTTTCCCAATTCCAAACATCGATGAGAGGATAGAACAGGTGAGTGCGGCCAAGTGCATCTCAACTCTCGACCTCGTTCGGGGTTACTGGCAGGTGCCCCTGACTGAGAAGGCGCAGCGGTAGGCCGCATTTGTTACGCCTTTCGGCATGTTTGCCCCAACTGTCTTGAGCTTTGGTCTAAAAAACGCTCCGTTTTGTTTTTCCAGTTTGATGAGCAAAGTACTGCGCGGCCTGGAGAGCTTCGCGGTTCCCTATCTCGATGACGTAGCCATATATTCGAACAACTGGGAAGAACATCTGCAACACTTGAGAGTAGTTTTTCGCAGGTTACACGACGCCGGTCTGACGGTAAAACCTGAAAAATGTCAGCTTGCCCGTCAGGAAGTTAGCTACTTGGGTCATGTAGTAGGAAATGGTCTCCGCCGGCCTTCCGAGGTTAAGTTGCTGGCCATATCTTCCTATCCCCAACCAGCCACAAAGTCAGCGATCAGGGCATTCTTAGGGCTTGTGGGCTATTACCGCCAATACATAGCCCAATACTCACAGATCGCGAGCCCTCTCACCGACGCTTTGCGGAAGGATAAACCCGAGCGTGTCGTTTGGGACAGCGCCAAAGAGAACGCCTTCCAATCACTGAAAACGGCGCTTGTCAGTGATCCCGTTCTAAAGTCCCCTGACTACGCGAAAGAAGTCATTATACAGTGCGACGCGAGCAACAGAGGAATGGGCGCTGTACTAAGTCAAAACGATAAAGATGAAAATGAACACCCGGTTCTGTACGTGAGCCGAAAGCTCACGGCCAGAGAAGAAGCTTACAGCGCATCAGAAAAAGAATGCGCCTGTCTGGTGTGGGCTATTCAAAAGCTTGCTTGCTATGTGTCAGGATCGAGGTTCATTGTGGAGACAGACCATTGCCCTCTAACGTGGCTCAAAAATATGTCGGGAAAAAATGGGCGTCTCCTTCGCTGGAGCTTGGCGTTGCAGCAATTCTCTTTCGAGATGCGTTACAAAAAGGGCAGCAGAAACACCAATGCCGACGGCTTAAGTCGTTGCTTTTGAGGGCAGAAGGGCGTGCTAACAAGACCTGCGTTATCGGTCCTGGGGCAAAAAGAAAAAAAAGAGGGTGCACATGCTATGTATCTCGGTGTGCACATGTACATTTTTTTTTCTACCCTCGCGCTTGCGTGGACTGTGTGTCCTCGAGCAGCTTGGACGCGGCAAGAGTTTCTGTGCTGAGTGTCGCTCCATATCTTTGTTTTTATCCAAAAGAGCCTGGTGGGTCTCCCGGGGGAGAGTTGGACGCTTGCTGGTTGTTTTCTTGTGGGCTCGTGAAATTCCTGGAGCCCCTCTGCAGGGCCAGCAACAGACGCTTGGAGAAACAGAAGCAGTTCAGACGGGGACGCCTGCCTCACCGACCCACACCGACGGCGTGGCATCGCATCGCCTCTTCAGGGGACGGTGGTCGACCGTTTCCTTCCGAGAGCGAGTTCCAGGCGAGGGAGGAGCTGTTGTGATCGGGACGCCTTGCCTGGCATTCCACGAGGCGCTCGATGCGGCGACGACGGGCCGGGAGTTGCGTTTTCACGAAGCGCGCCGGAGACCCGACTCGCGTGGGGGAGCTGGGGAAGCCAACAGGATTTATGTGTCCGGTGACAGCCCCGCCGAGTCCACTGCGTCTGCGTGTTCCCGAGTTTGGGTAAACAACCCACCCGCGCCGCTTTCGAAGCCGTTTGAAGATGTACCACGCTTCCAGAGAACTCCAAGCGCGTCACTGTGCTGTGTTCGTCGACGACCGACCGGCGAGAGGGACAGTACGGCAGCCCCTTTGCAAGCCACCGTGCTGACGTTTTGTTACTGTTTCACGTGATGTTCTCCCCACTCTCCTTTTCTCTCTTCTCTCTCTCTCTCTAAATGGGCTCGGTCCCCTTGTTACACAAGTTAGGCAGTTCGGCTCCAGAAATAAACGGAGATGGTTTGAAGAACTAGTTCTCTTTCCTCGAGGCCCGATTAGCGCACGGAAAGCCCAGCTCCTTGCAGCTCCGGTGCTAAGCCACCGCACGGTCACGACAGCGCAGACCTGGTAACGTGCCAAGAATTGTGTGGTGGGTGGGCTTCATGACGCTGTCAAAATCCTTGTAAGCGATTCAGGAGCACATATTACAATGGGCCGTGAATCTTTAAGGGGCTTAATAGCAACAAATTTATTCAGTATTGAAGCGAAATAAACTGTCATTGCGCATAAATGGTATAGCTTGTTTGCGTGAAAGGGGAGCCTCCGGTGACCCAACAATTATGATTATTTTGAAACCCATGATTTACAGTTATACCTGCAATGGCTAGTTGGTTCCGCGTGTGGAGTTCTGAAGCAACGCGCTACATTCGCACACAAAAGAAGACGGCACGACAGGCAGCCCCTCTGACGCGACCCGCTTCTGTTAAATGTTGAGACCTTGGGGGAGGCAGGAAAAACCAAAGGTACACTGCGTCAGTTCCCTAATTTCTTGGGGTTGTGCGACACGTTGTGCAGACATGGCACAACTTAGGTTCCACTGAGCTTCCCCCACCCGGAGACCCTTTTGATCAAGTGCCGCCGTTTGCTTTTTGGAGGAGACTTTCTCTGACTGCAGTTACAACCTTCGAATGGAAGCCAGCTGCTGAAAGACAGCCAACATAATTATCGAAACTAACCTGCATCTGGTGAGGACCGCACTTTAAGAGAGCAGGTTCCAAGCATAACGAGGCGATTAACCAAATCGCTATTTTTAGTGCACTGAAATGAAGTTTGTGGGGTTGACTTGGGGAGATAAATACGTTCCCCCACTCAATCGCGGCTGACACAGTTCAAAGCCGCCCTGACACCCATCCCAGTGATCGCGTACACTACCGAGCGCATGCCTACCACGGCGGGCCTTGCTCTGAGGGAACAAAGGAACGACACGTTGGCTGACACAAACAGGCATTTATTGCTACAGCAACAATAAGGCCAGTTAGCAACAAGATATGCTAATGAATCGAGGTCGTCCGACTCACCAGCAAGGTTCCGAGCGAATGTTCGCCCGCGCTAGGGCAAGGGATACTCAGCAGTCCGGACGGGAGGAGTACGGGAGCGGATCTCCCCGTCACTTCCTCGCCCCGTCGGCGAAGAGCGGAGCCTCGAGCGACACGTCCACTCGCGCCGACGATCCGAACCGAAGAGCCTCATGCCCCATTTCCCGCGCGCGGGCTTCAGCAGTCTCACGCGCAGCGACGCTGGCGCCCTCCCTTGCCAGTTAATGTAATTGACAAGGGAATGCGTTCCTACTGGAAGTGAGGCTGCTTCTGCACGGTTCCACGCGGGAAAGCAAACACAGGGGGCTGCAGGGCAGGTCCCCACATCTCCCCAACCTTAAATAGACCCACGCGCCTGAAAGTACATGCTAAGGAGGAGTCTCCTGGGCTTCATGTCCTTGAGGCACGTCTTGAACCAGAGGTCACGCCGACAGCGTCCACGCAGTCTTCCGCGATGTTCCGAAGGCGGCGTGAAGGTCTCCGCTGGGACGACTCGCATGGCCCGTGGAATACCATGTCCGCAGGCCCGCGAATAGAAGGCCGGTGGGAAAACTGCAGGCCACGATTCTGTAGTAGTCGCCAGAGCAGCAGCAGCCGGAGGTGACTGCTGACTGGTCTCGCCACAGCTGCCCCGGATGTGTGCGGCGAACAGGATACAGGCCGCTCCGTCACAGCAGGTGGCAGCGAGACGATGTGCACCGGACAGCAAGCCTGGGTGGCTCCACGGGATCTGCAAAATTGCCGAAACGCTCTCGGCGTGCCTTTAACGTAGGTCACGGGAGGGGAAGCAGCATCCTCAAGGGCCTCGTGGCACAATGCCTAACTCGCTAGCAAAACTTGTCGGCGGATGTGCAAACGCAAAGTTCGCGTGAACAAAGCCCTTTTGAGTTGAACGAGACTGCTCAGTTCGTGCGAGGTTACAAAAAAACGGGCGGGCAGCAAAGTGTGCCCCCTCTCAACAACATGGTCCGGTGGTCGTGCCTCTTCTGACGTGGTGCAGGCAGCTCCGAAAAGCATTAGGCCTAACTACCACTCCGCCAACGACCGTGCACAAAACAAAGACCCGAAACGGGTTACGCGCGCGCAGCCGCGAGGAGACATCTGCTTTGTGGGGTGGTCCAACCCCGCTCACTACACAAAGCAGGTTCTGAGTGGTCGGCGCCCACCGTATCGGACTTTATCGGAGCGCCCGATTCTGAGCTGAAGTACCAGCGAGCTCGTAGCGGCACCCGTGGCCCCAGGCCACCCGGCTCCCGGAGCCGCGACTCCCAGAGTCGAAAAAGAGACAGTAGAGAAAATATATACAGAAACCCGGACCACCCACGCGGCTTCCGTACTCACTCGCTTCGGGCTCGGCGACTCCGCGGGCGCTAGGCCTGGCGCTCCCTCGATGCGGACCAAGTGATTCTCGCGAAAAATCTCCAGGGAAAAAAATTGTGCTGAGCATGTCGAAAAGTTCAAACCTGCTGCAGCGCAATATACCTCGCACTCAAGAAAGCATGCCGCAGGTCCTAGCGATCAAAATTCACTCTAGGCCTAGCACTTGTCAAGTCCGGACAAAGAGCGTTCCTCAAACCGAACCGACAGTCGTCCAATGTTCCAAGAGCAGGCCCCACGTTGGGCGCCAGATGTGGGGTTTGAATTAGGGAGATAAGTACGTTCTCCCCACTCAATCGCGGCTGACACGGTTCAAAGCCCCCGGACCCCACCCCGTGATCGCGTACGCTACCGAGCGCTCGCCGACCACGGCGGGCCTTGCTCTGGGGGAACAAAGGAACGACACATTGGCTGACACAAACAGGCATTTATTCCTACAGCAACAATAACGCCAGCTAGCAACAAGGTACGCTAATGAATCAAGGTCGTCCGATTCACCAGCAAGGTTTCGTATGAATGCTCGCCCGCGCTAGGGCAAGGGATACTCCGCAGGCCGGACGGGACGAGTACCGGAGCGGGTCTCCCCGTCACTTCCTTGCCCCTCCGGCGAAGAGCGGAGCCGCGAGCGACACGTCCGCTCACGCCGACGATAACAGCCAAAGAGCCTCATGCCCCCTCTCCCGCGCTCGGGCTTCAGCTGTCTCACGCACAGCGACGCTGGCACCCTCCCTTGCCAGTTAATGTAACTGACAAGGAAATGAGTTCCTCCTCGAGGTCAGGATGCTGCTGCACGGTGCCACGCGGGAAAGCAAACACAGGGGGCTGCGGGGCAAGTCCCCACAAGTTCTACAAATTCTCGCTTGTTCGAAAAAAGTAACCCCAGTATAAATCACCCTCTCGAAATGCCAGTCTAAATTCTAAAATCTGTAGTTTTTTCTAAATTGATACACCTCTAAATTTTTTAAAACGGTCCGTCTGAAATCCTCTGGGCTAGTTCCTTGTCTATAGCGCCTAAAACAACAAAACCATAAAATAGGGGCTAGCCGGATTCAATACGCCGCACGTAAGGCGGAAGAAAATGAATGTGGCCGTAATATAGTGGTCTAATGATTTAAGAAAGTTTTCTGCGAGGAGACCTACGTCAATCCTGAAAATCTTGTTCTATTTCTTGAACGCAGGCTTCTACAGATGCCAAAAGCTCAGCTTGCGGCACAGAATAAGGCAAAGATTTTATCTCAAAGGAGAACGCATATTTTATTCCTTGGTTAACTTTGAAGAATTTGTATTCGTGGATTGGGAGCTACCTCAACGGCCGGTCTGTTTACATGTCTACGCCTGATGGGGAGACTACCCGTCATCAGGTTTGCCGTGGAGTTCCTCAGGAAGGAGTTCTTAGCCCAACCCTATTTAACGTGGCATTGATTGGACTGGTGAATGAACTTCTCACTAACATTCACATCAGTGCCTATGCTGATGATATCTGCATCTGGGCGTCGGGTTCGACACGTCCGCAAATGCGTGCGAGATTACAACGTGCCGTGTCATCTACTTCAAGGTACCTATGGCGTCAGGGTTTGCACTTGGCAGCTGAAAAATGTGCTGCGGTCGCATTCACGCGCAAGTCTGTCTGCCACTACCCGGTAACTCTTCAAGGAGTTGCAATACCATACGTCTCCCACCACAGATTTTTGGGCATTATCATTGACCGCGATCTGTCATGGTCGAGGCATATAAACATGCTAAAGAAAAGACTCACTCTTTTTGCCATGTGCTTCGCTTTGTAGCAGGCATTATATGACGCCCAACGGAGCGCTCCTTGCTTCGACTTTACTATACCCTCTTTGTTGGCTACATTCGTTATAGCCTTCCTGTACTCTCTAACATGAGTATTTCCTGCTTGCGGACATTAGAGAGTGTCCAAGCACAGGCGCCCAAGATATGCCTCGGATTACCAAGTTGTGCCTCGAACAAAGGCACGACTGAGGAATCTCGTGCGGGCCCAATATCGGTCTACCTGTCACACGAACCACTTCGTGTATATTTACGTGCGCTTACACGGCACCGCTGTCACCCGCTGACGGAGATTTTTGATGAGCGACCGGACAGCAGTTTTGCACGCGCACTGCGCTTCCATCTCTCCGAATTGCCATCAGACTATGCCCTGCCGCATCATTCCTTGCAGCCCCCATGGGTAATGGCTCAGCCTTCAGTCTGCCTGCATGTCCCTGGCATAATCAAGAAGTCTGCGATGCCGGTTAGCGGACTGAAGCAACTCGCACTTGCCTACATCTGGTCAGAATACCACAATTGTGTGCACGTCTACACGGATGGATCTGCGTCTCCAAATGCATCAACAGCAGCTTTCGCAATCCCTGCACAACCGACGACCCGCAGATTCATATTGGGACACAAGTCTACTTCAACCGCTGCAGAGCTTGTGGGCCTTCGGGAATCGATTCGCCACATCTGCGGAGAACCGCCTCAGGAGTGGTGCATTTTCGCCGACTGTAAACCTGCGCTACACATTTTAGGATGCTTCCTACGCCACACAGCCTACCAAGCTCTGGCTCTTGATATCATTAGTCTCGTATCATTTGCTCAGGGAAACGGCCACCGTATAGTGTTTCAGTGGATCCCCGGACTCTGCGGACTCGATGGAAATGAGACCGCCGACGCTGAAGCAAGGAGCGCCTTCAGCAGTGGCCTGCGTACAGCTGTACCGTTCTCTATAGTGGACACAACTTGTCTCCTTTCGGAATTGATGAGGAGGGCAATGGCTAGGTACTGGGCCCTGCCAGACACCCGCCACATCCGCCTTAAACGGCTAGATCCGACGATGACCTTTTCAGTTCCTCGCGGAATACCTCGCCCTATTGCATGCGTTATCCGTAGACTACGTTTAAACGTGGCATTCACGCGCAAATACTTGCACATAAAAAGGACAAGCGGACTTCCCGGAATGTACCACATGTGGCGTGCTAGAGACTATAGAACATGTTTTAGTGGCGTGTCCAGCGTATGCACGTGAAAGACTCATACTCGCATCTGCTCTGAAGCCTATGGACACATCGTTCTTCTCTGAAAATTTGATCCTCAGCGCTTTTCCAGATAGTTTTAGAACTGTAAAGTCAACGCGAGCGCGGACCTTGTCTCACGTTTGTGATGTCAGAAAGTGTGCCTTGTTTTTTTTAAGTAGTTTTTCATCTGCCTCCTCCCATCATCATCGTCCCCCACCGTGACCTTCTTTTATCTCCTCTTCCCGTCAACACAGAGCAGAGTAGCAGGCCAGATACTTATTTTTCAGGCCAACCTCTCTGCTTTTCCTATCAATAAACTCTCTCTCTCTCTCTCTCTCGGCAACTTCTAAAAAGTTCATTGCACGGAAAGGGTCATTCGTGTAAGTATCTTCAGCTTTCTTTGTAAAAAATAGCTAATATTACAGCGCAAGGAACCTTTTTACGAGCAAAAGTTTTGAAGCGAATGTCAGGTATGTGAGTTTTCGCAGAGAACACTGACAGAGGGTTCTGTCTAGTTTCGGCGATGTCATGAGCCAGCGTCGGCAGTTGTAAATCCTTACGAAACTTAATAAATGTAAATTAACTCACACGTCGCCTTTTTTAATGGCAACGATATTCTTCCTAACAGCTTGTAAGGCTATTTATATGCAAAAACCTCTCTACACAAAAACAAACCTACCATCTTTGTCAGACTGAAGTTGACACAGACCATCGTCTGTTGAATCGGATATTACGCGACAAACATACTAATCCAAGTGACTGGTCAAAGCTCAAATAGCGCATTCTTGGAGGCAGTCGACTGCCTCAGGGTGTTGCAAAAAACTGCAGGATCCTGCAAAGATAAATTTCGAAGAGCCTAGTGGAAGATCATTTATCTAAATGATATGTGCAAGTAGATAGATCAACATGAAAAAAAACTGACAACAACAAAATAAGGGTAGAAAATATTGAATCACACATACTGGAGCATTTAATAAGGTCTGTATTGCTTATAAATGGTAAAAAAAACCTTTGAGTAATTGTGAAAGCACAGCTCCAATTTCAATACAAGGCTGGTTGTGCTATACCGTTTCTATGGTGCCCAAATAATTTCTCGTGTTCTTTCAACTGTCGCCTGCGTTAATGAAAAGATATCTTAAATAGATCTTGTTTTATTGAAGCTTTTCTTTACTTCCACGCGTAGTTTTCATAAACTTGAATCCTGAGGCAGGCATCTTCTGGAAAAAATGGTTTTGTTCGAAATCCATTGAAACATTGCTAACCATTTAATAGAACAAAGGCTTCTCAAATAGCTTGAACGAAATGAGCAGATATATCTGGCGCTCTCGTTGGTGGCAACAAAACGTCTTGCAAAGGTATAGGGTTGTTCTGCCCAACGTGCTTTAAGTCGCACACACATGGCCACTATAGCCAACCGACAATCGAACGCACTGCACCTTTCGGCTCAGCCTTTCCAAACAAAAGAACTTAGTGCCAACGGATGAATTTTTTCCCTCTATATAACATTATGCGAACGTATGCGCTAAAAGCGACAAAAGAAGACAACGCTCACACGGCACAAGCGCAATTTTGGCGCTTGTGTCCTGTGTGTGTTGTCTTCTTGTGTCGCTTTTAGCGCATACGTTCGCATAATGATCAACAAACTGGCCCTTTTATTAGCTTTGCGAAATAACGTGTCTGAGGCCCAGGCGTACACTTATGGAAAACAAGAATCGATTAAACGTGCTATATTTCTTCGGATTGAAAAGTTACCATGAATTGGCCCCCTTTTCGATTTTTTTTACTTTCACTCGAGCAGCTGCATTTCGATGCTGGCAAAATATATAAAAAAATGGTAGCCTATGTCATCGTCGAAAGAGGAGGGAAGCATGAAATGTACGGCAGGCTAATCATAGCTCATTCTAGGACGGCTCCCTCCCGCACAGATATCCCGGAATGCCCCTGAAGAAGTTGGGACGTTGCCTTCGGGGGAGGTTCCCTCACTAGTTCGACGTATTCGGTTGCAGTGTTGTTGACACGCGACAGGTGTAGTGCGGGTGTACGGCAGCGTTCGTTAAAGCACGCGTAACATGGACTCTGGCATGGACTCAGTGGCGGTGTTAGGTACTCTTTCATAGATGCGTCATATATGTCTGCTGTTTGCCGCAAGCCTGGGCGCATGCGCCTTCTCAGCCTCCCGTCTGCACGCGCGTCGTCCTGGCGCCGCGGCTTTCGAGCGGAGGGACCGCTCGGCTTACAAGCGCAGTGCGTAAGCCGAGCAATCTTCGAAGGCCCGCACAGAGACGGTGGCAGGGCAATCGTGGTGAGGTGGTTCAGAGAGTTGGGAGAGAGGCTGGAGGGTACCGTGCTATATGTAGGATAGGCATAATGCCCCTAGGCCTGTAGCATTGCTCTTCATAAAATTAAATGAATCACCAAAACGCAGCGGCGATTGAGAGCAGCACAAACCGAAGAGAGGGGCAGAGTGCGGACTGCAAGGTCGGATCGAAACCATCGAAACGCTCGACAGATGTTTCTGCTGTCCAGTAGACCTTGGGCTCCCCTTGGCGCCCTCACGAACCGCACAGCGTCCTTCAACTCGCAGCGCGCCGGTTCCGAATTCAGTGGGCGGGCGGAAATGTTCGCTTCAGGCTCTAGCAGTTCTAGCTCATGTTCTCTGCCCGGTGCGCTGCGGTGCATAGACGATTTTGGCGAGTATGCCCAGAACGGGAGCTGAAAGCGTACCAACTACGGCACTCTGCCATTACGCGGGAGATTACCGTCCCTACTGAAGATTCGGAATCTATAAAAAAAAATATTTAAGCTAAAAGGAAACGTAGAAGAAAGACTGCGTCCTTTCCTACAGTTTTTACAACTTTCATCAACGTGTAACATTCTATTGTGTTTCTTAACGTTCTGATTGTTGGCTTTGTTATCCTGTATCCACCTGTGCTTCCTTGCTGTCGTCCTTTGTTTGTTTTACTCAGCCATCATCCTTGTATCTACCTTGTATCATTACCGAGAATGTTTTTTATTATTATATTGTGAATTATTTGTAGACAGTTATTAATAACAGAATTATTCGGTTAGTTTTCAGTCTTGACTCTTTATGGTCGGAATTTTAAATTTGCAACTGACGTTGCCAACTGTCATTTAGGCATGTCCGTACGAACATGAATTGTCAAGGGGCACAGACCCCGCCAAGCTATCTTCTTCAGCCTTTTGTCTGTGCTCCAGACATCTGTAAAGATGTCTAATAAAGATGAATGAAAGAATGAATGAGTGAATGAAAGAAAGAATGAATGAATGAAATGTCTAAAACGCCCGTGTGTTGTGCAATGCAATTGCACATTCAAGCAGCGCGGATTGCTGAAAATAGTATGGAGCTTTCCACTACAGCGTCTCCGATAGCCCAGGTTTAGCTTTCGGACATTAAACGCCGCATACCGCAGCATTTAGTTTTTATGGGTTGCAAAGGCACCTCCTGCTACTCGTTCAGTCTTGGGGAGCTACGTACATCGAAGCAAAATAATTTTTTTTGTTTTGGCATCTTTTGCACTCAAGCTCTTCTGGGGACTTAATTAACTTCAGGTCTCCACAGCTTCCTTTCTTTCATTTGACACAGTGGTTGCTTCAAAAAATAGCTAAGTTTGGTCCTGTTTCTTTTGCGTGATTGGTGTGTAAAGCAGAATTATTTGGCGCAGACAGTACTCCGAATGAAATATATTGTCGCAAGACGTGAACTTATTGATTTCTCTATTCGCTACCATCCAGTCGTAACTGCTTCGCCTTGATATGGATTCAGTACAGGAGCACGTTATTATCAAAAGAACCAATGAGCCCTAACATTCACAGCATAGGTATTATTCGAACAATTTTATTGGCATCTGTAATAAAATCAATCATTCCCAATATTGTAGGTTGCAAGTGAATCAAAGATTTCTTGCCGCTGCATGTACGTTCTCAGCTGCGAAAGATTTAAACCATGCCTCCAAGTGAAATCCTAACAAGCGCATACTATCGGCACCATCAGCGCGTTTGTACTGCTTTTATAATTAGCTAATTTTTATCCCCATGTGGAATGTTGCCCTAACGGTCGCGTCGATGCATTAGTAAAACGTGGATAAAATGCCGAACATGCATGTTACTGCTCCACATGTGCATGTGATGTTTTCACACGAACTACGCTAGCATATTTTGTTCCGTAAAGCACACGAGCTAGGGCTATATTTTCTGTTTTTTTTTCATTTTTTCTTCCTCATTTAGGTGGACATGCTGCACTGAAGTGAAGCCAGCTTTACATTTTTGAATGGAAAACCCTTGCACCTCGATGGCACTACCAGGAGCATTACGGACACATGCACCCGTTCATGCAAACTTCTAAAATTCTTGGGTGCAAGATGAGAGCATGCGTAATAGAAACTCCTAATTTGTAAGGTGTAAGGGTGTGCATATAATTATGCTCCCTTTAAAGGTGTGAAATTTTTTACAGTTATAGCACAAGAGCTCATACATTACGATATGCAATATAAAACATTTTAGCTCAATAAGGTACTAGCACTGGAACAGTGCAATGAGTAGTCATGAAACCTTTGCATATAGGCCAATACGGATACGCGATGTAAGCAAGATGCGGTGGCGCTGATGTCGCTAGCTCCGATGACTAGCGTAGAGCTTTGAGTGAAAAGTAGGCTTAGGGAACATAAGAATACATGAAAGCAAATGATATAAAATCTGTTTTCTGATTTCACAGTGCACCTATGATGTCGTCGCATCGTGATGAACAACCAAGTTCATCTCAAAACATATTCTGAAAGTGTGGAGCATTACTTCGAAAGCGAAGTATTTTTAAAAGAACGCATCACGCTCGCGGGAGCGCGGCCCATTGGAACGCCACTTAGTCAGGTGTAGTCCGACATGCTGCCGCGCTTGCTGCTTTTGTTCACTACCACAGTCGTTGCGAGCGCTGCATTTGTTCACTACTACAGTCGTTCAAACTAGACAGCCTAGACTGCATTGCCTGAAAAAAACAGTTGTCAAGCCCCATGGAATCCGCATGGAACAGAACAAAGTGCTATAATCTGTTAACAAAAATTCGCCTGTATGGGAGTAAAGAGGCCTAATAGGTCCTCTAGCGCGTTCCCTTGTATAAAATAAGTGAGTGCAGTGGAGGACGACTTACTACTTTTTAGTTCTTGCTGTCTACAGGGTAGGAGACGGCGCTGCCGACCATACTCCCGGCCGCCTCGGCGCCAGTGCCACGTATGTGCGTAATCACGGTGCTTGTCGTCTGCTACAGTGCGCGGTTCGTTTATCGTGCTATTTGAGGGCTCTCTGTAAACCTTGCTATCGTTTGAACGGTAGTATTTCCAAGGCCGTGTATATAGTTTGCACGGCAGTAATGTCATACTTCGCGAGAAACTTGCGAGGTTCGTGGAAACACCCAGCGGATACAGAGCCTTTAGCGGGTATGTCCAGCTTCACAACGAACATTCATTGCGGCGTTTTAAATAAAAATAGCCTCTAAATGACGTAGCATGCTTACACACACCCTCTTCTTCAAAGCACTCGCCAACTGTTAGCAATCAGCCATGGGTACTCTGCGAAGTGAGAAAAATGTTTCGGAAATATTCCTGAAAGCGGATAGAGGGCCTTTTTAGGTGTTGACACTGACCACCCGCCGGGGCGGAGAGCGCGCACACATCCTGTTCGTAATCTAGTAGAAGCGGGGACAGAAGTGTACGGAGCCGCCGCTCAAGAAAGAAATAGTGTTCCTTTATACGCTCCCGCAGGGAAAACAGTTGCGCGACTGTTTTCTCTTGCCGCTCCGATCGCCATTCGCCGAGAGGTGATCACATAATTTTAGTGACGTCAAGTGTTCAACTTTCCGCGCGGAAGCTGACTTCACAGGCAGAGTGCTGAGCGACCGCTCGTCAACTCGACGCCTCAAGTGAGCCCACACTGCCGGTTACTCTTCACACATTTTTCGTGCACACCTGTGGGGTTAGGTTTGGTGTTCTGCTGCGGTAGTGAGGGACGCAGCCGTCAGCTGTGACTGTGTGCAGTGCGCCAAACTGCAGCAACCGCCCTGGAAACGGCAAAGCGTTTTACGAAGTGTCATTTGGAAGATCGGCGGCTGAAGTGCGTCGGCGACTGAATGGTACGCGATTTTGAAAATGGGCCGCTGTAAACGTGCCAAAATATTATAATTTAATAACTGAATTGAAAATATAATGTTTTCTAATAAAAATCAGGAAAGCTAATAATATCAACAAAAAAGATTACTTTCAAAATCCTTTAAAGATTCGCCATTTCACTGTATTTAGCAGCGGGGTACATTTCACAAATATTTTAGGCAAACTACTGAGTTCGAAGTTTTTTCGTTAGGTCAGAATCACCAATTCAATGCATTTATGGTTCTTTAGCCTGCTTGCCTGCAGCAAGCTGCAGAATCGTTTTAATGTGGTTATAGACAGATCCGTTTTCGTATTTTCCGCGCACAACTCGCACAGAACACGCGGCGGTGCTAGTTGTCAAAAAAGTAATTCATCGCTATACTCTTTTTTTTTCTAAAGATTAGTACGTAGGAAGACAGGACAGGACTGGCATTGTCCTATTCAGAACGGGACTACTAGTTCATTTGAAATTACTTGTTTCAGAAAAAAAAAACTCGCAGGAAGTTTGCAGTATTTTTACGTTAGTTTGTCATGACTACGATTTGCTGCTAACTTTTGGCGAATTTTTTTTCATGCTGTTTGCAAACCGCCCGGCAAATCAGAGATTAAATTTCGGCTTTACGTTTAGAGATTTGCGATCGAGTGCATTTTGTACGTAAATAAAAACAAAACAAGCCCAAGCGTTCTACACAGGAAGCCCATGAATGCAGCCCCTGTACGCACGAGCAGTGGCTTTCCCGCACAGCTTGAAAAATGATGGCGGATATTCGCGCAACTCTGCTCTCTGCGGGAGCATATTCGCGACTAAACTAAACTTGAGGGGTGCTGCCAAGTCTTGCAACATAACATGAGTGGAAGTCCCCGCATAGCTCGTCGCTTATAAATGTATGGGCGTTTCTTGCTTGTGCTGAAATTCTCGCGGTGTTGTGGGAGGCTGACCGCATCTTTGACTCTAAACACTTAATTGTAAAGTTCTCTGCGGCCACCTGAGACTATCAGAGGGAATCTGGGGCGACACCATGGCTGTTGATACTCGGAAAATCAAGCTAGCAGTCGAACGTCATTACGGACTTGCCGTAGAGAAGGCGAAGTGTTCCCGTGTCGCCGCAGTCTGTGAAAAACAAAAACGTGTTGGCACCGCGTTTATGCATTACTAGGGTAAGTACCTTGGCGGCTTTTTCATTATTTAGCGGCACAAAAACGCCGCGTTCGCCTAAGGTGGCTCCGGTCGTCGCGCTTTTTTATGTGCCGTGTTTGTTGCCGCCAAATTCTTGGTAGGAGCCAGCATTGGGCGCGTCGAGTCGACGGTACGTTATGTTCACAGTTGAGATTATGCAGTTATCTGTGTCGAGAAGGGGAAGCAAAATAAGTCGGCATGGGAATGTGCAACGTCATCGCACATAGATAAACATACTTTCCAAGATCGATATTCGGTCTTGTGTATAGATAGAGCGTTCACAGCGCATTTTCCCCGATGTAGTTTCACAAAATATTTGCATGATCAATAGTGTCGGCTGCCTCTCTCGGTGGCGTTAGTTTGCCTGTGATGACGCTAAATAAAAAATGGTAACCCTTCAGAGAAAGTTTAGAAAGCGGTGGTGGCGGAAGTAAACGCGTAGATCCTGTACGTGGGGGTGATACTTGATACTGGATAGGTGATACTCGCGAAAAGTCCGCGTGCTGAAAAACCTTTCTTCTTTGTTTGTGTATCCATCACAGCTATCGCATACCATAAACTCGTCGCAGAGCGAGGGCCTCGGCAGCTGTCGCTTACACTGGCATTCCGCTCAGATATGTCCACCAGTAAACACGTTTTTACGCGCCAGTCTAACGATATATACGTCGAAATACATGCCGAGAGAAGCTTACAGAAGCAGAAGTCGATTGTCTTCATTATGGGCCAGCGGGGGCATGGGCTGTTGTTTTTTGCTTCTTTGAAACTTCACATATTGTGGTGATGAAATTCAATAACTTTTTCACCGATTTCTTTTCCCATGCCTTTCGTGCGGCTGTAAGGTTTGTATGCACGTAGAATTTTTATTGACCGTGAGAACACAGAGCTTACACGTCCTGATGCTTTGTCGAGGCTGTCTTCACCCACAATTTTATTTTTATGCAATTTCTGCAAACTCGAGCGCTACTTCGTTTAAAGATATCAATTTTCACTGTTTTGGAGTGCTATATTTTCCAACAGTGCAGCTGAAAAAGTCCGTCAGCCATGCTCAACTACTTCGATGGAGGTGCCTAGGCACCAAGCTAAAGAGCTCATGCAGGAGGCTGGAAGACATCCTGAACTATGTATGTAAAATATATAGCATAAAAACAGTGCTGAAAGACAAATAGAATCTGTTACACGCACGTTCTCTAGGTTGGCTCAAATATCGAAATGCCCTCTTCACTGCATGTATTGCTTATACATCTGTAGTCTGTGCAAATACTGCTCAACCAAAATTCACATGACACATTTACAGTCGTGCCCCGATAATACGACCCCATTATTACGCACAACTCGAATTATGGACAGTTTTTCTGGGGACCAAACTTTTTCAGTGTATTTCCGCCTCGTTAATACGGAAACTCGCTGTCCGGACAATGGACAGGGTGAAAATGCACAGAGCCCATTGGGATCCGTGTAATTTGTCACGTTAATATGGACAGCGATGAGAACACAATCCCCAGTGCCTTATACGAGATGTTCCGCTCCTTATAATTCGAGTGTAGAACACCAGCGAAAGGCAGGCAAGCGTGCAAATGCCTATGTTGTCGCCTTTCTGTGTTTGCATGGCTTCATGTTTTACAGTGGTAAGGTGCCTGGTTGACGCACCTTACCGTTTGCAACATTGAATGACTGTTTGCGAAAAAGAACTATCCGTATGCTTCGCTAAAAACCACATTCAGCAGTTGTCAGCCGAGTGTGTATAGTTTTTGTGATGTGAACAGTCGCAGTAGGAGATACTTCATCACATTAACAGGCACTATCATCCGTCTCAGTGACCACTAGGCGCTTCGAATGTCTTCACCCTAAACCGTTTGATTTTCAAAATAATGGCAACCAGAATAATGCACCTGAGCTCCTAAGATTGCCCTATTTCCACATCACTGCCCGCCACTGTGCTGAGGAGTCTGTAATCATAAAATAATTTTTCAAAATATGTTTTTTGTTCATTATTCGTTATTACGGACGCCGCGCTTTATAGACACTTTTTCTCAGGAACCAAAGTGTCCTCATGTTATTTGTTACTTAAATCCTGAGAAGCAAACCTATCTGCACCCTAGCCCTTGTTACTTGAACCACGAAAGATGACACTGTAGCTGTTTCATACAGAAATTGCAAGAAATTGAGCCAAAACGTGAGACGTGCAAGGCAGGTATGGCTCCAAACCAGTTCCCTTTAATACGGTGCTCTACTGATGTCATTGTCCGTTTCTCCTGTAAGCGCTGTAGGCGGTAAGAGATGGTTTAGAGACTATGTGCCCAATGAAGCCATGGAATATTTAAAAATTATGAAGCATGACTTGAACGGGAGACATGTGATGCAGCTCGCCTTAGCACCATATAAAAAGGCCCCTTTGCCTTTTGCAGTTACGATTTCTTTTTCTGTATTAGGGTACATTAAAAGGCTTCTGCGTTTCAGGCATTGAAAGACAGTTAATTAAATGTACATGGCTCAATTCATGTCGCAGATCATCCAGAAAGCAAGGTGTTGGGCATTCCTAGTTGAAACTGGCTTTCACTGAGGTAGTTCATAAACTATTCGTACCTGTTGTTTTTGGTTTTGATTTTTCCTACAGTGCTACATAAATCCTTATCGCTCCACTGCCCGTGGCTTCGGCTGCCCACCTGGCTGCGGATGCATCAGCAACGGCTACAGCAATGAACATTTCACTGGATGGGGCATATGCTGGCAACGCTACGGTTAAGCTTCCAAAATACAGAGTACTGTGAAATCAATAAGCGGCACTGTCATGCAAATTGTCTTTTCGTTGTTTTCATATCAAGATCAAGCGGTAATCTGTAGCACGTTATTGAACTTATCGGAGGAACATTACACAGATCTTCAGCAATACGTAGTGACAAGTATGCGACGAGAATTTGGCACTTCATGACAACGAATAAGGGTCATTTTACGCGTAAAACAGAAGGCTTTGCGCTCTGGTTTTGCGCTGTCGAATGTGATTGCCCTCAGTATTTTTTAGAAAAAATCTTCGGTCGTTTGACATTGCTTTGAATTTTCTAATCGATTGCAAAACTGCATGTAATTAGAGATTTAAAATAATTTCTTTCTACGCTTGAAAATTTTCTAATGTACAAGCATTGAACTTTGGCATCAACCAAGAACAAGTTGCCCGTAGGAAATGATATATATATATATATATATATATATATATATATATATATATATTCTTCTCTTTGTTAACCGAAAATATATCATTTTTATATTAAGTAAGTGTCATTCGTGGGCAATCCAAAACACTTAATGAGCTGTCTGTACGCGTATTGTTCGTAAAGATCTTTGAACTCGAATAAAAAACAGTAATTTGGTGAGAAAAAGTTCTCAGTTTACAAAATGTGCAGATTGCCGCAAATGAACGTTTAATTTCTTACTGTGGTAGTCAGAATAAATATACTGTGAGCACTTTTCGTGAACTTTATCCACATCTGTGATTATTCATCATCACACTTCGTTTCACGTGAACTTCATCCTCAGTTGTGAATGCTTATCATTAACGCTTGTTAGAGGGTTCGATCTTCGACGCCATTGTTGGCAGTGCCAACAAAGCTCAATCACCCAGCTTACAAGAGATGGAGCGTGCTGTTGACCCCTGTTCGGCTCAATCGAAATCCTGCAGCTACGTTCTCGTCGAATCCTGGTCGGCCAATCTGCCTGGATGGAACATCTCGATCAACATCCAACTGTTCCGGCTGCCGTCCCTGCCTCTTCCCCAACTGGCCTGCTTCCTCTCGGACCCGAGGCTTCTACCGGCCCAGCCCACACACACGCGGCCTTGCAGTTGTTTAGGCTGTTCACAAATTTCGCCCTTACATTTATGGCCGGCATTTCGTGGTAGTCAATGATCACCACGCTTTGTGCTCGCTCTCGTCCCCGCAAAATTTAACTGACCGGCTCGGGCGTTGGATTCTCCGGCTTCAAGATTTTCAATTCACAATAACTTTCAAACCTGGCAAGGCGAACCTCGACGCCATGTCCCTTCTCATTGCCCCTTCTCTCTCCGTCACCTAGTAATTCTTTGAGTACTTCCTTGCCCGCACGTGCAAATGATTTGCACATAAAGAATGTGAATACCACGTCGATTGCTGCCTTTTCCGATATATTCAGCATGATCTGCCTTCCCCCCAACAATCGCATTCGTACTGTCGCACGCGGATAGATTGACTCAGCGGTACTTCGCTACTCCTGAATTTTTAGTGCAACCTCAACTTACCGAATTTAAAATACAGGCTGGACTGCATTATTATCATAACCACAATCCTTTCGGCAAACTGTGGGTGCCAATTGCTCTCCGTTCGCTTAGCCGCAACATTTTGCACGCCTTCCAAGACAATCCCACCGCTGGTCACGTTGGCTAACGTGAATCTTACGACAGAATCAAGAGCTGCTTTTTCTGGCCCCATTCTCTGCACGAGTCTTGCCAATTACGTTGCCTCTTGTGTGCCATGCTTACGCCGTAACGGTCCACGTCACCTCCAGATGGCTTACTTCAACCCATTCTCTGCCCTTTTACATCTTTCGAAGTTTTAGGCATTGGCCTATACGACCCTTTACCGCCGACCGCAGCGAAAAATCGCTGGATTGCCACAGCTGTCGACCATCTCGCCCGGTATGCCGAAACCCCAGCTATACCGTCTGGTTCCACGGAGGAGATAGCAAGCTTTTTTCTGCGAGACATTATTCTGCGCCACGGAGCTCCTCGTGTTCTCCTGCCCGAACGTGGCAAGTCTTTCCTCAATGCAATCATACCCAAGATCTTCACGCCGCCAACACTGTTCACAAGACAACCTGCGCCTACCACCCGCAAACGAATGGTCTCGCCGAATGCTTACATCGAACCCTTTCCAATAGGCTATCCACATACATTGACCCTCCTCACAGTAACTGGGAATCCTTGCTTCCATGGATGAAGGCGATGAATTGGCTCTAAACCAGAACGCTGTCCCTTCGGCGTTTCAGTTTTTTGCTGATTTGCGACATTATAATGAAAGCCCTGTTTCATTTTGGGTGATGGTGATGGAAGTGGACGCTGTTGAACTTCAGTCCGGTCGCTCAGCCGCTGCCGCCCAGAGGAAACGTCTTGGCCTCCCGAATGACGAAAGCAGCCAGACAACCGTGGTGTACTCGGCCACCATTGATGACTCTTCGGGTGACGACGGCTTCATCAGAGTCTTAAGCAAAAAGGCCAAACGGAGACTGCGCAAAGGTGAGGACTCGTCGTCGTCGACTACGTCCACGATCACTATGGAGCGATGATCATCGGCACATATACTTTCCTATTTGTGCCAGAGACTCCCACCGACAATCTCAACCACATCAATAGGCAAGCCACGTCTGCGTTCCTGGAGGCTCGCGTGCCGGCAGCAAACAAAGATGTCAGGGTGGATCGTTTTAGGAATGTCGTCGCCATTGATGTCATGGACCGGAACGCGCTTGAGAACTCATTTGAGCAACATCAGAACGCTCGGCGGCATCAGCGTTCGTTCCCATGTAATTTTAGGCAGTGGCACTACGGCAGGCGTCATTTACGACGTCGACTAGCATCCGCGACTCTGATCTACCCATTTTGATTCAACCAGCTACCGACGGTGTAGCCATACTGTAAGCTCAGTGTCTTGGGAGGACAAAGTGCGTTAAGTTGATCTTCCATGGGGACTGCGTTCTAACGTACGTGAAGGTTGGGTACTTTCGGCATACAGTTAGGCCTTTCGTCCCGAAGACTCTCCAATGCCGGAAATGCATGAAGATAGAACACGTGAGTAGTGTGTGCAATTTCCCCATCGTGTGCCCACTGTTTACTGAGCCACACAGCGGCAATTCTTGCGGGGCAAAAGTCCTTACGTGTGCCAATTGCCGCGGCCCACATGACGCTGCCTCAAAGGATTATCCTCGCCTGAAAATGGAAAGGGCGATACTCAAACAAATGGCAAGAGACAATTCCACACACAGAGAAGCTGCTGCTAAGGTGCGACGTCATCGTCGCTCTAGTCAGAGACCTTCTAAAAGTGTAGCGAGCATCGGAAAGGATCATCTAAGAATTTCCGCAACTTGTCCTCCCCCTCCGCATACTACTTTAAGGATTGGGAGAAATATGATTGGCGAGGCACAGACGGTTGTCGCAACGGGCCTTGACCATCGCTGCCTGAGCTACACACACCCGCAGTTACCAAGCAGCTCTTGCGTATTCAGAGTCCCAAGCTCACTGGAAAGTAAGCAGAAGTCACAACTCCGGTCCAAGCCCTGGACCGGCAAGTGACTTGGCCATCGCTCCCGAAGCACTGCACACCTTCAATGATAGAACAGTCACCGCGCAACCAGTGTGTTGAGCCTACTGCTGGTCGGGTAGTAGGTCAGAAACCGAACCAGGTTGCAGACAAACAAGTGATTGCAATTCTGAAGCCAATCGTGAATGTCATGCGTGTGCTGCTTAACAGCATGCCCATGCCAGCTGCGCAGAATGCACTGCAGATGCTGGATTTTTTAATCCAGTGCTTGCAGCGGTCCAATAGCTGGCACAACGAATCATCCGGCCTCATCTTTCCGAGAAGTAGTCCGATGCTTACGTTGTCATCAACATTATCAGCCTCAACAGCAAGCAGCCTTTCTTGACACTGAAACGTCTGCGTTGCCTTGTGACGGAGGGCACCGGATGTGTTCTACTCAGGTCGCAGCAGTCGGCAGCCCTCAAGGCGTGCAGACTACAGCTTCGCCGGCCTGTAACTTACAGTGCTTGTGTCATTGCCTGTCGTGCTTGCTACGGACCGCATTTCTGTACTTCTTATTCTTTTACGCCCCCCTCATCCCTCTCCCCAATGCAGGGAAGCCAACCGGAACATTTTACAGGTTAACCTCCCTGCCTTTTCTCTGCCACTTCTCTCTCTCTCTCTATCGCTCTCTCTCCTTGCTTCCTTTTGTCACCTTGGCATACAACACTGCAGTTAAACGCACGACCCATTACTGTCCGTTTTTTCAGGTCTATGGTCGGTCTCCTGCATTTGTTTTTAAACCATCCTTCTTCGCTGCACATGTTCTGTCTGACCTTCCCTCGTATTAACACTTCACGTATTGTCCACTGTCGCGAACTTGCCAGACTGAACACAGAGGCCGCCCAGACTGAGCGGAAAACCAGTTACGACTCCTCTCACCGTGTGGTGAGATCGCCTGCCCGCACACCAGGCTTGTCTGACAAACTTCTCAGTCGCTTCATCGGACCAAACACGGTGCTCGAACAAACTTCCCCAGTCACAAACTTCAGAGTCTCCTGTCAAAGACCGTCGCTGACGCGGAACTGAGATTGTGCACGTGTCTCGGCTCAAGCCCTTCACCCGCCGTCCTTCCCTTTAATTTGTGCGACCAGGATGGCCGCTTTCGTCGCGGGGTGGGGGGAAAGAGTGCGGGAACTTTTCGTGAACTTCATCCACATCTGTGATTATCCATCATCACCCTTCGTTTCACGAGAACTTCATCCTCTTTGTGAATGGTATCATCGAAGATAGTTCCGGGTGTTCGATATCCGACGCCATTACTGGCAGTGCCAATAAAGCTCGGTGGCCCAGCTTACACTACAAATTCAACTTATACATAGATAGCATGGTTGTAATTACGTTCAGTGATTTCAATGCGATGAATTTTTGCTTTAGGCGAGAACAAAGTTTAAGTTGAGCGCAGTCCCCACTGGAAATTTGTCCCGTGACGTCATTGCACTGCAGGGAACGCTTGGCTACTTCGTAAACGGCACATAGCATCCGTTTTTCGCTCTCTTTTTGAAGCTAAAAGCTTCGCTACGCTAGGTAAAGCAGACTTCGGGTAGGTAGCACGAAGTCTTTTAACGACCTTCAGCCCAGCCAAGGATAGCCGTGTGTGACCATATGTGGCCACAGTTATGATGTCGAACCCTTGGCCCACGAGCTTTAGTTGACCTTTTCCCTTACGAACATTCGATGGGGTGATGTGAATCCACGTGATGACATCCGGTGGGTGTGTCGTACGACCATGTGATACACGTCATAGCCACCTGGTCGTGTGGATATATATTGTTACGGGAATAAACGCCCAGGGCACGGCGTACGCCGACCAAGTGCCCTGCGCGGAAAAAGATGAGGCGCGTAGAGCGCGCGGAGGAGCGAACGCGCGCAGCCGAGGTTAGATTGGGGGCCGCGGGAGGCGGTTCCTCCGGCTCTCCGAATTTGTGTGCTTTCCTTTGGGTGGGACCGCCGTCCCGTTGCATATTTTGGTGGCAGCGGTAAGATGGCAACCGCCCGCGCTCGGAAAAAGGCTGCGGAATGGTCCGAGGATGGCGAGCAATCTCCGGCAGACGTGGCACACGGCGCGGCGGATGGCGCCGTTGACCTCAGGCGTTCCGACTGCCTGCCCCTTTCTCCGGCGCCGAAGGCCGCCTTTGAGTGCCTGAATCGGCGACTGGACCAACTAGTAGCGAGGTTGGAGGCGGTCGAGCGTGGGTCCCGGCATGCTGTACCGATCGACTCGGACCGTGGCGGGCTGGAGCCTTCCGTCACCACCCTGGAATCATCCGCACCCGCGTCCGTCGGGCTGTACTCGCAGTACGGTAGTGTGATGCACGGCGCGGGTGCGCCCCTTCCGGTCCGTCAGCTGGAGATGGCGGTGGAGTGGCCGATATTGGACGGTACTGCTCTGTGGGAGGCTTACCAGATACAGCTGGACACCATCGCGGTGGCACAGGGATGGGATGTCAGCACGAGGGTTGTGGTGCTTGTCTCCAAGCTGCGGGGCCAAGCGGCGGAGCTGCTCCTGAACCTGCCCCGCGCGGAGCTGGGCCTGTACAACGCCATCGCGGGCCTCCTCCCCGATCATGTCGGGTCGGGAAAACCCACGCTCCAATACCAGCGCCTGCGTGCTCGCCGGCAGGCGCCCGGGGAAAGCTACCATGGCCTCTCCGCGGCTGTCCAGCGGTTGGCGTCGAGTCGCTGCCGGGTGCGCCAGCCTGCCTGCGAGAAACAGTGACGCCCGGCCGACCACGGTTGTCGGCTATCTTCGAGCGCCTCGACCAGCGCCTGGACCGGCTGTTGGGTGGCTGAATAAGGCGGAGCGCGACTTCAGGTATCACGGTACCCCGCCTTTGAATGCCGTCGCCAAAGACGCGGCGCAAATTGACGCCGCGGGCGCGAACGAGGAGACGGGTCACGCGGCCGAAGCAAGTCAAATGCAAAAGCAAAGCAGAGGCTCGAGTCCTGGAGCAAAAAGTTGGCTTTTGCAGCGATGAGGCAGCGCCGGACCAGCAGGTTAGGGCAGTGGATGATCAAGTGGCAAGAACCAAGCTGGCTGCAGGTGGCGACGAGCGTATCGTGAGCGGAAGAGGATGATGCGTCGGCCGAGAGGTGGAGGCGAATCGGATACCTGTGACTGTTCCCCTGCCGCACCCAGTTGTCCCACGAACGCCCATAGTGTCGATGCAGCCTCCTTGAAGGTCGGCGTGGGGTCGGTTGTCCTGTGCCATGTGATGCTTGCCGCCTTGCTCACCGGAGTGAACCTAGCCGGTGTTGGACGTTCTTGGGAGGGTGCAGGCGCCTTCACTCAACTCATAAACGTCAACGAACACTGACCGCCTCATCACTGTGGGCCCACGTTGCATCATCCCAGGTGACCCTGAATAAACGACCGATATGTCATCGCCGCCTAAAGACGAGTGGCGCCATCCAATGCACCGCTGTCTGTCGATCCCTATTGCCGATGTGGAAGATACCCCGTCACCCACGGGAAAACTAGACAAAGGCAAGCGCGGCGATGCGCTTCCAAAAGCTAACACGAAGCCGCAAAAGCAAATACAAGCGCCGTCGCCCGGCCATATATGCCGCCGCAACCGAAAGTCGGGCTAAGCTTGAGATGAACGGCTTACTGGAACCACTCTCCGAAGGCGAGCAAGAGTCCTCGCTGTTGTCATATGGTGAGGAACCGCCTACCAACAGCTCCGGGGTCTACCGGGACACGTTGGTGCCAGACGACAATTCAACGCCATCACAGCGCGATGATGACTACTGCAAATCAAGCTGCGCTGGTGAGAAGAACCTTAACCCGGGCTCATCGGGAAGAACTCGATGCCTTTCTCAAGGAATGCGACACCATAAAGGAAGCGCCGCAAAATGTGCAGGAAATGTGATCCCCATCAATTTTGCCTAGGACACGACTACGCTCAAGAAGTACCTAGCCGGCCTGATGGCAGCCTGCAAAGTGAAGCACGAGCTAGAGGACACCAGCGGTGTTGGATCTGAGTTCTATCCAGACGGCGCCAACTTGGCCGGTGCCAACAACATCTTCGAAAAGCACGCCAGGTCCTCTCCGACTAGGTTCGCCCCGCACCACTGCACTGGAGCTTGCGGCCACTCCTGTGGGACGGCATTACCCGAGGCTGGCGTACTCCCCGGCTGGCCTACCTGGACTCGAACACTTGGACCATAGCACTGCTTCGCACTAGACTTTATTTCTTTCCTCCCCCCTCCCGGTGGAAAGTTGCTACGGGAATAAACGCCCAGGGCACGGCGTACGCCGACCTTGTGCCCTGCGCGGAAAAAGAAGAGGCGCGGGGAGCGCGCGCAGGAGTGAGAGCGCGCAGACGAGGTAGCGAAGGTGCCATGGACGAGCCTCAGACGCTTAGCAAGCGTCCTTGCTTTTCGCTGAATTATGGGGTTAGCCATGTGAAGCCACTGCCAATTTTTCCCACCAAAAAAGTTCAAGGGGGCGCCAGTTCAGCGGGCCGTAGTCTGAAGGCCTGACTTTACCTCGAGAAACGGGCGCGTCACCCCAAAACGTGGCCGACCGAACTCTGTCGTTGCTCTGACGTTTCTTTAACATCAAACGTAGTAAAGTTGATAGAAAGGGTGTTACTAATTCGGGTGTCAGCCATTGTGGACCGCAAAACTATACTCAGCCTGTGCCAACTCGGTTTCCGGCCACGGTGTTCGGTACGGAATGCACATGCTGATCTTGAGCAGAATTCTCCTTGCTCGTCGTCAACGCCTGGTCGCGGCTTTGGTTACGTTAGACGTTCGCAAAGCTTACGACAGTGTAGAACACTCCATCCTGATACAAACGCTACAGTTTCTTCAATTCTCAGATTATATAGCTGCATGGATATCTGCATTTCTTTATAACAGGGAATTTTTTTGCGTCCATAATGGTGTTCATTAAGAGAGGTACAGACAAACGCGAGCTGTACCGCAAGGAGCTGTTCTTTCTCCTGTGCTCTTTAATATTCTGTTGAGCTCAATTGCTCTCCACCGCCATCTACGCACTTACGTCTATGCGGATGACATTGCGTTTTTTCCTGCTGCGCCGGATATACATTCCCTGTATGGTCTGTTGCAGTCATATTTGAATACACTTGAGCACTGGTTGAGCGCATTACACCTGAAGTTAAATGTTGGATAGTGCGCCACCATTGTTTTCCCTTTATACACTCCTGTAGTGGTCTCTCTCACATGCCAGTTAAAAATAATGCCGCAGGTTCAATGCCGAAAATACCTAGGGGTAATTTATGACAACAAACGCACCTGGCGACGCGACATTGATCATGTCGCGGCGAAAGGGGCTCGTGCCGTGGGCATGCTACGGAGATTGTCATCACCGGTAGGGCATGCGCAGAGATGCGCTATTAATGATCTACACTGTGTATGTCAGGCCAATTTTAGAATTTGGATCAGTGTTGATTTCATGCTCGGCTACATATAAACTTCGTCCTCTCGTCATTTTAGAGAGGGAAGCACTTCGCATGTGCCTCGGCCTTCCAAAATTTGTGGCTATCAATGTGCTGTACCTTGAAGCCCGCATTCCGCCTCTCTTATCACGACTTCAATTTTACTCTGTGCAAACTTACCTCAGGATCTATGAATCCCATTTCCACCGTTCCCAAAGCATTTTCTGTTGTCAGCCGACATCCTCTTTTGGTGTCCCCTGGTCTCGTTTCAATTCCCCTCAGGTAGTGTTTGTGCAAAGATTACTTCAGCCTTTAGATGTAAACATTTATGATATCGTTCCTGCGCTTCGCAATGAGCCTGCTATCCACATTGTTTTCGACGACATATTCCCAAAAAATGCAAAACTTTTGCCACCGAGTATTCTGAATGGTCTTCTAGAAGATCATCTGAGGACCCTGCCTACAGATATAGCAATAGCATTCATTTTAAACCAGCCAGAAGACGCGACACAAAGGAAGAAGCAAACAAGACGAGACCAGCCTCGTCTTGTTTGCTTCTTCCTTTGTGTCGCGTCTTCTGGCTGGTTTAAAATTAATACTTACCAACTCGCCCAGTCCTCAACCTTGTTGAATAGCAATAGCCACTGACGCATTGCAATGCAATGAAAAAGCAGGTGTGGGAATATTTTGCTCGCATTTAGACTGGTCCTTTTCACTGCGCCTTCCAGATTTCACCCCTATTTTTCAAGCAGTTTCTAGCAGTTGTACTTGCTCTGCGCAAGCTAGATCCCTCTATTACAGCAGTTGCAGTAATTACTGATTATCTTTGTGTTTGTCCCTCGCTGCACATGTTGACGGTCCCATTTTAACAACTTTCTTATCCCTACTTCCTCCGCATTTGAGCCTTGTTCATTTAGTATGGGTTCCCGGTCACAGCAGTGTGACAGTAAATCAGATTGCTGACAATCTCGCAAAGGCTTCCCTCAGCGGCCACGTGTTGCCAATCATCCCGGCTACAGCCTATATTACAGCATCTAGATTTCGGCGACGTGCGTTTTTAAGCACCCAAAACACATTTTTAAAATCGGCGGATTATGAGCACCTTGAATTTTATTTATTGGAACAGGAAAATTTGTTGCTCTCGGCAGCTTGAAGTATCACTGACGAGGCTGCGCTGCCGCATCCCCCTCTAAATTTCTATTTACACAAGTCGGGTTTGGCGCTCCCTCCCCTTTGTGCATTTTGCCGTGAGCCTGAATCTATGGAACATTTTTGCCTGTATTGTCGCCGATTCAACTCTGAGAAAAAGGTTGCTGGAGGAGGCCTTGCAACATCTTGGACTTAGTTTGAGCAGCCCGCTCTTGCTATCATTTGGCGCCACCAAATTTGGGTTCAGCCACAGATCTGTTTGTACCGCTGTTCTAAATTTCCTGATAGAATCTCACCGACTGCCTTGCTAAGTGTTCCAAACTTTTCTTTTCTATCAATTATTACATTTTGACTTAATCATTACTATTTATTCCCTATCTTTATTATTATTCTTATAATTCTGAAATCAAAGCTCTCATCCCTTGTCTGATCATGACGAAGAATTCACCGGTGTTGCGCTCCCACGTGCATTTCCTTTTTATTAACTGCGTTCAGGTGAATAGTCACCCGAATCTTGGCCGATCCCAGTGTGCGTATGTGCCACCTTTAGATAGGCTAACAACAACAACGACCGCCGCTGCGTTCCTCAAAGAAGCCTCGGTGCGGAAGTGTTTCTTGGTGCTGCTCACTGCCTCTGCGTCTTCTGGCCTGTCGTCAACTACTGGTGAGGCCGTTCCGCGAGTGGGGGATTTGGCCCGGTTTTCCTCCTTTTGAGTGCGTCATGTCTTATTAGGCTTCGCGCAATGGCTATGTAATCCCCGGGCACAAGTTCGGTAACCTGGTTCGCCAGTTTTCCGGCTGAAAATATGCCGCTAAAGTCTTTTTTTACAAAACGGTGTGGAGGACATCCCTGTGGCGCTGGTGCCTGTAGGAGATAGATAAATTAAAATAAAAACCTCACGTCTGATCCAGGAGCAGTTGAAGGCTGCGACCAGCCGCTATCCTGAGATTGCTGAGGTTCGACCTTTTCGCAAAAGAGGAATTCTGTGCAGATCACCAGATTTGTATTTTGTTGCAGACTTGCTGCAGTGCACTTCTTTCGCCTCACTCCCGGTGAAAGCGTTTATTCCCGAGCGACGTGCCTGCTTAAAGAGAATAATACGCGGTGTGGATCGCTCCGCTACACCAGAAGAAATTGTTACAGATTTCCATGATGCCGGTGTTGACATCCTCTCAGTTTACCGCTGCAACATGTAGAGAGGGTGTAGGCTCTCGTACGCCAACTGAGTCAGTTATAGCGACTTTTGCGGGGTCCTCTTGCCCATGTGAAATAAACGTCTGGCCCATTGTATGCCATGTTGACCCACTGCAGCCCCAACTATTACTATGTAAGAAGTGCTGGCGTTTTGGTCCCAGTGGGAAATCTTGCAAGTCGGCAACGCGCTGCCGCGTTTGCGGTGGTGGTCATTCTTCCGACATCTGCACTTGTGAGTCATTTAGCTGTTGCCTTTGCCACTTTGATCACACAGCTGACGATCCCACCTGCCCGAAGCGTGCCGATGAACAGTCTGTCCTGGACATTATTCAACGGGAACGGTGTCCACGTGCAGATGCTTATGCCCTTCTTGACAGACGACAGAGCTCGTACGCAAATGTTGTCCGCACTACCGCTGCCGATGTGGAGACAATCTTAATAAAGTCGGTCGTCGCTGCGGTAGAGAAGGCAATTTCAGGAGTACTTGACCGCATGATCAATGCGTTCAGTGATGCATTGTCTCAGGTAATTTCCACGCAGGCTGTTTCATCGGCGTTAGGTAACCTAACCTCGTCTACCGGTTCTCCCCCAATGTATCGGCTGATAATATTCAAACAATCACCCCTTCTGCCTCCACGCCTGTGTGTGTAAATGTCTCTGACCCAGTCTCCTTCTCTAACGCTTGTTATTCAGATGTTGAAATGACAACTCAATCTCAGAAGCGTCGTGATTCCTCTTCTAAATCAGACCATCCGCATGTCAAGACCAAGAAAAGTTCGCCAGGAACTGCAAAGAATTCAGACGTGTTGAAAGAGGCTGTTGCTGCCTCATTTTTAAAGCAGTAATCATGGCGGATATTTGTGTTCTCCAGTGCAATTGTCGATCTATCGCAACTTCTTTCCACGATTTTCAGTAGCTTATTCTTCAATTTTCTCCAGACATTATTTTGAATCGTGGCTCTATTCAAATCGTCCTTTTGCAATTAAAAGCTACTCTGTTTTTAGAGCTGATCGCCCAAACGGCAGGGGTGGAGGCTCGGTAACATTGATTTCATCAAAACTGTACCATCGTGCTAAAGTGTCTCATAAATGAATGCAACCTGATTGTGAGATTCTTGCAATTTACATCCTTGGGCTGCAGTGTTCCCCTGTTACAGTTGCGAATATCTACTTTCCCGCCGGTGTGCGTAGCACGGACGGGCTAGATGCTTTACTGCGCAACAGCATAAATGTAGTTCTGGCTGGGGACTTCAATTCGCACCATGTTATATGGGGTGTCAGGACAGACTACACCGGGCAGTTACTTTGGTCTTGGATGTCAAGAAATGGTGTGTGCTGTTATAACAGTCGCGCCATAACTTACTTGAGGACAAATTCTCGGTCAGCTATTAATTAAACTTTAGCTGTCAATGGTACTGGGGTGTCATCGTGGTCTACAATTGACCACGGTACGTCAAGTGAGCACTATCCGATCATTTTCACTATTGCATGCAGCCCGCTTAGGGCGACTGTTTACGCGCATAAATTAGTCAATACTACGCTATTCAAGAGGATTCTAGGTGAGGCCTTCTCGTCGCTTGTTCCCTCGGATAATTCTGACCACGGTCCTCAAATTTTAACTTCCGTGTTAGACGCCTCTCGGCGTTCAGTCTTTACGGTTCAGTCAACCGTTAAAAATAAGACTCCTTCGAACTGTTGGAAAGAAGCATGCGAAAAAGCTTATCATCAGAGGAAAGCCACATGAAAGAACCTAGCGCATAACCATTTCCCTAAGAACTGGATCAATTGCAAATTCATTGCAGCGTCTTTTAAAAGAACTATATCCAAGGCTAATGATGACTATATTGCAAATCTTAACATCTATTTGTCCAATCCAGTCAATCGGAAATCTCTCTATAGATACGTGGAACGTACTAACGTGCTGCCCTCTTCTCATATCGTTCAATCCACAGTGCTGCCCCCTCGGGATGAAAAAGAACAATTGGAGTCCATAGCTCAAGGCCTTGTTGCGCGTTTTCATGCTCGCACTGCCTTTCCTTCGACCCCATTCTATATGAGTGCCGATTTTACTGAGGTCTCTGTATCTGATTTAATTTCTATAGTAAATTGTCTGAAGTCTGCTACCCCTGGGGTTGACGCAGTGACTGTTGGCATGCTGAAGATACTGATGCAAGACGTTGCCTTGGACCTGTTGCAGATTTTCAACACGTCTTTGGAAAAAGCCCGGATTCCACAAAATTGGAAAACACCGAAAATAATTTTATTGCTCAAAGACCAGACAAAGAGTTTTGAGCTCGACAATATTCGGCCGATTGCTCTCACATCAAATTTGGTTAAGCTTGTAGAACGGGTAGTCTTCAGCTGCCTCACGAATCATGTTCTGCCTCTTCGAGGTTTCAGTGAGGCTCAGATTGGTTTCCGCAGTGGGAGTTCAATTTTGACAGCGCACATAGACGTGGAGAGCCGTATTAGGGTTGTTATGAGGCAAAAAGAGGTATCTGCTGTGGTTACTTTAGATATTGCTAATGCGTACGACAGCGTTGAACACAGCATTTTGCTTCAAAAGCTAGCTGGTGTACAACCTGCTTCGTACCTCTTCGCGTGGATAAGGGAGTTCTTAAGGACCAGATCTTTCTTTTGCACTAAGGTTACGTTAAATTCTTACATACGCCCAGTCTAGAGGTGTCCCACAAGGCTCCGTTCTTTCTCTGTTGTTCTTTAACATTCTATTGCGTGATATCCCTATTCACCCGGAAGTCAAAGTTTATGTGTATGCGGATGATATTGTTTTTTTCACTTCTGCCAAAATTTTCATATCCTGTATCAATTGTTGCAGGAGTATTTAAATGGTCTTGAAATTTGGCTCGACAGCCTGATGTTAACTTTAAATGCCAACAAGTGTTCCGTCCTTGTTTTTCCACCGTCATCCCCTCTTTACATTTCTTTGTCGTATCATTCTATTCTAATCCCCCAAGTTGATTCGGTTAAATATTTTGGTGTACTATATGACCTGCAGTTAGACTGGCAGCCCCATACTAAAAGCATTGTGCTTAAAGGTGAGCGTGCCCTTGGCCGGTTGGTTAGGATAAGCAACAAAAAATTTGGTATGCGTCGCGACACTTTGCTCTTTCTTTATAAGGCCTATGTGCGGCCAATAGTTGAATTCGACTCTGTTTTGTTTTCTGGGTGCCCAAAGTACAAGCTTGAACCCCTGTTTTTAAGGAATGCCGCGCTCTGCGCCTTTGCTTAGGGCTGCCTAAATCAGTGGCGAATGCTGTGCTGTACTTGGAGGCGCGAATACCTGATCTTAATTCGAGGTTTCAGCTTCTTACTGTGCGGACGTTTTTAACTTCTTTGGAGCGTGTTCCTGGATTCGCTAACCCCCTTTTCAACACAAACCTATCTCTATTCTTTTGTACTTCTTGGCCTAGGTACAAGCTTCCTCAGGCTGTGTTCACTAATTCCCTGCTATTAAAAATTTCCGTATCAATAAATTCTGTAGTACCAGTTATCCCCCGCCGCGCTTACACTGTGGTCTCTTTTGATAACACCCTCCCCGGGAATGCGAAAGATCTGCCTCCCAGTGTATTAAAAGGCTTATTGAGGAGTACTTGGATAATTTTCCTGACCATATTTCTGTTTTTACAGATGCCTCCAGCAAAATGAAGAGGCAACCATTGGCATTTACTCAATGGCTGTTGATTGGAGTTACTCATTTCGGGCCCCTGACTATACCCCTATTTTTGTCGCCGAGTTTCTGGCCATTGAGTTCGCCTTATTCAGGATTCCCTGCAATATCTCTAAGGTTATTGTACATTCAGACAGCCTTTCCAACTTTACAGCGCTCGGAAAATCTAGGGATACCCTTATGAGCCGTTCCCTTCAATTTTTTTTCCACCACATATTACAGAAGTACGTTCTCACTGGGTCCCTGCGCACTGTGGCGTTGTTTCTAATGAGAGGGTTGATTTTTTAGCTAAGTCCGCTTTTGGGGGACCTATTGTCTCATTCGTCCCTAATACTGTCTTCTTGACTGCAGCACGCTTCCAATGGTTCCAGCGCCTCCACTACTTGAGCCATAAGCCTCCCCTTGCTGCAGAGGATTTTCAACACCTGGAATTTGTTTTGAGAGTGGGGATGTCCAGTTCGAGGAAATTTGAGGTGTCCATAACCCTCTTGCGTTGCAGAATACCGCGACTAAATCTGTTTATGTCGATCAGGGTTATCGCTGACCAACCTTTTTGAGACTTGTGGCGAAATAGAGTCAATAGATCACTTTTTCCTGTTTTGCCGGCGGCTTGCTCTTCTCCGTAGAACATACTTGGAGATCCCCTCGCTCGACTGGGGCTCTCTCTATCTATTCCTATCCTACTCTCCTTTTTGGGCAAGCGCCAAGGGATATGCCTTGAAACCTGTGTGCGTTTTTATTCACGGGAATATAATTGCATCAGGTCGATTCTTATGCTAAAATGTGAATTCACAACTTTTTCATTTGCTTTTTTCGCATTTTTTCATCCAAATTTGCGTCTTCTTCACAAAGTTATCCAATTGCTCCAATACTTACCAATGTGTGCGTTTGTATAAACAATGTACCCTGGCCAGTCCCCCACCGTGGGTACGTGCCATTCAGCCAGAGGCCGCCATCATCATCATCAGACGAGGATAAAAATTAGGGGCCGCAGGCGGGGTTCTTTCGGCTCTCCGACTTTGTGTGCTTTCCTTTGGGCGAGACCGTCGTCCCGTTGCAATATAGAACGGCTGTCGTGAGCGTGTAGCGGACCTGCCATAGACCAGCCTCAGACGCTTAGCAAGCGTGCTTGCTTTTCTCTGAATTCCAGGGTTAGCCATGTTAAGCCCCTGCGAATGTCTGAGAGTGCCCTGAGAGCTGCAGAAATTGTTTCCTTCCTGATGACGTGAAGATTCAAGTTCAATGTCAGTGTACTCTGCTCTCGGTCTTGTGCTGCAGGGTCTTGTAACACACTCGAATGCAGGTGCCATGTTCGCTTGTTCTTGTGAGAAATCTGGTAATGTGTTTTTTCCTTGTAGCTTATAGCCCATGTGTTTTATCCTAATAACAGATACACACAGTCCATAGGTTCTGCTTGAGCAATAAAACGTATGTGGGACAGAGGAGAAAATAAAAAAAATCTGTTTCTTAGCTTTGTCCAACGCGTGTGGATTTAATCTCTTCAGCTCAGTAAATATAGCAATTTAATGAGAAGTCATGTTGACACCAAAGCTGCGTGCACGAATCGCGAGGTTCCTCCTCCGAATAAGCCCTCTTATAGTGGCATCAAATTTCCTCTCACGCGTTGCAAGACCATTGACGAAGATTGGTTAGCATACCTTGAGAGTCATCGGTGGCGAGTTTTGAATCTGCCAGAGGCGAGGCAGTTAGTACCTCCTCTTTTTTATTACTTTCTCTTTCTTCCTTCTCTCTTACGCCCTTTCATGCTCCTTGGCAACAGGTATACTCGGGCGGCGACGCTATACCCGGTAAGTTATTTTATCCTTTACGGATTTTTCTTTAAAAACTGTGCGAGATACTTCGGTGCGTTCTGTACAAGTAGCTTGTACAGCAAAAAGTACATTGCGTACTTTATAGCGCTAAAATAAAATACTGACGATCAACTACAATTAACTAATAATCTTTTGTCGAAGCTAAAAAAATCAACCGGGTATACGTAAATACCAATTTCATTTGTGTCTAGCCGAGTTAATTTACTGAAAAGAATAATCACATCATGGTTCTTAAGGTACTAAATAAAAAAATGAACCAAAGGAACATAAATATACGTAAACTCTTTGTAGACGTTCATCGTCCTGGGCTCCATAAACATTTCCGCTTAGAGTTAAATTAATACCAACTGTTCGTTTGTAAAGCCCATGCTCCACCACTGGCACTGCCGGTTGAGTCACGACAATGACAATGTCTGTTAACCTATTTTTAAGCAGTGTTTTCAGTGGATCATGCGCCACGTCTGTACATCCTATGCACTCCAGTTGAAGTGCTTCAATTTTGTGATGGAGCTGAGAATTTTGTCGCATTGCTTTGTTAAAAAACCGAGAGCAATTCACTGTGGCCAGCGTTCTGCTGTGCAAGAAATTTCTGCTATTGTCGAGCAGGTTCAGTGGCGGATAGCAGGACATCTTGCTGAACATAAAATTAGATAATAAAGAAATACATCTACAGTACCAATTAGGCACGACGTGAAATATGATAAATCTGGTTTCGCTTCGTTATGGTTTAAATATGCTTGGTACGCTACTACCCGCGGTTTTTCCGCGCACTAACACAATAAAAACACCAGGTATGTTTAGCGTACTTCGAGCGGTCAAAGTAAAGTTTTGTGTTGAACTTTTATTGGCTTCTTTAAAGGGCAAGTCCTCAAGGTAAGCAGGCTAAAACCGTCCGCCGTGATTTCTTGCTTATCTGTACGTGACCGGCATACATCGTAGTGAAGCGTATTTCTTGTTGAACGCCTTTCGGCATGCTATTCTTATTTTTCACGGGGATTGCGCTGTCCACCGAAATTGGAACAGTTAGTTTCACTTCCCTTTCTAAAAAAACACTAAGTTATATTTAATTGAGCGTGCATAACGGTAGCGCTGACGAATGCGAAGTCTTCAAACGCGCACCCTAGCTGACGATAAGAATAGGGTTCAAGTCGTGCCCAACGGTATAATGCTACATTAAAATATGTTAGTTTACTTAAGTTGGTATGTATGGTAGTAAAATTTGTTTAACGGTGCCTACTTGTCGGAAGGCGTTACGGTCTGCACAGCCCGCGCAGTTTTCCTTGATATTACCCTTACGTTCTTGTGTGTGTTAACCGCAACTTGGCTGCGTTCAACCGCTTGTTGTCGGTTGTGACGGTGCTCCAGAAATGCTGCTTTGTATAATTAGTGTGTCGACTAATAATACACAGAAGCTCAAGTCTCTGTCATCAAGGTCAGAGTTCGACTACGATGCTGTGAGGGACAAGAATGGAGCTTAGCGCAAGCCACTGCCGCGGCTGCCTCCAGTAGTAACAGCAACAGGAATTATTGCACAAAATTTTTATAGTTCAAAAAAGAACATCTACTGAACTATGGGAAGGTTGCATAGAAACCGCCGCCTGTATACTTAAGCGCGCCTGAAGTAACAATTACTTAGTGCTCTCTCGCAAAAATAAAATAAACCAGTTTGCCTGTCTGATATTGCCATTACCGTAGTGTTTTGCAACCGCATCGGATACTCCCATCCTAGAAAGGAACTATATATCACTATTTTTTTTTGGGGGGGGGCAATAATTGTGAAGTAACTTAATAATATGCAAGTCCTCGAAATCACCTCAGTTAAAGAGAAGACTTCAAATTTTTTAACACCTTGTATGCAGCAAAAGGAGTTTCCGGCAATCGACCTCACTACATAACAGTTTCGCACCAGATGTCATTGAACTTCACGCTACATTGCTGTCATCATGCTAACTATTTCTGACGCTACCCACTGTAAAATTGTTTCTCATCCCCTCCTATACCTTTAGTTCACTGACTGGCATCCTTTTTAGCCGAAGATATCAATCGAGCATTTACTCTATTGCTGGTCTCTTACTCAAAGCACAAATATAAGAACTCTAGTGCAGCTAACTCAATTTATCCTAAAGTGTAAGTTTGAATGCTTGACTGCGTAATACCCCTGTCACACGGGCATTTCAAAGGCCCTCGAACCTATAGCATATCGACCCAAAGGCGATCGAGCGCTGCTACACGGGCAGTTTCAATGGCCATCGAGTCAATTGTCTATCGAGTCAACCGAGCAGCGCGGAACTCCATCAAGATTTTGAGGGCCTTCAAGCGCTGCACAAGGTTGCTAGCGTTGCTTCGAGCGGCGCCAAGCGCACTTTCGTGCACGACGCAATCACGCTACAAAAGCATGAACAAACATTATTCGCCTAGACTTTAATGCAAGCAGTCTGTACTATAATTTTGAATATGTACCGGACTGGTTTAATCGTATTAAGCGCATTAATTTTGCGTACGGTCTTTGCGTTGCTTGCGTACTTAGCGTTGACAACATGGCCGCGCTCTGCCCGCCCGCTTCACAGCAATAACAGCTTCGTCGCTAATCCCTCAAAGCTATATCGTGTTCTAAGCAGTTGTATTCACCTTTGATTTTCCCATTCTTACCCTCGCATAAAGCTTCAAGAGAAAAATTGCTCTTGTTTTTGAAATATAAAGGCGATTTCTCAGGTTTTAAGCCTGACGAAGCAGCGCTCCGACGCAGTTGGACTGGCTTGGTTTTGGCTCGTTTTGTATCAGAGTGGCTACAGCAGTGTCTGCATCTGTCCGTCGCGTACGTGCAATTACAATGGTTTTAAACTTCATGCGCGTATGCGTGTATTTCAGCATTTAGTATACATCTATAAAATATTTTTGTTATTTTTGCAAAATCAAAAGTAGCGATTCTGGCGCCACACAAGCTTGGTGTAAGACACGAGAACCTTTTCGATGGTCATTGAGATTTGTCGTGTAGCAGCGACACAACTCCTTCGAGTAATATGGCGATTGAGAATTTCGAAGACCCTCGACTCGATGGCCATTGAAACTCGCCGTGTGACAGGGGTTTAACTCTAACTCAACGAGGATCTTATGATTGCCCTTTCGCCCCATGCTGGGGAAACCAGCCCGCATGGTCTTTATAACGCCAGCGTGAACGCCTGGTCTCTGAGTAACAGCAGACTGAGATCATGTGTGAAGAGCCCCAATTTATTGGCTTCACAGAGCTCCGCGTGTCAGAGAGGTCAGGGGTTCGTCCAGCATGTTCCCGGTCCAGTCAGAACGCGCTCGTACAATCCATCGCTAATGCATTTGCAGCTATTCGAACATCCAGTGCTCGAGCCATCCGCGTTTATGGTGCACTGTGGGAAGAAAAGGGATTGCATGAGAAGAGCTATACTATTGTTCAGAACCCTTTTTCGCCCAGTATTTTCAACCAAACGACACAAGAGGCTCGCACTACCCCACACAAGCTACTCGCCAAACGAATTGGACAGAGTTCCCTGCAGCGCAGCACCTTCTGAACTACCGAGAAAAAGAGGACAGCTAATTTTCTCTTCTCGTTCCTGTATAAGAGCTTTCAGCAGCGAACAAAAATATATATATTGACGGACTGTATAACACCGAATACAAACAAGATAAATACGTGCATCGAAAACAGTTGGTATACTTTGCGGTTCCTTCCACGGCGAGAGTCTACTTACGCAACGGGAACCATCAGAAATATGTAGAGCAATTTGTCCACGTTGGAGCTTGTGAGGGTCATAGAAAGGGTTTTTTCTATGTCCATGATGAAAAATTTATTTTAATGTCAGCGGTGACAGGTACGAACTGATTAATGCTCACCGCTATAGCGATCTTTAAACACAGAGCAGCTTTACTGAGTGGGCAAAACTTCTTTGTTTGGCTACAGAATAAAAGACATACGTCAGTTGTTTTCACGTCGATATGTCGGCTAATAAATGAAGTAATTGAAGTATTTGTAATGTAATATAAACGACGTGCACCAATAGAAGTTTTTGTCAGTGTTAGTATTGAGTGCTGGTCTTCGGGGAACCGATGGTCTTGTTCGAACACAATTTTTCTCATGTCCATAATCAATTCTTCAACCGTCTCTAACATTTGATTTGCCTCCTCAAATTGGCACGCCACGTTTATTTACCTGTTCCTAAACTGATATTTGAAGCACCTGCCTCCAAATTATCTCAACGCAGCAAAGATCAGAGCTTGACTTTGTGAATTCAAGTTATCAAAACACATTCTGTGATTCAGCGCCACTGAGAGTGCCACGCTGAATATGTGGCAGTTACAGTTTCAGCATTAAACGTGCAATCGTCGCTACAAAGTGGGCGTGAAATGACTTGGACTGCGAAGGAGTCGCAGGATCGTCAGATTCCCGACGAAGACGTAGCTCGCTAACAGTGGCGATTTTCAAATTATGCTATATATTGCTTATGTCCCGAAACTTTCGCTTGATGTCAGAGATCGCTGCAGCATGTCCTGAATAGATGCCCTCTAAAATGCGCACTAGCAGGCCACGATTACTACTTAAGGTCGCAAAAGTACAGCGGCATGACCTTTTATAGCATTATATTGGGACCATATTGCCCCTGCTTTTACACTCAGCTCTTGATTTTTTTCTTGTGCCTACGCTTACTTATGTTTCGCAGTCTTTAGTCAGCTGTGCAAGCTCTATAGGTAGTCAGAATATTCACTGGTCCTACCGTAATATCGAAAAAACAAATTCTGTCATCGTCGAGATCATCGCTAGAATTCACCAAGATCATAGGATGCCATTCCGCGAATTCTGGCTGGTGTAAGGGTAATACTGCCTGTCCTGGCTAACACTGTCATATTATAAGTTATTAATTTACTTTAAGGAGAAAAACTTTCCCGACACTAACGTTCAATCTGGAATGCTTAGAAATAATAAATAACTGTTCACTCTCACGAAATGAGGCCCGAGAACTCACAGTGCCGGGGCATCGTCGAATTACAGCGTTTCCGTCTGGATACAGTAGACCGCTGGATCTTCCAACCCTGCAGATGAAATACAGTATTGCTAATAACAGTAAAGATAGCCTTATTTTGTTGGAAATAAAATATCCAATGCAAATAATTAAAATTTTACATCGCATACAGTACCTCTTGTCGAAAAATAAATTCTATTGTTTCACTAAAATTTCCAGATGTATACTCACACAGTCAAGAATATAGCCGCTGCAAGTGAGAGAAACAGCAGCTTGACTGAAGACATCGTTTGATGTTCTCAGGGAGCCCCTCTCGAAGGAAGAACAAGCGATGTCAGGAGCTGTTGGCCTGGATTTATACCACTGTATTTACGTCATTCCGGAGGGCCGTTCGTTTTGAACATACAAAGAGGTCAGACTACCAACCCTTTCATCTCAATGCAATTCCGTCTGCGTCTTTTTACGTACACTATACAGAACTGAACTTTGAAGAAAAATGAGCGGTCTGTTTGCACAACCACCACCTGCCACTTGACAACTTCCGAATGCGGGTAGGTTAAGAGGCAGTTTCTAAAAACATTGCAAAAAAGTAAATAATTCAGAGGTAAAAAACAGTGAGAGGGAAGGACTGAGCAAAGCGTCGAGAGTCTATGAAGAATTTATCTTGTCAGAGCCGAGAAAGAGAGGTCGATAAACCTTTTCAGCAGGGTTCCCGGAATAGAACGAATGCCAGAATGCGCACTTTTCTGAAATATTAGATACCTTATGAAGATGTGGACTGTAGGCAACCGGGCAATGACTCGTTAAAATCACCGTCATACTTTTCTGCGGACTCTCTCTGTCCCAGAACTGCAAAATAAGTTCACGCGAAAACTGGGTTTAGTATAGTGGCGCTTATATCTACCGTAATTAGAGCTAGTAGTTCCGATGAATATAAGTGAAATGCATTGCAGCGCGCTTAGTTTGTTTTGTTCGAGTTGACAGAGCGCTCAGAGGTCAAGAGACAACTTTGAGGAGGATGGGCGGGCGTTGTGTGCAGACTCTTGAGAGGCCAATATACTGTGGATGGGGAGATACAGAAAGGTGCAGGCGATGACGCCAGTGGCATGCAATTTTGAACAGGGCTGCAAATATGCGGTTCAGAGCAGTTTTCTAGAGACTGCCATATTGCGGAGGCAGTATGGTAAAGGTGGCAGCACTTCTAAAGACGCTGGGGAGGGGAAGTGTAGCTCGGCTGCCTGGGTGATGTTGGCGCAGGCGGATGGTGGGGCGGGAAAGCTACGGCAGCGTGTTCATGATATGCTGGCGGGCCAAAGTCAGAGATGCTGACGGCTTTTCGCGGCTTGAAAAAAGATATAACTGACGGACAACTTCTCGACCAAATTTCTTGAATTGCAGCAGTGAGGAGTGGCCTACGGGAGCCATCATTCCACCGAACAGCTCGACCTGCGCGGAGTGTTCTCCAGTCAGGACCCTCTGCTTACAGAGCTCTTCGTAGATCTAGGAGAGCGTTATGACTTCTGCAAGGGTGTGGAGGTCGTACACTACGAACATGCATCATAATTAATTATTCTTAGAATATGTCTGATCTTGTCTGCTTCCGACATCTGTACATTCATACGCTTCCAGGGGTCGACCACGTCCGCAAAGTAACATAAAATCTCACCTACATGATGCGACGACGTAAGTAGGCGTGGTTCGCGGCATAGCTGTGTCGGTGGGATCTGACTCCACGACTCTGAATGTCCTGTACGATCCTTTAAAAACTGAGTTATGGTGACGGGTGTCCAACATTCTATTTTCGGGAATAGTCGTCCTACGCGTAACCTAACCTTGAGACTTCACCAGCACCGCTATCGTGCACAGTGGCGTAGAAAGTTTTCTAATGAGGAAGTGAAATTGCTGCTTCGCGGACGGTGGTCTAGTGTAAGTTTCAGCGACTGGGGTAATGTATAATCTTCAAGCCCAAGCTGGAGCGATTCCAATGAGTTGCGTTTTTTCTGCGCATACCCTCGCTTTCAGAGGAGATATTTGTAGATGTACGTAATATTAGAATGGGCGCATTGTCAAGAACATATATCTATTAATTTTAAAACCCAGTCCTAACAAGTGAAGAGAGAGGTTAAGAATGTAGCACCAGCAGTGTTATATCAAGGACATATCCGAGTAAACGCCCTCTTTGAACCGGTTTCACGCGGAATGCTGCCTTAAAACCGCCACTCGCTTACTCCAACTGAGAACCAGTTGATCTGTTGGTAGCAGATGACAATATATTTGTGCAGACGTGCAGGACACGGAAAAACGGAGATAACACGCAGCGTGTGAAGACTGGAATCTGTAATCCAATGATCAAGCCCAGCCCACCACGGCATCGAGCAGATAGTTCCATTCTTACCTGTAGGCTAGAGTACTGTTCCTTTCTTCATCTCTGTTGTTTAACGCGCTATCTCGTTGATCATGAACTAACTGCCTACAAGACCGAACCGCCATTTTAGCAATTCAAGGTTGCCTTCGCTCGCTATCTAGCCGAGAAACAATACGCTGTGGACCGAATTATGTAACCTTTTCGCGAGTGGGAACTTTAAGGCACCCCGAAAGACCAAAAGGTATCGAAAAGTGAGGATAAGGTTGTCCTTATCTTTTACAGATTTAGTGCTTAAGGAGTGCCACAATTGCTCCTCTAGATGAATAAAAACGAACGTCGTTTGTGCGGTTACTTTTTAGAGAGACAATAACGTACTTTTTTATTATTTTTCGCAGATTGTACGCAAGCTCAAAAGCAAAACAGATGCCTTTATTTAGAAATCGGTTTGAGGGCGTGGAAATCAGTGTTATTCAGAGTATTCACTTTCTGTGACACATGATCAATACATTGTTTCATAGTTGTATTCGTCTGCTGGAACGATGGCACAGAGAGATGAATATTGTCCAGTTCTATAACAGGTGCAGTTTCCGTTGCAGTCGCTGTCGTCTGTGCACTGATGAAAAGCAAAGAACGAACATTGGTAAGGAGTATAACTATTTGACATGCAGTTCGGTACATCACAATTCCAGTAAACTTGAACAGTTTATATCGCCGCGGAAAATATGCCTGGGGTGCCTGCTTAATATAGACTGCGTTTGCCGATGTTGCACCTACTGAGGTATTTCGCTGGCGGCCTCACTTAGGCTAGCCGAAGATTTTCGTGCTGGGTACTTGCCCCCCACGACGGGCATTTCACGTACAGGCATGTGACCGGTGTTGGTAGAATGCACGCAAACCGGCTCTTTCAGCCTCCGCATGGCTGATGTTGGACCTACACTGTAATTACGGATACGCCTACATGGGAATAAAAAGGGGGTAAACTCCCGTCTAGCGCACTCTCTTTTATGAAACGGAGTGTGCCAGAGGAGAGCTTAATTGCTTTTTACTACGTTCTGTTCAGAGTAGCGTACCGCGGTTACGTATCGGCAGCCCCAGCATGACATTTCAAAGTTTTTCTTACTTTCGGCTCACATTTGCTTCGAACGTGGCTGAAAAACGGTGAAATGGTAGTAATGCTTGGAGGATGGAGAAACGTTGATTTGTAGCTCCTCTACGGCCGATGTACGACTAACGAAGACAATACGTCGGGAGCGCCATCCTTGCTTGCCGAAGTTTTTCCGGCTTTGAGGCTCCGCTGTAGAGTGCGCTGACTGCTGCGGAATCGAGCAGCGCAATCCGTTGTGCCGGAAAAGACGGCGCCGCAGCAATAAATTTCGTCCCGATGGCAGCGTTGCATACTGCTATTTTTTGGCGTCTACATCGTTCCGGCTCGGTTCCTGCATACCTTGCTTGCACGCACTACAGGGCTTGCGTGGGCTGGGCTCTTCCGATCACAGTCCCGAGCCTGTCGCAAAGTTTTTCCTTCTAGGGGGCGTACTTCTTCTACGGTGTCTACAGCAGTCACTAAAACGTTTTATTAATAAAGTGATTTTTTTTATTTCTTGGGCGCCACGCGATCTCATCGAACTATTCGCAGGAGATCGAGCGGTTTGCTCAATTAATCACCCCATGTGAAGAGCACCGCGGTACGACAGCTTCTTGCTATATATGTAGGACTTGCTTCTGCTCAGAAACTCCATTCCTACGACCAAAGAGCCGCGTAGCCTGGGAGTCTTGCGGTGCATGTGGCGCTGACGTCGAAACAAGCTACCGGTGTCTTCCGTTGAGCAACAGCGAAAGCTGCCACAGGGAAGGTGGGGAGCGGCTTTTCGAATATTCAGCAAACTATGCTAACACCTCCGCATTCGGATACTATGAAGACTAAATTATGCGAAATATTTCGTTATTTGCCGGTAGAACAGTAAGGGGCAAAAAAAAAATTTCCGAAATTTGCGCACCTGAATACGATTCGAACCAGTGCCGACGCGATGAGAACTGTCGCGCTTTGTAACGCTTTAGACGCACGCGCACTTTCCGCATATTCATTGCGATGCGCGCTTCACTTGTAGCCTCTGAAGCTGTGCTCTGCGAATCATCATCATCTACCATCGGTTATTTCTCCGTTACAAAAGCTCACTGCGAGCTTGGTGCCGTGGCGGTGCCGTGGCAGTGCAGTTGAACCGGTTGGGTCGAAGACCCAAAAGAGTCACCTATGTTGCCACACCCGGCTTCGTGCAGCCGCTTACGAAGCCAAAAAGGCGGCGAAAGATGTCGCAGAGACTGAAGAAGAATGCAAGTGCTTTATGGTGCATAAACGGCGAAAGCATAGACGGACTACACTACTTCGCCTTCTCCCATGGTCAACAATCGAAGCAAGCAAGAATCGGCAGAATCGAAGGAAATGTTATTTTCACGTTTGATTACCAACAGCCTAATATCCGCAGGGAAGTTGGGATAGCATTAGTTGCCATCTCATAGACCCCACCACAATAATCGCTTTAAGTTCTCACGATCCAGCTGCTCAAAGATGGCTTCATGGTCTTCGTTGGTCTTCAACCGAATGTGTGATGGCTGAAGCCCCGCCTATTAAGCAAGGTAATTCATTTCGTGGGCTCAAACCATGAGTTTCGTGTTTCGTGCACTCAAGTTACGGCTTTTTTTCCATCTAGTCTTGACGTATAGATTACATGCCTAGTGTTTGAAACGATTAAGTAATCCTTCTAATATAAGGGCCACAGTTTTCACCGATGACTCAAACATGATACAAAACTCAAATGATTTGTTCAAGTTTATCCTGGAAATAGCAGTCACAGCACTGGTTAAAACAATGTGCAGTAAGACACGAAGCAGTGCGACCGTGGCAGGCTCCATACTCATACCGCGAGGGAAATATGGCTTTTCTCACCGGATTAACCAACAGTTTCCTCGACAGTTTTCGGCTGTGCTTTGTGCTGTAGCGATGTAATGTTAGGCGTGCTTAGTGCGCAGAGAATATAGCGAAGCCAATGGAGCCCACGTATATAATTGTGCGAAGTGCAGTATATGAAGTGTAGGGGCTAGTTTTGCTAGGTTCCGCAGCAAGCGCTTTAAGCGTATTGCTTATGAATGTGGCGTCATCTCTGCTGTAAGAACGCGTCAACCGCACGATTTTGTTGAAAGGCAAGAGAGCCCGAGTATGATTAGGCAGGAGTTGTGCTCCGATGGGAAGCATGTTTCCAAGAGTAGTTCCGCAGAGTAAATGTTTCATTCGAGCCATCGTAAGGTGCACATCAAGGCCGCTCGCGTTTCTTCAAATGAATCAGTCGTCTTCCTGCTGCGGACGGACGTCGGTACCTGGCATCTTAGCCTCCTTCCCTGCATTCTCTAGTCTTGGCGCCGTGACTAGAGATCACGTGACCACGGCTATTGCTTCTCCTAAATTATTATTAACAGAAATAGCAACCTGCTCATACGCTGGCTCACTTGTCTGGCAGTCGACACAGGCGGAGCTGTGGCAATCCGCGACGTGGTAAGCAACTTCTGCCCGTTCCTCGTAGCGTCTAGAAGCCACTTTGACATTCTCACAGTCTCTTCAGGCGCAATGCGTAGTCCGCGTCGTATTCTTAAGCCCGGCATTTTTGCACAGGAAATTCAGCACATATTTCAAAAATTCTTTCATTAATTACGTGTATGATATATCCGTCGAAATGCTGACCTCAAACAAGCCCTGGTGGATGGAGCAAGTCAAAACCGAACACTTGCACATCCCTTTGCCCCAGCTTCTGCAGAGTGCTCGTCTGTTCATCTCTTGTCTGCGCCCCTGTCTCGTTCGCGCTGTTCTAAGAATGCTCTCCGGAGACAATACTCCTAAACAAATTAAATAAAACAAAGACGGGCCACGCGAGTACTTCTCCCACTGAATGTTGCTTTCTTGCTTTGAAGTTTATGTCTGCATGTCGCCCTGGTCCGAGCAGTAACCTGGTCGTTACCGGCAGAGTACCGAGCCCCTTTCGGCGACTCCTGCCCATCTGCCCTGCTCCTGTCAGTGAGGCGGATATCATACAATTCCTTCAATTCTTTTTGCCCTTCACTGGCTGCTGTGACACCTGACCGTCGCTATCTGTGGGATCTGTGACGCCGCCTGGCAAACTAGAAGACCTCAGAAGAACCGAAGGAAAAGATTAACGAAATTATACTTGCACTGGAGTGACTACATTTCACAGCCAATCAATGCTCCGGCTATTAAGACGCCGCTGAAACACAGTCAGACGCTGGACTCGCCCAACATCCGGCGGCAATGCGCCGCAGGCTGGCACAACTGCAGCAACACTCATGCGCATGACAGCGATCACTGAACGCTTGTATACGGAAGCTGGTTCCAGTAACATTTGCTGCTTGTTTCACCGCAGAACGCGCTGACTACTCCTCTCGCAGCTTTGGTCACTTCCTCTCCAGCTTCCGTTTCTCACTTCGTAACCTGCTCTCACTGCTTCCGTGTGCTGACGCCGGTGCCGAAATCTCGAGAATCGAGTACGTACTGAACCCTTTCATTGCAAAATAGATAGTCGGAACTTTAAGAACGCGCTCGTAATCCCACTTATATCTGAACACGATAGCGTACGGAGATTGTTTTTTTTTTGAAGCGATTTTTATTGCCTTAGGGCATAAAAACTATGAAGTGAGAGATGAGTAAGATGCTTAAATAAATGAAAAAAGGTGGGCTTATTTGCGTACGGAGATTCCTCATCGTGAGACCCATTGCATGAAACCCCAAGCAACCATTCACTGTCCGGCGTTTATTGTTTTCTTTCGCGGTCCAAGCCGCACAGTGAATGGTTGCTAATGACTTTATGCGAGGGCCGCGTTTCACGGAGAGGGATCTGCGCACACTAATAGGTTCAGATCCCGCCCTTTGGGTGCCGCTCTGCTTGCGCGGTGCCAGACAGGAGGAAACGTCTTCACATCTATGGCATCTAATGGCATCCAGTGCTTCGAAACACAGGGGTTGTGACGGCTACGAGCGGTGAGAAGTCTCACTCCCTTTCGAACGATTAGGAATTGTCATCCTAGAAACACTGAGATTCGCATCGGATTAGAAGTCTAAAGCTACCTTCTAAATAAAAGCCGGAAATATTTAGAAATCACGGGGCCTCACTAAACATGTTAGCTACCCCACACTGCCATTACCACCACCAGGTTAGTGCACCTAGAACCATCGCTAGGTCCCGCATTTTGGTGCAATCGTCTTGATAAATAGTCCCGCTAAAATGCATGCTATTTATAGCACACTCTCTCGACTCACTCCTTTACTTCATTGCACTGGCACAAGCCACGCAAAGATTATTAGCGCGGCATTGAATAAGGCTCACAGAGTTCATATAAAAAGACATTTTTTTCCGGCTTATTTCTGAGTTGTAAACAGCAACAGCCACTTTGGGCTTTTGCAGGGTCTATAGGGATGCATGATGAGCACCACAAGTTTAGCAAGATTGAGCATAACTTACGTTTTTTGGCGGATTTCCGCAAAACGTAACATTTCCCATGTCACATTCCACACTAAATGAGCTCAATGAATGCCACCTGAAAAGTAATACGCAATTTCTTAATAAGGTTTACGTTACGATTCGGGACACACTCCAGCAATGTTCATTTAAAGAGGCTCTGAAACCTTCTGAGGAGGGCATATAAACTCGCTCATTCCTATAGTGTGCTGTGATGAACTCCTGAGCCAAAAGCTACACTGCTCCACGCATCAGAAAATTCATAACCGGCTTGAGAAATCTGGCGAGCTTTTTCTGACGTCTCGCTTTCCTCCTTGTCGCGCCCCTCCGTAGGCCGATTAAGAGATGGCCATTGGTTAGTTTCTTCCAGGCGTCACGCAACTACAGTCGCCACGCCCAGTCAGCCACATCGCTCCGAAGGGACATCGGAAGCTCCGCTCTCGGGGAATTCGGGTGGCATCGGCAGCCGGCGGTCGGGAAAAGAGGGTGACGCTAGTGGAGGAGCGCGCAACAGGGACCAGAGGAGGGGTGAAAACGAGAAGACGCTGATTTAAACTTTTGGCCACACATAACTGAGCTTGTAACAAACTCACGATAAACAATATTTCTTTTGGATATTTGTGAAAACGCGTCCTATAATAATCCCGGCATAGCGCTGCATTATCGAAAGCCCCTTTTAGAGCACCTTCAAGTAAGAATTCGTTCGTTCATAGATGGCTGTAGCCAAGTACTACACAGGGTGGCCAAATCATGCCCTGGTGAGGGAGTGCGTTGTAGGTTCTGGGCACCGAGATCAGGAGACACCGCAGGCCTGGTTATGCAATTCCATCGACACTCTGATTTTTTTAACCTGTTGGAGAATCGCACGGCATGAGAATTCGAGCCCTGGTCCTTTTGCACGCGAGGCGCATGCACTGCCTCTATGCAATCGCGGCATAATAATAATAATTGTTTTTTTGGTGAAAGGAAATGGCGCAATATCTGTCTCATATATTGTTGGACACCTGAACCTCGGCGTAAGGGGAAGGGATAAAGGAGGGAGTGAAAAAAGAAAGGAAGAAGAGGTGCCGTAGTGGAGGGCTCCGGAATAATTTCGACCACCTGGGGATCTTTAACGTGCACTGACATCGCACAGCACACGGGCGCCTTAGCCTTTTTCCTCCATAAAAACGCAGCCGCCGCGGTCGGGTTGACAGTATCAAAATAATTGTGCAAAATCACGTCGACAACGTGGAGGTTTTTTTTTCTCTTTTTGTAGAAATAGAGCTCTAATGAATTCGAGCAATGCGCATAGCAATATTAATCTGAGAGCTTTATTTTCCATTTAGAAAGAGAGAAAAAAATTTATGTGATATCGTCGAAAGGTTTACGAAACATTACAGCTTCGACAAGGATAACTTGCTACTTGAACTTTATACATTTGGAAGGTAGCAGGTATTGCCAAGGCAATAAATACGGCGTCAATCTGAAAGTAGTTCATGTGTATATTCCCATGAGAGTCAAGAAAAGCAAGCAGAGGTGACGGGGTTTGTGCATAAGTGAGGCTGCGCAGAGAGGCAAGACATGCGCTTAGTGCTGGTGTCGTAATAGGGCTGTTTTAAAGTTAAAGCTTTACTGGTCGGTGGTGGTGGTGGTAGTGGTTTTATTAAAAATAATAGTAAAAAGAAAGGAAAAGATTTTTGCTAGCCCCGGCATCTGCCATCGATACTGAAGCACCTGAGCTGGGGCAGCGGAAATAAAGGACAGCAGGCAGAATGGAGAAATGAAATGAAAGAGGTGAGGGGACAGGAATAAAGGATAGGGGGAGAAGTAATATGTACAAACTATTTATTCAATAAGAAATGTGTCCAGGTTGTGCGCGTGATTAGTTCATTTTGGAGGAATTAAATCACACACGCGCCGCGCACAGCACTGTGTTGGTTACAACTGGAGTGGGGCGTCCAGTTATTAATCGTTAAAGGTAGAACTCGCGGAGCGTTCGGTCACTGCGTGTAACTACCTGACGGAGAACAGACGGGATGTCAAGCCCGTGTGTTCGAGGAATGCACAGAGGCTAACCAAAGTTCGCTCACGAGTGCGCGCACTGCCCTGCGGCCACAATAGCGTCTTGATGGAGTCTGGTAGTATGCCCTGCGCCCTATAGGCCGCGAGCATATCGTGACGAGCATCGGCGAACGCGGAACAACGAAGGAGCAGGTGTTCAAGTGTTTCCACTGCACCGCATCCGTCACACACATCACTCGTCGCGATTCCGTGACGCACCCGTCGTTCCCCGGGCCACACGCAGCCAATGCGCGCGCGGAGGATAATTGCACGTTGTGACCGTGTAAGTGCGCGACAGCCGGTGACACTGTCGATGCGTTCACCAGGTCCAGCCCGAGCCGGATCCCCATCAACTCCGCCGTGGTAGAGGAGCCCAGGAAGGCTGCGTGTTGCTGGCTGTGCAGTCGCAGGGCGGGGATGGTGGCCGCCGCAGCAAGGGAGCAGCTGTCGCGGGCCACTGAGCCGTCGGTGTACAAGAGGAGATGGTCCTGGAGCTCCTCGCGTATGACGGCTCTGGCCAGCTGCTGCACAGCACAGAGGGGTGTGCTCCGCTTTACCGCAATGCCGAAGATCTCTCGCTGTACCTCCGAGGCAGCAGGCCAGGGCGCGCAGGAGCCGTAGGGGGGTGGGCCTTGGGTCAATTGCTCATACTCGAGCAGCGCTGCGCCCATTCGTGAGCGCGGGTGCGAGCGCATACGCTGCAGCAGCGAGCCGCCGTCCGGTGCGCGGTGTAGCCGGTCGATGTGATTCAATGCCCTGCGCGCTGCTTGGAGCTCAAGTGGCCACGCTCCTGCCTCGGCCAACGTTGCGGCGCACTGAGAGTTTTTGGGCAGGCCTAGGCACACGCGCAGGGACTTGCGGTCGCAGGTTGAGCTGTTTCGCGTGATTTCTGGAGAGCCGTGCTGCGCATGCGCGAGGAACAGTGACGACACACGGCGCATTTCTCTCTTTCGCTCCCTAGTCACAACTGTGCATGCGCCACTAGTAGACCGAGCCACAGGTGTTCCGTCGCTGCGCAGCGCCGCGCCTTTCGTCTAAATGCAACTTTCAATTTTCAGTTTTCTCTTTCCCTCCACTTTGATCTTAGCCAAAAGGCCGAGAAGCGATTGACTACTGATCCGGAGTTCCCGGGTTCGAACCCGACCGCGGCGGCTGCGTTTTTATGGAGAAAAAACGCTAAGGCGCCCGTGTGCTGTGCGATGTCAGTGCACGTTAAAGATCTCCAGGTGGTCGAAATTTTTCCGGAGCCCTCCACTACGGCACCGTCTTCTTTCCTCTTTCACTCCCTCTCTTATCCCTTCCCTTACTGCGCGGTTCAGGTGCCCAACGATATATGAGACAGATACTGCGCCATTTCCTTTCTCCAAAAAACCAATTATTATTATTATCTATTTCCCTCCCTCCTTTATCCCTTCTTTTACGGCGCGGTTCGGGTGTCCACCGAGATACGTGAGACGGTTACTGTGTTTTGTGCGCTCGCCGCGCCGTATGGCATGAAGTCACACCGCGCTGCTCACCGCTGCCGTCGTTTGGTATGACGTCCCACCGCGTTTCTCGTCGTTGCGCTCTGCTCCGCTCGCTTCGCCAGCTGCGTCGTATGCCTGATAACATGGCGGAGGATTGAAAAGGAGAGCTCGCGTGCGCCGCAACCAAAGCTGTGTCGTCTTTAATGAGACAACAACATAGCTAGACAACCAGAATAACCTGGACTGCAATCAAGATTATCGAAGGCTATAACCATGCTATGCCATAGCTTTCGCTACGTATATCCTGTCATAGCCGAGTTAAGCCACTGCCAATTTTCTCTCTCTCACGTTCCCTAGTTACTACTGCGCATGCGCCACTAGTAGCACCGAGCCACGGGTGTTCCGCCGCTGCGCAGCGCCAAGCCTTTCCAAAAAATCCAACTTTCAATTTTATTCTACGCTGACATTCTGTATGTATTTGTACACATGTACATCTTGAACCCCCTTTTTTGAACCCCCTTTTTAAAGCGAACTTTATTGCCCCAGGGCATCAATGATGGGTGAAGGTGGGATGAATAATATAGTAGAGATTAAATGAATGGACAAAGGTTAGCTCGTTTGATGAAGTCCAGTAGAGAACGATGGTACAGTCCCTGCGTCCAGGCAATTTATGAAGAAGGGTAGCTTGGTGACAGACCTGCTACCATCAAGTGCCGGATCCTTGTAGGCTTGAGAGCTGGGCAGTCCCACAGTAAGTGACGAATGTCGGCTTCAATGTCCTCGTGTTTACATATCGGATACCCTGGCCGAGGAAACAATTCTCGGTACTGAGGCCACTTCCGAGTGATGGCTGGTGTGAGGGCAACCCCGATCCGGATCCTCCTAAGCGCAACCTCCTCTGCACGGGTAAGACCGCGGGGGAGGGTTACCGCACACGGAGGGATGAGAGCACGTGTGCGACGCCGGAGGAGTTCCTTTCTTGATGAAAGGAGGGTAAAATTGTCCAAATGAAGGAGCCGAGGCGGTGATGAGTTTGGATTCGCAAGGCGGGTCGCTAAATCTGCCTGGCTTTGATAGGTCAGCCGATCCCGTGGGTCCCACTCAATACGTACTGGCTGCGGGATGCGTGCCGCGAGCCGGTGGATGTACTGACAAATCGTGGGACAGCGGCTAACCCGTCGTAGCAACTGGACAGCTTCAAGGGCGTCAGTGCGGATGACAACGCGGTCTGCAGGGAGCATAGTTATGTCGGCCACAGAGCAGAGTGCTTCTTGAACTGCAACGACCTCAGCACCAAAGGATAAAGGGGGTTCCGTAAGCTGAAACCAAGAGGTTTGATTCAGGGCAGGTCTGCACGGGCAGTAGATAGCTGTTGTTCGTTTGCAGTCTTGTATGCTTGCGTCTACGTAGACAACAATCGATCCTTCAGGCAGGCAAGCATCTTGTTCCTTAAATTTCTGGCGAAGCAATGATGCCGAATGAGCAGATGTTGGCCGGTGATTATCTGTTGGCTTGTTGTCGCTGAGCTGTACAAACTCATGGTGGATGAACTGGCGTTGGCGGAAGAATGGAGTGTGACGTTGCATAAGTCATCAGTCTATGCGTGGAGTGCGATAAACTGACTGGCCTTAAGGCTGCGCGCATCACGGCGCTGATGCACCAGCTCATCAATGGTATCGAGCTTCGCATTCTCTTGTAAAGCTATGACCGGTGTGATGCGTGGAAGGCACGTAATGGTCCTCATAGCCTCTCGGTTCACGGCTTCAAGGCGATCCCATTGCGCTCTTGTAAGATGTTTAAACTGGGCTTGATAAACAATACGTGGCTGCAGAACTGCCCTCACCAATTGCCGTGCAACGAACGAGCCTGCGCCATCAGTTTTAGGGGCAAATCTTCTAATCAAACCCAAAGTCTGAATAGCTTGCCTTTTTGCCCGAGAAAGCCGTGCAGTCGCTGATCCTGATTTGTGAATCATTAAGCGAAGGATTTTTACGCTCAGACTTTCCTGTAGTGGGGTTCCTGATAGACAAAGACGGATTGGACTTGCAGCTAGTTTACGGCATCCCCAGTGGTTGGCGACTAACGTGTATATTGTTTTATGCACGGATAGCTGAAGTCCGATGGATGATGCGTAATTACAGGTAACATCCAAGGCAGACTGAAGGGTAGCCTCCTGAGTACGGAGATCTTGGTGAGTACTCCACACCGTGATGTCAGCGTACTGAAGAAATTTTATGTCACGGATGTCATATAAGCGCCAAGCCAGCGAGATGAAAGCAATATTAAATAACGTCGGCGACAATACTGATCCCTGAGGCACGCCACAGGGAGGAACAAATGATCCGACCGCTTCGCCGTTGAGGCGTATTGCAAATTTTCTGCCTTCCAAAAATGATTGGACAAAACTACGCACTCCCAGAGGGAGATGAAACATGTCAATGGAGTTCAGAATGGCTGCATGACTGATGTTATCATGTGCATTTTCAACGTCCATTGCTAAAACAGTACACACATTGCGGCTGCGGGTAGATGACAAAACTGCAGATGACAACACAGCCAACCCGTCCTCTTTACCAATATATGGACAAAAGCCGATTTGTGCGGGGTGATAAAACAGTGCTGGTCTAGCCACCATGACAATAGCGTGGCTAGCATTTTCTCCGCCAGCTTGCACAGCGTAGGAGTTAAGGAGATAGGTCGTACGTTTGCAAGGTCCGTCGGAGGCTATCCTGGTTTCGGGATAGGAATCAGGACAGCGGATTTACAGCTCTCGCGCATGACGCCATCCAGCCATACTTTGCTTAGAGTGTCTAGTAGTTGAGGTAGAGCAGCGCTACTCAGGTTCTTGTACACCTCGTACTGAATATTGTCCAGGCCGGGCGCTGTTTTCCGTTTCGCATCATCTATTGCAGCCAGCAACTCAGGCATAGAGAATGGACACGCAATTCCATCTACGTCGACATCAGACGGCATTTGATATGCATGCGCTGGGATGCCTGCCATATTTAAACTAGCGGATGAAGAAGGCATAGCATCGTATTTCGGGAAAAACTTTCGCGCTGCATCTTTGGCGAAGCATGCGGTTGCCGCTGCGTTAGTCGAACGGCGGCCGCTTTCCATTGTACGGAATGTTCGCCAGAGAGAGGCATTTGAGGATTTTGCAGAAAATTGTTCGCACCCCGCATGCCGCTGCCGCCGAGAGAGGTCGCGTGCATATTTGCGTGCCTTAGCTGTAAGATAGTGCTATCGCATACATGCCTGCTACGAAGTAGGGTCTCTCGTAGCCGCCAGCTCGGCTTGACGGCGTGCCGGCAGCAGAGTGTTTGATAGATGATTTGTGCGCGGTAGCAGTCTCCATGGTGACATGGGTGGAAAGCTAAGTTACATTTTCTTATACTTGCTACGGTGCACTCATTCCGAGACTAAAGTACCGTATACCAGGTCGTAAATTTAAGCGTTCAGCATTGAAATGTGAGCAAAGGACAGCGAGGTGCAGACTAAATTCGCCACGACTAAGGCACTGTCCAGGTAGGACGCAGGGCAAAAGCGCACAGACAGTTCGAAGGGTGAGGTCTGTCCACGGAATAATATGACAGACCCATGTGATGCAGACGGCATCAAGCTGCAAATAACGGGTAAATAATTGTTTCGTCTGATATATTACACGCGATTTGAGTGAGACAGAGTAAAAATGCTGAGTCCTTGTTCTTTGTGCCAAGTTCGCAGCTACTAACTGTTTGTTTGGCGAAGAAATTGAGCTTTACGGTAAGGAATAGATTAGATCAGATGCAATCTTTTACTGTACTCACTGCAGTGATGTAACAAAGGTGCAGAGAAGAGATGCATAGAAAAAACGGTTATTCATTCTTTAAGTTGGTGAAGTTCTCGTCCTTACGACTATGAGTTTGCACTCGCGAGCTGAGAGCAAATTAGCGGCATTTCCACTTGACTTATATACTCACTGTGGTTTGTTCTGTAGCATACGCGGCTTAAATATGCACCTAAATGATAAATTATTTTATGAATATATTCCGTGCAAAGTAGTTTCATTACAAATTTTCCGGCAAGATTTTAGCGGGAAAGGATATTAATTTCTGACGTAAGCAAATGGAGGAAATCGTTTTCTTTTTCATTTTTTATTTATTTATAGAGGTTTTCAGAGCGCTCTGCTTGAAAGCCCTTAGCGAAAAGTAATTCGTTCGGAATATATTTCGGGGTAATTATAATGAATTTCAAACATATTTTGTTTTCATGAATGCACTAAAAATACGCCGAAAATAGTTTCCTGAAATTTTATTCTTGGTATTCGAAATATATTCTTAGGAGTTGCCTAAAATACGTCACTTAAAGCATGCTTCGAGCACGTTTCAAATAAGTGAAAAATTATGAATGCGGTTTTAGCATCTTGTCAATATATTAAACATTACTTTAATAAATATTAAAATAATTCGTCTGAAGTATACGTGATTTAAAGAATGTTTGGAGCACGTTTCATGCAAGTAAATATCAAGAATGCGGTTCTAGCATCTTGTCGATGTATTAAAAGTGTACTTTCGTAAATATGAAATTGATTCATTGGAAATATACGTCACTTAAAGCATGTTTTGAGCACGTTTCAAACACGCGAAAAATATGAATGCGGTTTTAGCATCTTGTTAATATATAAAAAGTGTACTTTCGTAAATATTGAATTATTTCGTATGAAGTATACGTCTCCTAAAAACATGTTTCGAGCACGTTTCAATGACGTGAAAAAATAGGAATGCGGTTTTAGCATCTTGTCAATATATTAAAACTGTACTTTCGTAAATATGAAATTAATTCATAAGATGTATACGTCACTTAAAGCCTGTTTCGAGCACGTTTCAAGGACGTGAAAAAATATGTATGTATTTTTAGCATCTTGTCAGTGTATTAAACGTATACGTTTGTGAATATGAGATTAATTCGTGTGAAGTATACCTCAATTTTAACAAACTGGCACTCTTTCTAATCATATCTGAAGCACACTTTTAGCTGCCGTAGAACAATCTAGTACCCGAAATAGCGTTTCGGACAATAACCTTTGCATGTTGGCTATGTATGAAACGTGTACTTTCGGAGATGCGACATTAATTTGTCCAAAATATGCTTCAATTCTAACGAATGAGCTGTCCGCGTAAACGTATTTGCAGCACAGTTGACGCTGCCGTTGAACAGTTAGTGCTCGAAAACGTGTTTTGGGAAATGACATGTTGGCAATGCATTTAAAGTGTACTTTCGTAAATAGGAAATTCATTCATGCATAGTATAGTTCAATTCTAACAAATGGGTAGTCCGCGTCAGCATATTTCCAGCACACTTCAAGCTGCCGCGGAACAACCTAGTGCTCTAAATCACGTTACGGGAACAGTGAAAACTCTCCCTTTTCGCCCATTCGTTTGCAGTAACTTCTAGCAGGAGGGCAATCACCACTTATTTAAATTACGTGTGGACAGCGTGATAGCATTATACCGGCAATGACGCCATGCGCGCCTCCAGGCCCTAACATGCCAGCGAAAAGGACCCCGACTGGCAAGGCCGACCGGCTCCCATAGACGCCCATGTATTTGTTGGTTGGCAGTTCAACTCCTGAGCGATGCTTGACGCAAGTTACGACTAACAATTCGGTTCTAGATAGACCGCAGATTCGAAGACGACCACTCCGACGCTTGTGCAATTATTTGGGGGCCCACAGTTTTTGCGCAAAAAGCGCCTCACCGGGCAATATAATGTGTCTCCTCTGGGGAGTGTATATAAACCCAGCCAAGTACCAAACTTGTCGGAGCAGTTCTTGTTTGCTGGTTTGTTTGTTGTTTACATCATTCCCGTTCAGGCCCCGTCACGTCACCTTCCATAGTCTTAGACTTCTGGATGACAACGCGTTTTCTCTGTGACTGTCTGCCGCCTTATGCTTACAGCAAATTTGGTCATTACTTATGTTGGCATGATTGGTGAGTACTATTCTGTGAATCCGACTAGTACAACTTTTTGGAACCCAAAGTTTATATCTTTAATGTATTAATTGTATATTGTTAGTGTATATAGTGTAATATAGTTAATGTATATTTTAGTATATACTTAATGTATATCTTTGGTATATTTTCAATGTATAAAAAGTACATTAAACTGACAGAAAACGTATATTTAATGAATTTCTAAAGATGATCAAAATATTACTCCTAGCTTACATAGGTGACGTCCTTCGTCCCTTGTCATTTAGGAAAAAAAGACGGGAGCCGAGAAGTTTAATCTGACTTGGTAGGGCAATCGGCTGCACAGGACAATAATTCAAAATTTCTAAAAATGCTCAGAGCGTGTTAATCGAGTTCCAGGGGTAAAAAGGACTCAGGATCCTCTTTAGCGCACCTTTAAAGACAACAGCCGGTCTATCCGCAGATCGATAACTACGCAAAAAACTACGCAGAGTACTACGCAGAAAGTGAGGCATTGAAAACGACATGAAGATAGTGGAGATTTTTCTCATTGTTCCTAACAAGCAAATAGTTTCAGCACCATCAGCGCCATTTGCCATCTCTGTGCTTATTAGTAGTGTGCGTGTGTTTCCCGGCGGCTTATAACTGAGTTCAAATCGTTAGGGAAGGAAGAAAATGAATTGCTTAAAAAAGTAGTATTGAATGATTAGCGATCTGAAAAATATTTGAATTAACGTTGCCATCGATACGGGGTTGATCGACACCAAGCATACTACCTGACAAGGAGAAAAAGCTGGCAGATTAATCTTCCGTGAAAGTAGCAAGGGTTTATTCATATAAGTGTTTGCGGGGATCTTCTAGTTTGAAACCCAGCTTGTCTTTAAGAGCATGCAGCTCAGCATTGTGACCCTTGGATGTTCTGCACCGCGCTGAACGTCCCTTGAACTGGATAATATCAGGGGTAATCCACAGCATGTGATGCCTCGCTGTCTTTTTTGCGGACAGAAATAAATGTGTTCATGCATTTTCAGAGATTAGTCTCGAATCTGTTCCAAAGGTACGAGACCTCTCGTCAATGCTCCAACTAAGGAAAATTAAAATGCCACGTGTCATAGAGCGCGTTGTAATCTGCATCCGAAATGTCACGAACGGCACAAGAGCACAGTACACGCGTTTAGTCAGTGCGTGTGTAGTCTCCCTACGTCCTTCTTGTAGGTCACGCTGCTTTTCCTCTAATTAATCATGGGGATGTCTTTCAATATTCATTTCACAGAGTTGTACCTGTAATAAAGGAGTAATTACTCGTTAGACTCCACCTACCCGCTGTCAAACGGCTACAAAGGAAAGCTATACAGCTCCTACGGAAACTTTGTAGGTGATTCGCTCTCGCCCTACTGTATCCTAGACGTTTCTGTTAGCTCAGTTGCTAGAGTGACTGGATCTCCAAAGGATGGATCTAACAGAGCGCGGCCCGAGTCCTGAGCAATCGACAAGTCCAGCGGGAAGAAGATTTTCAAACCAGAATTCAGTGGTTCCAGGCGCACATGGGAGAAGTATCGAAGACATATCGCAACCGAAACGAGACGGTACACGCCAAGGCGCGCCAGCTCGCGAACCGCTCCGGCGACCGTCGTCCATGGGACAGCACCAAAGACCGCTTGACCAGCTACAACAAAATTACGAAGACCCTCCGCCTGGCCCACCGAACCTTTCCTCCGCCCAGCGACAAGCTGGACAGGGCGCACGTGGTAGCCCTCAGACAACTGCAGACGCTCACGTACCCCAACCCGGCACAATAGCACAAACTCTACCCCGCAACATACCCGACAAATATATTCAAGGTCTGCTACATTGCTACAGCAACTTCACTCCACATGCTCTGGGACTGTGGCAAAAACCCTGACGGTGCTAACTCCGGAACCCTCCAGCCGCGGTGGGCCGCTGCCTTGCGCAGCCCCAGCCTTGGTGACCAACTCTGGGCCGTCCAGCAGGCCCGCGAGGCGACGGCGAGGCAACACCTCGACGTCCCCACGTGGGAGACCTAAGGCCCCGCCGGCGAAAGCTCTGCAGGATATTAAACAGAGCTGTTACCAACCCAACAATGGATGAAATGTTCGCCAGAAAGCAATTAGTCATAAATTTTTAATTACGCGGCACCCACGTGCTCGCGTGTTCTCTCTCACATTGTTTCTAGCTGTATATATATATATATATATATATATATATATATATATATATATATATATATATATATATATATATATATATATATATATATATATATATATATATATATATATATATATATATATATACGCTTTCTCGGAAATGTTTATTGTCCCGGGAGGTTTGCGTATGGGCGACGTCGCGTCGTTGGTTAAATATCCCGATGAATTCCTAATATCCCGAAGGCGAGAAGAACACTGATCCTCTCCATTCCGAAGGTTTGGACCTCTAGGAATGTTGCAAAAAGCCCTATATGCGGTAAGAAGCGAACTACTTTGAGCTCTAATGTTTTGACAAAGATTGTACCTTACCGCAGCGATACAGTTTGCCGGGGATCTAAAAGCTTAAGGTACACGACATGCACAACATTGAGACCGCTTAAGTTGTTGCGCTGGTGGCTCGGTAGCGCCTTCTCCTCCTTCTATTCATTTTATCTTTTATTTCTTTTTCAGCTATGACCAATCCACTATAACATTAGCGATCACGGTTGTCGATTACAATCACGATTATCGATTACCAATCATCAATCACTATCTAGGTTACACTGTATGACATACTACATCACTTCAAACACGTACTCACTGTTTATTTCAGTACAATGAAGCGGCCATAACTCCGCCATTTTCGTTCCGTGCAATTTCTGACGCCTGTTTATCATTATTAATATTTTTTTTTTCATCACGATAAGAGCGCCACACATCCCAAACACACGTTACAAAGTCATACACACCACAGCGCGTTCATTGGGCGTCCCTCAAACACGCCTCAACTAATGGCCCTTCGTGGCCTATGGGTAATAAAGAACAAAAAAAACCTTTCGTGGCATGTGCTGCGTACCCACCGGGCATGCAGTGAGACTGGATTCGAATCCAAATTCCCGCTATTTTCTTCTTTTATCTTCTGATTACAGGCATTGTGAATTTTTTCCGACGGGCGACGCTGCGATTTCCTCAGAACGAGCTCCTTACGCTGTAGCGTAATACCTACGACGGTCTAATAGACCTCTCCCAGCCTTCTTCAGATCTCGTGTTTCTGGTTCGATGGGCATATGATGCCGCGCACTGAGAGAACTATAATCTGGAGAAGAACGGCTGTGACGCGTGGCAATCGGCGTCTCTAATCGGGAAGATTAGAATATTCTCTAATGGGGCGGGGCAGTGATTATCGCAATGAAGAGAGGTTCAGAAGCGATAGTGGATGGTTTTTCGTGTGTTCCTGGCATGGGGCCGTCCATGTGGGTCCCGCTGCACTGCCAGCTTGGCCCCCTCTCAGGTCGCCTCTGAAAAACCTTTTACTGTCCATCTGGATCCCACAAGGGACCGAGGAAAGCCCCCTTTATCGCTTTTATGCATGCAGACCTCAGGGGTCTCCTGTCGGTGCTATGTAGCAAGCCCATTCGGCTGCCCTTGTGTGGACCCGCCTTATGACGAGTTGTAAATCCCGCACATAACCCACGTCGGGCCCCCATGGGCAGCCCGTACCGAGCCCACAAGGACCCGCAATTCAGAGCCCCATTTGCGCTACTGGGGGTGTGTAAACCTATGGCAGAAAGCAAGGCGGAAATTTGGGCGAGTTGGTAAGTGTTCATTTTCGCTCTCAGCGCAACACGAACGGGACACAAGACGAAGGACTAGCACAAACAGGCGCTGTTTGTGCCTGTTTGTGCTAGTACTTCGTCTTGTGTCCCGTTCGTGTTGCGCTGAGAGCGAAAAAGACTATGGGAGAAAGCTTTCTAAAAATCAAAATAGTTGTTTTATTGGAAGGCGTACATTGCTTATTTTCTTTTAAAAATTATTTTTATACCCTAGAAGTTGGCTGCCAGTGAGATGTAAGCGTCTTGATTTTTGGAGTGAATGGCGTTTATGGCCCCGGTAGGATAGCAACGCTCATGCTCGAAGCAACAAGATGTGCGTTGTGTTTCACATTCATGGCGGCTGCAAGCAAATTCCATAGTTGTATGACCCCGCTATATATTGTATATAATTTAGTTACATCTATAAGGTGGCACTCTTTTTGATATATGTAGCAGGCAATTTCTTGTATAAAATTAAATCGAATGTTACATCCCAGACTACGTACACTCAGTGAGATTTCTTCATCTCGAGTAGAAAAATCGGTCCTTGTGAGCTACGAGGAATTATTAGCGAAAGCTGGGCAAGGTTCTTCACGGCTTCGCTATGACCGACAGCACCTGGCGAAGAAAATCTAGCTAAGCGCAAAACAGTGCTGCAGAGAACGTTGGTTCTTTCAAGCAACGCTACGAGCAACATACAAAGACTTCAGGAGGGCTGTGGCACAAATAAATTTATTTACATGAATCTAATACCGTTCACTGAATTCGAAATATTTGCTTCGTTTAATTATTCAAGAAATAGAAGTGTACGTTAAGTCAAGCCGAATATTTCTTGGTTGTTTCGGTTTCGTAAGACGCAAATATGTATTTTCCGGATCTTTAAGAACCTAATGAAGTGAAGGGATAGGAGAGACAAATTTTGATTTAAATAATTCGGAACAATGGGAAGTGCACCTTTGTCATCAGTTTCATACATGCGTCACTACCACAGCCATCACTCAGCGGCAGTTCATCATTCAGCGGAACATTTCATATCTGCACAGCAGAAGATCACGCAAACTGAAAGACAGAGTGGCCAACAGGCGAGAGGCGCCAGGAAGCCCACACATCAATCTTGTGAGGACTGCCTGAAGAGCAGTGTCACATAGGGCCTAATCATGAATAATTAAGAAAAGATTTGTAGAGCCAACTGTGTCGTCTGCAGCTATTTGATGAAGTAAATCCACGGGAGGAAAAGCGCTTTGAAAATCTTGATGCATAGTTTAAGATAAGTGTATTTTTTTGCTGCAGACAAATTCTTAGTTTCACATTATTAAAATGTCCCAAGTATTGGCAGCTGTATTTAGAGAGTACTTACACTCACTTGGTTCAGTACCCGGATCATTTAATTAATTTGGAGGCGAAAGCCTTTCTTGGCTCATGAGTGGCGTGGACGGAAGTTACATACGGAAGTTGTCCGCTAAAGTATCCGCACTAACTGTCGATCATAACTTGTATAGTCATTAAAGCGAAATGTAAAGGTTGAATAAGTAACACTTGATAAGCAACAAGAATGCATTGATAGTACTGATAATAAATAGATACCCTAGAGGCGCTGTTAGTATTCCAAGAATGAAGAACACAAAATCTGGAATTATGATGCGATTACGCAATTTACAGTGTGCCAAGTTGTGTCCTTTTCATTTTGACAGTAGTGTTCTCGACATCGAGGAACGTAACTAGCTGGTCAAAGAGGGCCTTGCGAGATAACATTTTTGTTCATTCACTTAACATACTTTTCACATTGTTAGCGCAATCTCTTGACCTATCACTTTGTTATATTTCGCCTATCACTCCCATTGTTGCGCAGCTAAAGACAATTTGACTAGTCTTTTTCCGTTCTCCTTCGTTTCTTTTTTTGCGCTGCTGCAAATTTTCTTTTGTCATATGCCTAGCAGAACACTAGAGGTAGAGAACGCACTACGCGTACAAGAGGTTTTTGCGGACAGTGTTTCTGTGATTTCTTTTTAAGTGTCGCTACGGTGGAGCAATTGCCGGCAGCAACTGCAAGGCTAATCCCACCGGTAGTTTACAACCACTCAACTCAACTCAACTCAACGCAGGTTGAAAATTCGGCACCAGGCGATTCCCCCCCCCCCCCCCCTCCTTCCCCACACCCGTAAAATAGAAAAAAATGACAGTTGATTTGTGTAGTTAGGCCGAATGCGAATTTAGTGCGTCAGCTTTCGGGTTACACTTCGCTTCCCGGGTTCGTATACGTTGGTAATTCTCTACATTCATAGATTCCTTGCAGTCATCATACACCTCCTGGCGCAGTGGTGCAGTGGTTAAGCGATGCGCCGCTGCCGTGCGATGACAGGTGCTGCCACCGGCGGGGTTTGTGAGACCCGGGAACCTGTCGCGAAGAGTCATTAGTTGAACTGCCACCTGCCATGGTGGGCAATTGAAGAGACGAACAAAAAACGGCTCAATTCAAGAAAAGCCCGGTATTCGTGCTAACCCACTGAAAAATATGCGTCTCGATAGGCTTGCACAACCAGGCTTGGGGTGTTGCTCCTGGCTACCAGAGCTCGCTCGGCACTCCCTCACCAGAACTGGATATGACCCCCCTGGTGCGGAATATCGCCTTCGCGTCCTATTTGAATACACTATTTAACCCACGGCCCTCGGTGTCCAGCGGCAGCGGAGCAACTGACCATGGCGGTGGTCAGACATGCGACGCAGCTGTCGGAGCTCAGAAGTTCTGGTCCCGGTCAGGCCACCATTAAAAACTCAACCTAGCAACGCTTAACTCTAGGACTTCATTAAGTGAGGCTCGTCTAGCGGTGCGGTTCGAAGAAACTAGCTGGTGTTAAAGGGATATTAGTGGGCTTAGTGAGGTTGAGACAGATTAGTTAATGTATAAGTCTATTTGCTTTTCCGAAATTCCAGGGGTAAAAATTACGCAGTATATTTTTAGTTCAAACTGTGTCATAAATCAGGTTATTCGGCAGCAATTTTTGATTGGGGGTTTTACTTTGGAGGGGGACACAATTTGCTAGAAGCGCGAGTTTTTGTTGAGGACGTAAATTGCTTCATTTTTGTCCGTTATTATTTCAACTTTCCAACGTAAAGCGCACTGACTTAGTGTGGAATAACTTAAATGCACTGATGGGTCGGAGCGAGAAAAAACAGATAGTTGAAGAAGTTTATCACGAAGGACAATTATTAAAAGGAGAAGAAATGGTAAATATTTTTAATGACTACTTTGTTAACAGAGATTTTACTAAAAACCAGACAACATCTTACAAAACTTTAGGGCAGAAAAACTCTAGCACAATATTTTTTGAACCAACAGATGCAAATGAAGTGTGTTCTCTTTTTTTGAGTTTAAATATTTCTCATAGTGTTGATGCAGATGGTATACAAATAAGACCTGTCAAGTATGTGATACGTATAATCAGCCCCATTCTAGCGCATATTTTTAATCTCTGCATTTCTACAGCTGTTTTTCCAACAAAAATGCAAGTCGCCCGTGTGATAGCCTTATATAAGAAAGGTGATAAAAATGATGTATCTAACTACAGACCGGTGTCAATTCTTCCTGCCTTTTCGAGAGGTCTCGAGAAAATCATCCTAGATCGAATATCGCGCTTCTGCAACAAGCATAATATAATAACTACTGCACAATATGGCTTTAGAAGGGACAGGTCTACAGAGCTGGCGCTGTTGGACCTTAAGGAATATATTCTAAAACATTTTGAAGAGAAATGTATTGTTACCGGTATTTTTGTTGATTTTAGCCAAGCTTTCGATTATATTAGTCATACTATCCTTTTTGAAAAACTGCATCATTATGGTATCTGGGGACATGTTTTGGCCCTGCTCCAAAGTTATCTATCAAATAGATTTCAATATGTCGACATAAATGGTTTCAATTCTCACAGAAAAAAAATAATTTCAGGAGTCCCACAGGGTAGCATTTTAGGCCCTGTCCTATTTAATTTGTACATTAACGATATTGTACACATCTGCTCAGATACCAAGTTCGTTATATATGCCGATGACACGAGTGCTTTGGTGCCATCACGTTCTGAAGCTGAAGGAATTACTAAAGCAAATATTTTTCTGCGCAAATTGGACTCGTGGATTTCCAGCAATCAATTAAAACTTAACACAAACAAAACAAAGGTGGTAATTTTTCGACCAAAAAGTAAACAAATTTCGTTACAAGGAACCATAATTTTTAGATCCGCAGCCATTGACGTGGTAGATACTGTCAAGGTGTTAGGGGTATATTTTACTTCAACTTTACAATGGAATGATCATGTAAACAGTCTAATCAGCAAACTGAGCTGCATAACTGGAATTTTAAATCGCAACCGCTATACTCTTCCAAAAAAAGTTAAACTATTGGTCTATAACGCTCTCTTTGTTTCCCACCTAAACTACTCTCATTTAGTCTGGGGAACATCAACAAAAACTAATCTGTTGAAGCTTGAAAGGCTACAGAAAAAAATAGTACGAATAATTGAAAACGTTGAATACACAGCGCCTTCTTCAGATATCTTTGCTTCGCTTAATTTATTGAAAGTAAGAAATATTTACGAATACAAATTATGCAGGCAGTACCGTTTAAGTGTCCAACGAGAGAGTACAGTTTTTACTGAAATGGCAGAACTAAAACCCAATTATCCCTTCTACAGCACCAGAACTCCAGAACGATGGAAAGTTCCAAAATGTCGTACTTCCTATGGAAAACAAACACTACGGTATAACCTTCCGCGATTATTGAATGCTGCAGAAAAAAAAAGCGCTGATGTATCCAATATGTCTCTTCCAAATATGTACAAATATTTTGCTACTCATACTTTTTTTCGTGAATGAACGCACAGGTCTATCTTTATGTTCAATTACATTGCATTGTTTACTTTTCAAAAAAAAAAGTTTTTCCAGGTGTCCAAACCCAGTGTTCTATTGAAACTCTTATTTAGGCTTATTTTATTTTGTGATGCGATATAGTGCTGTTTATTTTTTTTTCCTCTTTGCAACAAAAAAAAAATGTGACTGTCTATTGTCCCGCTCTGCTGCTGTATGCACTGTAAGGGGGCGGAGGATTTTTCAAGCCACAAATGTACGGCTTTTCCCTCCGCCTCCTTCCACTTTGTGGAGAATAAAACTTGTATGTATGTATGTAACTCTATTAAAATAAACGTTCTATAAAATCAGATATTTCATTTTTCATGTTTTATAATCACTTCGCCACGAACATTACATCTACCGCGAACGGCTTCTGCATCCGTGAAACACATATATGCCTTTGTACACCACGAAAACGTTCTTTCAATGTAAATGGGATCATTTTAAACGCAGGTGAGCCTTGGAGCAGGACGTCGTTAGCGTGCGTCGCGCATTATGCAATTGCGCCAATTTGACGTCTGGTCAGTACCCGCACGCTTTTTCTTTCCGTGTCCGAAACGTAGTGCTTAAACTTGGCTGAAAATTAAGCACCATCAGAAATAAAAATTTCAAAAATGTTTGAAGTGAACTCTTCACTTAAAACAATTCCTTGGACGTCGGCCCAGGATGTCAGCTGCAATTCTCAGGACGGCTTCAGTTTTGTACACGCGAGAACCAATTAAGCTTCCTAGATGGCTTATTTTCGGGTAGAAGTGGGGTTCGACCCGATTTCTAAGAAATTTCTTCCGAGTTGAATAATCGGGTAACGTCGAGTTTGGCCCGAAAGTCGAAGCAGCTTGAATATAGTGCTAAAGGGCGGTATGTACGATGCAATATAGTTATTTAGTTGACAGACGACAATTTGCTGCAAGGTTCCTGATCAATTCGAATATGACCTAAAACATTCAGCAATTTTAAAATTTAACGATAGGGTGCAAGTTATCATAAATAAGAACAATAAGAGATTTAAAATTGCAAGTGCAACATGCCAGTGCGCCTACATCCCGCCAGGTAGACCATATAGTCGAAAGGTTCTATGAAGATATGCAATCGTTGATGAGTAAAGTAAGAACACAGTATGCTGTAGTGATGGGCGACTCCCATGCAACTGTAAGCAAGTAGAAGGCTGAAGAGCAGGCAGTAGGTGACTACGGCGTAGGTTCTAAAATTAGCGGGGGGAGTTATTAATGGAGTTCGCAGAACAAAATAATCAGGGACTTCGGATACTTTCTTTCGCAAACTGGAAAACTGGAAGTGGCCGTAGAAGATCCCGAATGACATGACTAAACTTTGGAGCTTGAGTAGTGCGTTAAGTGCTCCTCTATAGACGCTTTACAGCGCGGAAGCATGGGCGCCGCCATATTTGGTCACGTGACCACTCTTCCATTGCTGGCCTTCTGACTCCGCTGCCTGCCTGTGCGGAAGCCTCATCTGCAAGCGCGTTTTACTGCGATAGTACTTATTTTTGCTCGCAAAATGGATGCAGGATGGGTGGGTGACACCAAGCTTTGGCCGAAGCTTCAGCGGCCGTGTAAGTGCGCTGTTTTTTTTGTATTTTAGGACTCTTTGCTCTTGTTTTTGTGTGAGCCTTCACGCCACATCGCTTTGCTTGGTGACGATGGTATGCTCGCTGTCTGTCTTTTCCCGCTTTTCTAAAGCCAAAAACACTGTGTGACGTTCCTTGTGTGTGCTACGAGGTTCCGCGTTCGACGGCGCGGCGTAGACGGAGACCCAGATGACAGCGGCATCATCAATTACCCAGCCATGCTCTTTGAGAGCGACGACCAGAACGAAGGGGTTTAAGCCCAACCGGACCCAACCGGACCCGCCACCGCCGCCGCGGGGAAACGGACTTTATCCTCCCCAATTGCCGTGGCGGTTCCAGGAGAGGCCTCCCGAGCACATCCCAGGACAAGGGACCACTTTCCCGGCCGGTGACTCGCGGGAACTGTCAGCGATCCAGAGCGCGCCTTACCTTGAGGAGCGAGTGTCAGTTGATGGATGGAGAGCGGAGGCCGATGACCCGCGAAAACTGTCAGCGGGCCAGAGCGCGCCTTACCACAGCCGACGCTATGCGCTACCTCGAAGACAACCTTCTTTCCCTCGGACTCAACACGTGAGGGTGGCGAGACCATAAGTGCGGTGGTATGTTTGTGCGCCCAAGTGAAAGCCCTAGCCCCCCTCCTTCCCCTCCGGCGTGGGCGTCCTCACCCTAGGGAGTGTGGAGAAGAGGATATAAAAATCGACAAGCAGTACGGAAGAAGGACGCTCAGGACGACATCGTTCGCGAAGAGGGCCTTCAGCGCCGAAGCCCGACGGCGTGCAGCTTCTGCCAGCAACCGCTCGAGCCCAACTCCGGAGCCACTCCATCGCCCCCATGAAGTCGTCGGCACGTAAGCTCGGACGCCCCAGCCTCTGAATCTTAATCATGTATAATTATTGAATATATCTGTTTGTTTAAACTGAGCCATACGGTGTCTCTTTGCCTCTCCGTCCCCTGTGGACCTGCGCATCATGGGGGTCATCACACTGGTGTCAGAAGTGGGGTCTCAAAAGCAAATGTCCTCTGAATGCTGCGACATTCAGGACTTCAAAATTGTAATCAAAAGGGAATCACGGGACTGATTGTGGGACTTTTACCCCCATTTGAGAGGCTTGAGGCACCGGAGGGCTTGAAAAAAAAATGTCTTTATCTGAGGGAGCTCCCACTCCACAGCCGTCGCTCGGAGCAAGCATGCTGGCATTAGAAAGCGTCATTCCGACATTTACGGGAGATAAGACAGGGGTTCCAATCTGCGATTTCGTTTCCATGCTAGAAGAGATTGGGAAAATGGGGGGATGGTCCGATGCTCAAATGCTGCGAATGGCGAGGTGTAAGATGGCAGGAGCTGCTCATGATTTTGCATGGCGAGACGAAAAAGTAAAATCCACAAAATCATTTGCGGAATTTAAGAAGCTCGCGTTTGAGCATTTCGACACTGAACCACGTCACGTGCGGGTACAGAGGTTCCGTGACGCCGGACAGATGGTAGGGGAGGACGTGCGAACGTTTGCGTCGCGGCTTCAGCGCTTAGCGCGCGATACGTTAAGCAGGGAGGGGGAAGGAGACCAGCTAAAGAAGAAATACGCGGAGGATATACTTAAAGAGGAAATGACCGCTTTGTTCGTGGCTGGTCTGCAAGACCCCGTGCGCCGGTTCGTGCTCTCGCGCAAGCCGAGCAATTTCGACCAAGCCGTGGAGGCCGCATTGGATGAGGAACGAAACGAGGCGTTAACGACAGCCGCAGCGAGAGTACGCGTCATAGACAGAGCGGTGCTCAACCCTGAGGTTGCTCTCTTGACAGAGCGATTAGATCGCTTAGAACAGCTGCTATCTCAGCAGGTAGAACGCCAGGTTGAAGCGCGCGCTCAACAGCGCTCATTCGCTGGAAACCGGAGACCGCCACAAAGCTACAGGCGCGGTATGCGAGATTTTGAAGAAATCGTGTGCTTCGCTTGCCAGGGTCGCGGACACATCGCCAGGTTCTGCCAAAACGTGCGCCGTGGGGAGCCACAAAGAGAAGCAGGCGAGACACGCCCTAAGCAAGCCTACAGCGGGGCTTCAGATACCGAGACAAAAAACTAGTTAGTCCTCCCCAGCCTGAGGAGCGTGGGGAGGGAGCAGTGGATGATGAGGTGGTGGTAGTTTGTGTGGCCGACGAAACATGCCCTGTTGTGCGTTGCAAGTTAAATGGTTGTTGCATGGAATTGTTGATAGATACGGGGTCAAAGGTGACATTGCTTAAGGAGAGCAGTTTTAACACGCTTCGAAGGAAGGGGGACCGCGAGGTGTTGGAAGCGTCTGGTGGTATGGCAACCAAATTTGTAGGCATAACGGGGGATCCTCTTGGCATAAGTGGACTCTACCGGTTACACTTCTCTCTCGGCGGAATTGCATTGGAGCACCCCTGCTACGTATGCCCGGACACGGTGTCTCTGCCAAACGGAGTGTCAGGTATATTAGGACAGGATTTTTTGAGAAAAGGGAAGGTAGTAGTCTCATTCTCTGAGGAAGAGGTTAATGCGGGCGGCTCAAAAGTTCCGTTTTTGAACAGGAGAGGGGCTGAGATTCGCATTACCGATATTGACACCCGTCAAACAGTGGGATCATTGGAGAAGGTATATTCGCGGGTTGCCGTCAGGCTGGTCGAGGAGGCGGTCGTCCTTCCTTGGTCGGAGCACATTTTGTACGCGTTTGTGCCTTCAGATGTAGAGAGCGGCGCCGTGGGAGTGCTTGAGCCGGTCGACTCTCTCAGCAATGGCCTGAAGGCAGCCGCGTGCCTCGTGACAGTTAATGACGCCCACAGAGTGCCCCTACGGGTGGTTAACTGTAGCCAGCAGCCACTGAGCCTTCCCAAGAACAAAACATTGGCTTTCTTCACCTCTGCGATAGAGAAACGTGAGCCCACCGATACGGTACTCGCAACTGTAGAGCATGCTAGTCCTTTAGCTGCTGCAAAGGTGTCGTTCGATCTTTCTCACGTAAAATCCAGGGAGAGGGAGGCTCTGGCTGGTTTGCTGAACGACTACTCGGAGGTATTCGCCGCGTCCAACCTGGATTTGGGCTGCTGTGGCGTTATAAAGCACAGGATAGAAACCGGCACTTCATCGCCCGTTTACCAGCGTGCGTACAGGATTCCTTACTCCCAACGTGAGGAGATGGAGCGGCAGGTGCAGGACCTGATTGATCGCGGCGTTGTCGAACACTCAAAGTCACCCTGGGGAGCACCAGCACTATTGGTGGAAAAGCCAGATGGCTCGTATCGATTGGTAGTGGACTACCGCAAACAAAATGCCGTAACTCGCATCGATCGATACACCATCCCCAATATACAGGAGACGCTTTCTCAGCTGGGCTCTGCCAGGTACTTCACGGTAGTGGACATGGCGGCGGGATTCTGGCAGATAGCAATGGATCCGGCAGATGCCGAGAAAACGGCATTCAACACGCCCTCAGGGCACTATGAATGGAAAAGAATGCCGATGGGTCTGGCCAACAGCCCTGCTGTCTGGCAGAGAACCGCTGATGTTATCCTGGCAGGTCTTCTGGGGAGGCTGTGCTTCGTGTATATGGATGACATAATCATATACAGTGACAGTTTTGAGAACCATTTGCGCGATATTGAGCAGGTTTTGGTGCGACTAAGAGGCGCGGGTCTCAAGCTGAAGCCCTCTAAGTGCCAATTCCTCAAAAACGAGGTGAAATACCTCGGGCAAGTTGTTTCAGCTGACGGCGTGCGACCGGACCCTGAGAAACTAAGGTGTGTCTCGGATTTTCCATCCCCGACTAGCGTCCGCCAGGTCCGGCAGTTTCTCGGCCTGATCGGTTACTACCGAAGGCACATAGAGGAGTTCGCCAAGCTCGCTAAGCCGCTCACCGCCTTAACAGCCAAAAATGTCGCCTTTCGCTGGGACGAAAACGCGGAGGATGCTTTTGGGGCCCTGAAAAGGAAGCTAATGAGTGCACCGCTGTTGCGCCACCCGGATTTTAATTTGCCCTTCGTTATGGCCACAGATGTGTCAAAGTTCGCAGTTGGTGCCGTGCTATCTCAGGTTATCGAGGGCAAAGAACATCCCGTTGCTTTTGCTAGCCGACAGCTGAGCCCCACAGATCAAAAGTACGGAGCTACGGAAAGGGAGTGCCTCGCCGTTGTCTGGGCAGTAAAGCACTTCAGATGCTACCTTTTCGGCCGCAAATTCAAGCTAGTCACAGACTGCCATCCTCTGAAATGGATGATGAGTGTCAGGGACCCTAGCTCGCGACTCGCTAGATGGAATCTACACCTGCAGGAATACTGCTTTGAAGTTGAGCACAAGTCAGGAAAGACACATCTGAATGCTGATGCACTCAGCCGCACAGCTGCCGTGGCAGCTATAGATGAGTTTGTCCCCGTAGTCGACCCCGCCGAATTACGCACAGAGCAGTGCAAAGATCTTGACCTGAAGCGAATAATCGAAAGCTTAGAGGGCGCACCATCTCACCCCGAACAGCTAGGTTATTTCATTGGCAAAGACGGCACCCTGTGTCGGCGCACGAGGCCAACCAGGAAAGGGAGACCAGAGAAAACCGCTTGGGAGAGAGTCGTCATACCTCGGCCGTGGACAGAAAGGGTTCTTCGCGCGTTTCACGATGCGCCATGCGCCGGTCATTTTGGCGTAGCGAAGACACGTAGGCGTGTGGAGCGTTTGTACTTTTGGAGTGGCATGCGACAGGATGTTAGAGACTACTGTGCGAAGTGTCATTCCTGTCTCGAAAGAAAAACACCCAAGGGACGAAGACCAGCTCCAATTCAGCCGTTCCCTGAGGTTTCGGCTCCCTTCGAGCGGACAGGTATGGACATAATGGGCCCATTGCCCACGACCACTTCTGGAAACAAGTACATTTTAGTATTTGTCGATCACCTTTCAAAATACGCGGAAGCGGTAGCACTCCCAGATCAGAAGGCAGACACGGTTGCAAGAGCATTTGTCGAACAGATCGTGCTCCGACATGGACCCCCGAGGCAACTCTTGACAGATCGGGGAACGAACTTCGTGTCGCAGCTAATGAGGAGAGTTTGCGAGCTGCTTAAGATCGCTAAGAAGCAGACAACACCGTACCATCCGGCTTGCAACGGCGCGGTGGAGCGACTGAACCAAACCGTGGCCGGGTTCCTGTCGCATTTGGTTTCGCGCGACCAGCGGGACTGGGACTTGTGGCTCCCGTATGCAATGTTTGCCTACAATTCCGCAGCACACGAGAGCACGGGTGAATCGCCATTCTTTCTTCTCTACGGCCGAGACCCGGACCAGCCTAGTGAAGTGCCAGAGGGCCCCCGTCGTGTCCCATACGCTTCACTGGACGACTATAAGTTTGAGCTAGAATCGCGATTGCAAGTGGCGAGGGACGTCGCAAAGGAGGCCTTAAAGAAAGCGGCGAAGCGCAGGAAGGAGGTGCACGATCGCAGTGCTAGAGACGCGCCGTTTGATGTGGGGGACAGCGTGTACATTGAAAACTGCCAAAGGCAGATTGGGCTAGCTCGTAAGTTCCAGACGAAGTGGAGAGGACCGTGCGATGTTGTCGAGAAGCTTTCTCCGGTAAACTTCAGAGTCCGAGACGTGAACCGGCGCTTGATAAGGATACACGCAAATCGCCTCAAGTCGGCACCGGTTCAGTATTCACGAAATGAGGAAAGGGAAAGCGCGGATTTTGATGGGGACAGAAGTGAAGCGGAGCGCGCAGATAGTTCGCAAGAAACGCCCTCTCCTGCATCTGTTCGGCAGGCGCCAGAGGTGACGGCCGGAATGCCACCGGATTTACTTCATGCATTGCTAGAAGAAGAAGCGCGCGAGGTTGCCGCGCAGATAACGCCAGGAGAGGCTCCTGCCACGAGCCCTCGCGAGTCCCAAAGCAGACAAAGGGTCACAGACTTACTTAGTATGACTCATGAAGGCCGATATCCGCTGCGAAATCGGAAAGCTAAGTCGGACTAATGGCGTAAACAGAGCGGAGTTGTGAACTGGTTAGAATTGTGTAATGCCGCAGCTCATAACATTTCTATGTGGTTATGTGTTAAGTTATCGGAGTTGGTAGTTAAACCTTTCTGTCATTAAGTAACACCTTCACAGGAGAGCATGCGGAGCGCATGCAGAACCTGCCCTACTTCCTTTCGTTATCTATATTTTTGTCTGTGCCGTGATCGTGCTAGAAGTGGGAGCTCCTTTGTAACTGTGGTAAATTTATTTCGTCCAGTTTGGACTAGAAAGGAGAGGCTTGGGTGCTGAGTTTCATGTTTATCTGTAAAAGAAGATCAGTGCTGCCCCTGGAGACGCCAGTTATGACAGCGGAGGCATATGGTGTTGTGCAGTGGTGTTGAGTGCAGCGAAAAGTGTTTTGTCGGACGGACTGTGCGAGGCGATTCAGAAAGACAATGGGAGCTGCATGGACTCAAATGTTCGGAGAACATTCTTCTGGAGGGTGAGCGAGTGTGACGTTCCTTGTGTGTGCTACGAGGTTCCGCGTTCGACGGCGCGGCGTAGACGGAGACCCAGATGACAGCGGCATCATCAATTACCCAGCCATGCTCTTTGAGAGCGACGACCAGAACGAAGGGGTTTAAGCCCAACCGGACCCAACCGGACCCGCCGCCGCCGCCGCGGGGAAACGGGCTTTATCCTCCCCAATTGCCGTGGCGGTTCCAGGGGCGGGCCAGAGCGCGCCTTACCTTGAGGAGCGAGTGTCAGTTGATGGATGGAGAACGGAGGCCGGTGACCCGCGGGAACTGTCAGCGGGCCAGAGCGCGCCTTACCATAGCCGACGCTATGCGCTACCTCGAAGACAACCTTCTTTCCCTCGGACTCAACACGTGAGGGGGGCGAGACCAGAAGTGCGGTGGTATGTTTGTGCGCCCAAGTGAAAGCCCTAGCCCCCTCCTTCCCCTCCGGCGTGGGCGTCCTCACCCTAGGGAGTGTGGGGAGAAGAGGATATAAATATCGACAAGCAGTACGGAAGAAGGACGCTCAGGACGACATCGTTCGCGAAGAGGGCGTTCAGCGCCGAAGCCCGACGGCGTGCAGCTTCTGCCAGCAACCGCTCGAGCCCAACTCCGGAGCCACTCCATCGCCCCCATGAAGTCGTCGGCACGTAAGCTCGGACGCCCCAGCCTCTGAATCTTAATCATGTATAATTATTGAATATATCTGTTTGTTTAAACTGAGCCATACGGTGTCTCTTTGCCTCTCCGTCCCGTGTGGACCTGCGCAATGGGGGTCATCACAACTGCTTGGATTTCTGTCCTGGTGTGCTTATAACTGTTTTCGTGCGTGAGTTTAAAGCGAGAACTTCCCAGATTTGATTGCAGCACAAGTTAGTTGCGCAAAGTTGTACTTTTTGTGCAGCTGGCTCGTAACGGCCTCATTCTGCAAAAAATCCCCAACACCTGCGTACCAGTTGCTGACAAATAATAAAAACTAATTATTTGTGTCTGATCGGCCGCGTCAGTCATGCTGCGACCCGCCGCATATGTTTACGATGGCTGAACGGCTGGTATTAGCTCCTGATGTTCGAATTTGCATGAAATCGAACTTTTACTCGCTTGCGGAAAGGGTTTCCGAATTTATGCTTTTTGTAGCCTGCCGCAAGGAGCGCGAGATTCAACGTGCACTCGTTTGCAAACAAGTTAGCACTTGAGAAAAGCTCTTTTGCGTTTAACCTACAGCTGCTGCATGGCATCGCGCGATCTACTGCGGTAGCCTTGCGTACGATAAGCGAAGTTTCCAGCGTGGACAGTAAGCCAAAACTGGCAGCCCCTAGTAAAATGCGACATAAAACTATCAGCACAAGTGACAATATTCCTCACTGCATGCTTCTGCGCCAGTCATGTTAGATCAAAAAAGGTTGGAACTGTGGAGACATTTAATAAGCAGTCCTTTTATTTTGGTTTTGCGAAGTCGAACATCAGGAGCTAATACCAGCCGTTCAACCATCGTAAACATATGCGGCGGGTCGTAGCATGACTGACGCGGCCGATCAGGCACAAATAATTAGTTTTTATTATTTGTCAGCAACTGAAAGCATAAGTGTATTATGCAGAACCTTACTAGATTTCTTGGCATCCAACTTTCAGCATGGGGACAAAGTTTTATTACCACAAAACTAGCTACATAAATAGCACACATGATGACATACTGTACTGATATCATTCTTTATTTCAGTTGTCTACAACTACATGGTTGAAATGCCTGACACAGATGGCAAACCATCCCTCAACTACAGAGGATTTGCTGAAGGCAGCAACCTGCTTGACAGTGGCCATGTTGGCGTGGCACTGTACCAGCAGAAAAATAGCGTGAAGTGCATCAAGGCAAACATCAGGTCGTCGCAAACAGTGAGCAGGACGTACCCAACACAAATAAATTTTGGACAACCTTTCTCAGCAAGTTGCACATGCAAAGCGGGGCTAAGTGAGCGGTGCAGCCATATTTGTGCACTGCTCATGAAGGTTGTCGAGGCAACATCCAAGGGGCTCACCGGACAGTCAACTGACAAAGCGTGTGCATGGAATGCGGCAACAGCGAAGAATGTCACCCCAGCAACAATGGAGGTAGTTTATTGCCATAAGAAAACACAATCGAAGACGCAGCAGTTTTTATCTGAAAAGGAGATGCTCCTTCACTTCGAAAAATGCCCTCTCGACGTCAGCAAGCTTCAGAACACCATGCTACACACTGTTCTGAAGCCACGCAGGGAACTACCCGCAGGTGGTGATGAAGATGGCCGTGCATGTAACAACATTATTTCCTGATGTTGTGCATGGCTGACTCAACTAAGTGAGTCGAGCAGGCATAGAGGCTATCATTACGTGCAAGTAAGGTTGCCATCTGGGTTTTGTTGTTGCATAAGTGTACATTTTGTTCATTTAAATGTAGTCAGTTTATATAAAGACATTATGCATAAAGATTTGCTCTTGCAATGTTCAAAACTGCAGAAATGCGAGTGACATGTGCTTGTGGTTGAACCATCCCAATATACTGGCAGTAATGCTTAACTAGTAATTAGCATTACAGCAGAGCGTGCATCTCGACATTGGAACGTGGTATAGCATCAACAAGACCTTTTTCATACTCATTTATGCAATCTCAGCTGTTCATGATCTCAGCTGTTCATGATGCAATCTCAGCTGCTGAATATGATAGTGCATGAACTACAGGACCTCCTATAAAGTTGTGACGGTTTTTTGTGCGATGATCTCACAAGGTTACTCTTAGCACCTGTGCATAGTTCCTAAGTTCTAGGTGCACCGAGAAACAGCTATTGCTGATGCTGCAGTAGACTTGATTTTTTGCAACGGCTTTTGATTGTAAATTACACCTACACATGGCCCTACATTGCATACTGACTGAGTGATTTTCAGGTTTTAGCCACCATAAGCCTATTGCGAGTATGCACAAGAAGTCGTTAAATTAAGCAGACCCTTCTTGTACTCCACAGTTCTCCAGCAAGAGCATGGCCAACATGACTGCAAGCGGCTGTGCCAGTTATGCCAAGATTTCTTCGTCACCAATGTGCTGCCGTCTCCTGAGCAGGCTGCAACACTGGCAAACCACCCTCAGGGATGTGCAGCATGGCACAAAGAACGTTTCTTGAGGATAACTGCCAGTGAGGCCCGTAGCATTCTCATCAAAGGCGCCCCTGAGAAGTGGGTATCAAAGCACATACACCCAAGCTTCTATGGTAATGCCAGCACACGGTAAGGAGCCAAATATCTCACTGACTACAGCCTTTGATGTTGTGCCTCAGTTGCTCTGCATGGCATGCTGAAGTTTACACCTTGGATTCGAAAATGCTATGGCAAGTTTTATAGTACAAGAACTATTGCTAAATACTGTTTTGCATGTTTGGTTTGGTTTGGTTTATTGGGGTTTAACGTCCCAAAGCGACTCAGGCTATGGGGACGCCGCAGTGAAGGGCTCCGGAAATTTCGACCACCTGGGGTTCTTTAACGTGCGCTGACATCGCACAGTACACGGGCCTCTAGAATTTCACCTCCATCGAAATTTTGCATGTGATGCTGACAATAGAGCGGTTGCAACACTATGCTTTGATTTTGTACAGCAGCACTTTTGCGTATTTGCAGTATGAACTCTCTATTACTGCATTATGCAAAGTGGCAATTTGCAGGCCGAATTTGCCTGCAAAGAATGGAAGTACCACTGTGTGGTTGTAATTTGTGATGTAAATTTCTATTCATTGCTTCCAACAGCAAAGCACAGCCTGACTGCTTGTTCATCGCAAATCGCATGCAAGTTACAAGCCTGAAAGCATGAAATTGGAGGTTGATATTTGTTATGTTGTGAATGCTTGGTTTGTGTATTGCAATATACTAGTCACTGTTGAAGTTGCTTTAAGATGAGGGACACTAATTCATTACAACAAGAATGTGATTTTTACATGAAGGTATGGAAGAGAGTCAGAAGCAAAAACCCGTGCCTGGTACACGAAAACAAAGACCACGGACGTTGTGGAATGTGGCCTTATCATCCGGCCTGCCACTTCATGGCTTGGAGCCAGCCCTGATGGCATAATTCCAGACTCGGACACAGTGCTGGAAATAAAGTGCCCGACACCACTGAGTGTGCAAAAGCATGGTAGCCTTGATGCCCTGTCTAAGAGCGGAAAATATGACGTGATTAAGAAGGAGAACAAACTCACACTCAGCAAGGCCGGGAAGAATAGATATTACCTGCAAGTACAGTTGCAGCTGTTCTGCTGCGAGAGAAGTCGGTGCGACTTCGTGATTTGGGCACCGAACGAGGCATATATTATCGAGGTGCCCTATGACAAGGAGTTCATAAGGAAGCAAGTGGCACATCTTGAGGACTTCTATTTTTCACACCTGCTGCCAGCAGTTGTTGACAGCAATTGCAATGAACACATTTCTATTGGAATAAATTTACAAGATTTGACTAATTGTCTTGTCATTAAGACAATTTGACCCGGTTTATTTGTGCATGCAACATCAGAATTATCAAATACATCTCTGAACATACAACAAAACAAAAGCAGGCATAGAACAAAAACCAACAGGCTCGTACCCTCACCTGGTACTGAACATTTATCATCATCCCAAAGTGAACACAGAGAGTACAAGCAGTAAATCTTCAAAGAATGACATCTCCAATATGGTATCAACAAAGTTTTTCATCGGGCAAGCCAATGCAGAAACTCCGCAACATAACTTTCCATTGCATTTTAAGAATCCACAATCCACATAAACGTCGCACCTACACTGTACACACAGCCGCAAAGCAAGTGCCCTTAAGTGCACCAGCAAGACAATGAAATAGGCTCAGAACATCAACCTTGGCAGCTCGAACGTGCTTTGCAAGTGATTCCAACTTCAGTTCCTCAAGGAGGAAGAGTGCTTTAGAGTTTGCTCTTCCTGGAGAAAAGGTAGCGTACCTGAAATTGCTTACAAACACTTTGGTAATCAGACGGCATGAAAAAAAGGGTCCAACGCGAGTTGTTTGTAGCAGCTAAGATAGCTCAGAGCCATCAGTGAAATAGCTAGCAAAATACGTGAATAGCATATCTCTGACAGATATTCTTAGGGTCATCAACAGCAGCCTGCCAGTACACCAGCATGCTTGAGTTAATTACATAAGAGTTGTATCTTGGAAGTATTCACCTATGGGGCAGAAACTCTGAAGCTAATGAAAATGCTTAAAATTAAATTGAGAGCAATGTGAGCTATGGATAGAGACAGCAAACAAGTGGGTTGGGTCAGGGAATAAATGCAAGTTAATGATATCCTAGCTGAAACAGAAATTGCCATCAGCAAAGCATGTATTATGGAGAGCTGATAACCAATGGCATCAAGGGTGGCAGAGTCAGATGGGCAGTTAAAATTGGCAAGTTTGCTGGGGTAACGTGGCTACAGCTAGCCCAGGAGATTTAACGATTTAACTGAATGCAATTTTGACGAGCCTTTCTCTTGCAGTGAACATGGTTACGTTAATCAGTGAACAGAGGACATGGCAGGTGCATAAAAACAAGAGACGACTAGATGATGTGGCTACTCCACATAAATCTCCATGCCTCATTCAGGTGTGTTGTCTACCACTTCCAGCTGCTTGCCTGGATGCGATGGTGACTGAGCACCAGGTTCTGACGCATCACCATGATCTCTAATCAATTTCGGTTGCAGGTTGCAGAGCCCAGCGATGGCAACAAGTACATCATTTGCGAGGGGTTTCTTTGTGAATATACTAGCAGGGAATTTCTTCAAAATCCTGAAGCATTTGAGACGCCTTATTGATCGCTCAACATGAATCTGAAGCCTTGCCAGGCGACGCGAACTTACTTTGGAAAAGCTTGGGAGTGAAACTTTAACAGATGGTGGGAGCAGGTCATCTATGTTAAAGCCACGGTCAGCGAGGACTTCGTCACCTTGCGTCAGGTGGTCTAAAAAACCACTGTCCAAAGTGATGAAACGATTGCTTGCACGGCCACCATACGGTTTTGACAAAAACATAATAAACCCACTTGGTGCAATGACGTGAAGAATTTTGGCCGTATTGTGCGATTTGTAGGAACTGTAAGTTGTATTTCTTCGGTGCAGTTGCCCAGGTCTGTCAATGAAAATTTCGAAACAGTCCACAATGCAAGTTACGGAGTAATTCTCAAAAACATAAGGCAATGTCCTCCTGATTGCTGTTCTTGGCAGCCAGAACACTAAGAACTCTCTGGCAAACTTGGCAAGTTTTGTTACAATGAAGCAGAAAATCCTGCTAATGGCTGCAGTGGATGCACCAAAACGTAAGCTAAGGTCATTAAGCAATAGGCCAAGACCCAGCCGCATCAGTGTAAGTAGGATTTGCTCCTCAAAGGGCATAGTGAAAGGGCTCTTCACAATAGTGGAAAGAGTCCGAACCAGTTCGTCAAATACTACTTTTGACAGACCTGTAAAGAAGCGGAAGTGACTTGGTGCAACAGTTGAGTATGCACTGAATATAGTCTGGCAAGCACTGTCTGCAGTGACCGGGGCCTGCCTGCGAGTGGTTGCATACAAATGGTCATGAGCAGCCACTGGCTCCACTTGAGTTCCTTTTTCTGATGTTTCGGTAATCTTGCATCTGCAGCCACAGGCCAAGCAGCCATCAACGAGACTCTCAGCTCCTTCTCTCCTGTACAACGAAGGATGTGGAGGAAAGTGAGACACAATATTTAGCATAGTAGTATGAGCTAACAAGCACACAGAATAAAATTACCAGGCCGTGCAACGGTTATACTACAGGGAAATAGAGTGTTCTGGCTGTATAATTGTGGTCTGCATCGTACTCCTGTAACAACTTGCAGAGGTATTGAAAGCTTTAAAGGGACACTGAAAGAAAATTGAAACTGGCCTCTATAGATAAGGTACTGTGTTCTAATCACAAATGCTAAGCGAACACTGAGCTTTTATGAATGGGAAAAAAACTAAATACAGGGATTCCCATCATTGGCTGATGATATTCAGAGTTTTCCTAAGTAGCCCGTGAAACAGTGCTAATGCAGCAAACTGCCAAGCTTACAGCAGACGACGAACCTGTGCAGTGGAATGGCTGAGCAATGTATGTACATGCACTGATATAAATCAAGTCTGCTCTCATGTGCATTGATTGCTTTTTGTTCAGAATTGCACAGCAGTAAACACCAAGCAACGTGAAAAAGTCTAGTTCCAAACATACATAGCAGCGTGTGGCAACCACCATCTCATGGGAAAAAGAATGAAAAGATAGTATTTGCTTCATTGAAATGCAGACTGTGTATGCCTGCAGAGATAGGCATAACTCCTGCGCACATGGCAGCAAGAGATGCACAATCCGGGTCCAGGCAATAAGCTGTAACTGGGCTAGCCTATATGAGTGGTTGCAAGAAATTTTACTGTTAACTGAACATGACAATGCTAAAGATGGCAAAACTAGTAAGCAAGCTTACAATCACCATTTCATGATATCAGCAACTTTATTTGTGAACAGATTCTGCTGTTCTTAACCCTTTCACACGCCATTTCTTTTTTTCTACTCGGAAGGAGCGCTCCCACCAAAAAGGCATCTTCAAGCATTGACAAAGACAGTTTGTTAGTTCTCAAGGGCAAAACACTAGTAGAGGTGCCATTATGGAAATAGCAACAATAAAAATTATGCGACTTATGAACGATTGTGGGACTAATTTCTATTTCGGAGGTGCACATTACGCTTGAAATCCAAAAAAAATTTATTTCACTAATGGTGGCAAACTATATTTACACAAAAATGGTAGATGGCATGCTACCCCGCTGACGAAATTGCTGAATATTGTTTACTTCAGTCACTGTATGGCATAAAAACATCCTATTTGCGACGTGAAGGATGCAAAATTCACTTGGAACGAAGAAAGCACTGCTAAGTGCAGCACACTCTCAGCTAAATGTAATATCCATAGCGTACCACAGGTTTAAACTCTTCATATAACTAGTGAAAGCAAACGTGCATATTGTGCACCCAAGACAGACTTGCATAAAAGCATGTAAATGAGAACCCATGAAGGATAATTCACACCACTTTACCGTACCTATGTGATACATCCTCTGTTGCAATGTTGATAGGCAGGTGATCATCAGCTGCAGCACTCTCTTCATCTTGCTCGTCTGATAAATGGTGTGACAAAGGTTCAGCTCTTGAACAGGTCTCAGGCTCCAAAGATTTGACATCGTGCCGCACCAGCTTCCTTCTTCCCTTGTGGTGAGCAGTCTAAGATATTGCAAAGTATGAAAATACAAAAGAATAAATAAACTGCAGTTCAGAACAAACCTCCGAAAGCCATACCGATGTTCCAAGGTGCAGTGTTGGGTACGGGTTGTCTTTAGAGGGACGCCCATCAATGAAATGAACTGAGCATACCTGCAAGAAATGTGTATGAAGGCCACTTAATTTCTGACAACCAGTGCAAGCGGACTACGCCAAACACCACAAATACAAGGAAATATGTGATATGGTCATTCTAACTAAACATGTAATATGGTCCTTTCATGCAACTGTCCAGGCATTGCACTTCTCCTTTGTGCTCTTCAAAAATATTGCACCATAATATTTTCACAATGCATATTTGAGAAGTTTTGTTTTCCATAAACCGGGGCACACAACCAAGAAAAATTTTTTCAACCAGCGTTTGCACTCACTCAAAGATAGCCCAACAGCATTCCTCTGATGTGCGATGCCAATATTCATAAACGAAAAAAAGTCCAGCACAATGCCTGGAAAGCTTCTGGCCGTATTATGAAATCGCCTATCTCACGTGCGCAAACACACGTACGTAGTACCTCCCCGTTGTGGCGAAAATGAAATGCAGCCAGCACCGCACGTTCGCGTAAGTATTTCGAAACGAGATGGTAGAAATAAGGTACTTACAATGCAAAGGATCTACGCTTCAAGCGCGAATGCACAGCCGACTCGAAAGGCACCGACTAAACGCGGACATGTATGTACGTACATCATGTACATCATCAGCCCGTTTAGCTCGGTCCTAGGTTAGATCATTTTTACAATTAAAACAGCAGGCTCTGAGCCATACTACCCTACTCTCAGATGAACACTGAATGCTAGGTGACTGAAACGATACTGGCAAACCAAAACCTCCCGTCAGACCATGCACAGAAATTCATTTGAACAGCGGCTCGAGCGCGCAGGTGACTGCCGGCGTTACAGGTATACCGTCAGCAAACAACCCGAGCAACCGGTGTTTTCACTTTTATCATGTGTACTCACCCTAGCCGATGAGCCGGGGTTGAAGTCTTTCCTCTGTAGATTCGCAATCCAGTGCTGTCGTACCAACTTGTTCTTCTCTCCTTGCGGAAATCTATGCATTGCAAAAGGCCTAGTGCACGGACAATCTTCGTGAAGTTGAGGCCCGTGCGTTTCGCAAACAGATACATTCCAAACCTTCAAATCTGCGTCGCAGTTCTTACAATCGAACACGGAACACGTTTTGCCTCTGCTTTTCCACATTTTGGCCGCAGGGCATAGCGGATACAGCAGCGAAGTCAGCAGACCGTAGGCACCACCTGCAGTCGCCTGCTATCCAGAAGGCCACTGATTTCGCGACGGCGGTGGCGCCGCGAGTGTCGACTAGGCGAACTGCTCTCTGTAAACGGTCTATATGATTGAAAACCAACCCATGCAGCGTGGGTATTTTTGGAAGACTCTTGATCTTTTCCCAAAAAATCAAAATCAATTACCACATGTCGCAACACATCCTTCAAAATCGCATTGCAGTATTTTAGAGCGACAGCTGTACTTCACGACGAAAGCTGCAAAAGCCGTACCATCGCAGCAGCCTTGATTAAGACGTTGACCTCGAGTAAATAAATATTACCGCGACGAGGATTCGAGCCCGCGGAGGCCCGAACAGTTGGGTTTCGCTGGCCACTGCACGAGAGCTTTATGCTTTTATCGAAGCCGACCACGCTTCGTGTTAAACTTCACCACAATCTGGTACTGTTCATTACATATCATTGTCTTCATCAACTTCCACCATCGGCGCGAACAGATAAGATCAGCTTAACCTCTATCCTATCTTAACTGGAGTCTGATATCGTCGCCAGAAGTGTCGACGACCAAGCCAAGCAAACCCATGAGCCAATCAGGCTGAACAAATGCGTTCGCTCGTCTTTCGATTTAAATAGATTAAAATATTAATATTTTTAATTATAAAAACTACTGCGCTAGTAACACGGATTTAGAACAAAGTTATTCTATATGGAAGCAATTATTGAAACCGTACAAGACTTCTCAAGCTCAATAAATGTCATGAAAGAGACAGATGCAGTTAAAAACGGTCAATTGGCTAAGTGGGTTAGGGGATAATTCGTTAGAAGAGAGCTGTTTGTCGTTTTCAATAACCATCGCTCTGATAAACTTAATGCGCTGTTCTCGCGTTGGAGGCGTCCATTGGACGCTTTTGACAATGTTTGCGCTAATGCTGTGGCGCTCCCACTTGCACCAGAAAAACGAATATTATCTAGTTAGAAAGAGCAATGAATTTACCTTTTAATGATTGCCGAAGGATCACCAGTTTTGTTAGTACTTTTGTATTAAGCAAAACATGTAGCGCATATATCCAGACTTGTTTCTGCATGAATTTGAGAGATTTTTAGGACAAACTATGGCAGTTAAAAGAGACTGACTGCAGCATTTCGAAGATAAAATCTTTTTTTGTCAGAAACCGATGTGACTAGAATAGAGATATATGTCCGGTCAGCAGTAAAACGAAAACCACAAATGAGAAAAATCACGCATATTACACAATAAATAGCTGACGGATGCGCAAATTTCTGTCAAGTCTTCAATTCATTTCTGATCTTTGTTGCATACCTGTCTAGTTCTTGTAGTTCAATGTTAGGACAATGAAGAAAACCATATTTCCTTCATGAAGGAAGTCTCGTTATTCTAGCAGGAGAGCGACATAAAGTATATTCATTGCGCATAGAGACTACCGTATGATAAAGCGTAATTTTTACATTATCGAAACATTTGCTCTGAATAAGTTGTAGTTAAGGCAGCATTTATTCTCCCAGAAACATACAGACGGAACCTGAAGTGTGCCTATCGCTTCAGCATCGCTCGTTCAGCCCAGAATTTCAACTCCAGTCATGTTGAAGCAAATGCCTGGTTCTTTGTTCTCCAGCGTAAAGCATAGGCAGTCGTCGGAGCATGTGATGTTTTTTGATGGATAGCACTGAAAAAAGAAATAATTCAAATTCATAGTTGCAGCACTCAATTCTCTCGAGTGGTTAATACCCAGCGGGATAAGTACGGAGTACGACATCAAAGGAAGTGAACGCTTTCTTAACTCGGGCAAAGAGTACTTCCTTGTGTGCATTTACACCTCTACTTCTTCTCGCAATATGTATATATATTGATTGTGGCTTTGAGGTTACCGACATTTACATAACCATAAATTCACGCAGGCAAGCAACACATGTAATGCTTTAGAATAAACGGAACTTGAAAATATCAACTGAGCCCGCATAGGAATCATAGGTCCAGAGTTCAGTACCAATTGAAAACATTCTTGAAAAGGTATGAAACAGAGAAACTATACCTATACGTTTTTATTATTTGCGAAAGTAACTAAAGGTAACCAGGGAGCTCACACAAGCTAGATATAAACCCTAATAGAGAAATGTTTAGTAACTTGCGGTCATATGATGATATTCTCGTCCTGAGTATAGCACGTGTCATTTACCGCGTATGTTTAAGCTCATATGAAGGCAGCGTTTATGATGATGTTATCATTTTACCAATAAAAGACAAACTTGGTTTTAATTCGCTATTGCGGACGTGGTTTCACCGCAATAGCGTTTAAGGCCTCATTACGGAGAAAAACGTGGTGTTGACGTTGTCAGCGTTGTGATCGGAAAATCACGATGATGACTCTGGCAGGCAGTGCCCAGAGAGCAACCTAGGAGGCAGGTGGGCTACATAGCGCACATGCTTGTTGGAGCAAGTATTGAAGTTGCTTTGACTTTGCAGTAACCGTTTCAAAAAACAAATATTAACGCCTTTATGACATATCTGGAAAGAACTGCCATTACTCCAGACTAGCTGCCCACGCCCGTGCGGGTCGCTGACACTTAGAACACGCGAAACTCACAAAAGAAGAAGAAAGTGCTGTATGTCACTTGTGCATCCCAAAATATCGCTATTTTTGTAGTTCACTTGAAGCAGTGAGTGAAAAATGCTCAAGAGGGAATTTCTTAATTTGAATTTTAGAGTCAAATGCTGCCTGAAAAGCCTACCGAAAATGTAATTTTAGTTCCGCTGCTTTGTTCACTCTATTTCCTCTTGCCGCCTTCTTGTACGAATTCTATTCAGTGGTGACTTGTGCTTGTTAAACGCTTTCTTTGTACAACTAACGAGCTTAATGAACGCTCAGCTGTTCTGCGCACAAGTTGTTTATTAACCTTAGTTGCGCAACAATTATTTTTTACAACACTCCTTAATTATAGGCGTATGTACGTTGAAAAAATTTCACATTAAAGTAATATAAAACGGCAGCATGGAAGGTAAGGATGTCTGTGCCCAGCCAAAATGAAAAAGATCACACACTTCAACCGATTTCTTTTTTAGCCCTGTTTGGCCGACAAATGCAGCTGCTGTTCACAAGAACGACAATCGAGTGAGTGTTATGGGGCATTTTCCTTAAGCACGCTTCAACGTTACGATCATTTAATCACGCCCCTTTTGACAAATGAACCTGATTTATCACTCTTTTATCTTGTCTTCACAATCGTCGTCATCAGCCTGACTAGATCCACTGCAGGACAAATGCCGTTCTCATGTCTATCTAATTAACCATGTCCTTTGCCAGCAGCAGGCACCTTAATCCCGCTTACCTTCCAATCTCATCCGCCCACCTAACATTCTGCCGACCCTTGGTACGCTTTTCTCCTTTTCGTATCCAATCCGTTACCCTTAACGACGATCGGTTATTTTGCCTTTGCAATACATGCCCTGTGGAACCGCATTTGTTGTTCTCGTTTTCTATTAGGATGTCATTAACTGGCGTTTGTTCCATGACCGATCCTGACCTCTTCTTTTCTCTTAACGATATGCCTATCATTTTCCTTTCCATGGCTCGATGCGTTGTCTTTAGTTGAAGCCTCCACATGTCTCCTCCGTTGGTGAGTTTCGGTTATATACAGATGTTATAAATTTTATCTTGCGGCATGTTGATAAACTGCACTTCATAGTCTGAGAGAGCCCGCGAAATGCGCTTCACCCCATTCTAATTCTTCTATTTGTTTCTCTTTCCTGATCCGCATCTGTACTACTTGCCCTAGGCACTGATATTTCCTTACTAGTTACAGGGCCTGGCTACCAATATTAATCTGCTGTTTCCTTCGGAGAGTATTGAATAGTACACTGGTATTCTGCTAATTTATTTTAGACCACACTTTCTGGTCTTCCGGTCCAAGTCATTTATCATGCTCTACAAATTGTTCCCTGAATAGACTGAAATGACATAAGTGAATCGCGGGTTTAACTCTAATCTCCAGCTGTCCCTAATTCAGGCCTATGAATGCCTCCTGTAAAAATGTGCCGAATTGTATTGGTGAGATCGTCTGTCTCCGCGTCATGTACTTCCGGATTGAAATTTTATTGGTGACTTTATAGAGATCTCAGTGACTGCGCAGCTGTTATATATTTTTTCCGGTATTTTTGCATGCATAAGGCTCATTTAAATCCTTATTCCGCAATGCTTGCATCACTGCTGAAGTACCGACTGAGTAAAATGCTTTCTCAATCGTCATCTATGAAGGCTATATACGAGGTGCTTCATTGAAGATATTAAGTAATTTCTAAAGATAAGCTTTTTGTGGTAAAAATATGGCTTTTGCGGCATGTTATAAGCCCCGCCGCGGTGGCTCAGTGGTTAGGGCGCTCGACTACTGATCCGGAGTTCCCGGGTTCGAACCCGACCGCGGCGGCTGCGTTTTTATGGAGGAAAAACGCTAAGGCGCCCGTGTGCTGTGCGATGTCAGTGCACGTTAAAGATCCCCAGGTGGTCGAAATTATTCCGGAGCCCTCCACTACGGCACCTCTTCTTCCTTTCTTCTTTCACTCCCTCTTTTAATCCCTTCCCTTACGGCGCGGTTCAGGTGTCCAACGATATATGAGACAGATCTGCGCCATTTCCTTTCCCCCCAAAACCAATTATTATTATTATTATTATTATTATTATGGTATAACCACTGCTGGTGGACACTGGAAAGCCATTGAAGTGTCATAAGTAGCAAGGTGGTTAACTAATTTCTAATAATTAAGTTTCCAGTTTTCACAGATAGTAAACTGTTTGCAATTAGAGATTTGCAGCCTCTTGTGAGTAATACATATATTAGTTTTTCGAATTTAGAAAACACGATTATCCTCAGCGCTGTGGATTGACGAAGTCTGGCTACATGATGCCAAAATACATGCGTTTTCGAAAAGCATGCGGGAAAAGCTAGCAATAAAGTGCACGTCGCTAGTCAAAAAAGAGAAATTTTGTCGAGCCACAGTGCCTAGGGTAATCGCGTTTTCCAAATTCTAAAGTCTGATATGGCTGTTACTAACGGCCGGCTACAAATATCTAATTGCAAATAGGCGCCTAATTGTACTATTTAAAAAATTATTAAAAATTAGTTTTTTATTTGATTTGTTTGCAATTAGGCAAAATGAGAAATGGAGAGAAAGTTAGAAATTAGTTAACCAGGTCACTACTCAGGACGATTCACCAGTTTTCAGATGGCTGTTAACACTGGTAAAACTATGCTGAAAAAGCCGTATTTTTAACTCAAGAACCGATTTCAAAGAATCATTTGGTCTAATCGTTACCGGTGTTGGTTATATTCTGCGGATTTCCCTGTCACCTGATTGAGAGCGTGAATATAGACTACTGTCGGGAAACATTTTTCAAATCCTGCCTGATTATATGGCTGACTAACGTCTAAGGCTGTCCTGACGTTATTAGCGATTACCGTAGTAAATACCTTGTAAGCAACGGACAGTAGGCTCATCGGTATATAATTTTTCAAGTATTTGACGCACCTTTCTTTTATAAATTAAGGCGATGATAGCGTTCTTCCAAGCCTCCGGTACGCTAAAGGTCATACGGCACTGCGTATACCAGATGACCAGTTTTTCTAGCACTATCTGCTGGTGCCGTATCTTCACTTGCTCTTTTTCTCTTTTGCTTTGCTCCTAAGGATTTCTTCACTATCTTTTGTTACTGGCGGGATGTGCCATTAACTTTAATTAGGATTTATACACTCATTTATATTTTTGCTATGAGTCGTGACTTATTGCGCGCAACATTGGGCTTTTCGTGAGAGCCGACCCAATGTACCTAGCAGAGACGAGCTTAGCTTTATTTTTTCACGGCAATTTTCTAAGCAGATGCGCTTTTCTGCGCGCTCTCACACCTATGGGGTTTTTAAATCTCATATCGAAGTTTATAATAAATTGCTTAGTAGACGTTGCTGTGTAGAAAAAAAAACTTTTTGCGATATTTTTTATTGTAGAGTTGCAGGAAACATTTCTGCTTCAGCCAACGCTACCGCTCTTTTGACCGCAATGTTTACAGGGAACAATTTCAGCTGGAACTGCCGACGTATGTAAAAACAAAAGTGTTGCCAGTGGACGTGAAAAGGCTTACGAAATCCCCTCAACGCCATCAGCAAGATGACGCCACCTCGAACAGCTCGCCGAGAGGGTTAGTAGGAGCGCAAGTCATGCACTTTTCTTATTATTTTTTGTTCTCATGTCCACCAAGACCAGTAGTCGCTTTTTTTTATAACCTTTCACAATGACTCCTTCATTAAATTATACGTTTTAATGATTTACCTTTTCTGGGCATGTCTCGATAGACGCTGTTTCGTTATCATTAGACCTTGGAAAAACTTGTGGCTTGCTGAAGCACACAAAACTGAAAGAAATAATAAGAACGTTACTCTTGTTTTTGAAGCAAACTTCAACGAGCTTTACGGTTTATAATTTATTTGGCTCGATTTGAAAGCTGGGAAAAAGGTGAGTGTGGTGGTGGCAAACGTACATGTAGACTATTCATCTTAATAGGGCAAATTAAAAGGCAACAGAATAAGAAAGGAAGACCGATATGGCCGCATTTCAAAGAATTCAAGAGCTATTAAAGAAATAAACTCTAACAGAGTTGACTTTTGAGCTAGTTGGTCGCCTTTCGCCCTGTCTTTCGCGCTAAATAAGAAAAATGTGTTCACAGAATGAGAACTAGCCCAAAAATTGCCTCCTTCAAAGCATACAAACTACACGTCCGAAAACTCCAGTGTAAATGTTAAAAGGTCACCTACATTTGCCCTAGCCCTAAAGATTTCCTAGCCGCACATTCCCCTTGAACGTCGTCATTTGCTTGAATTACTTCCTTTGAAATCAACTGCGTTAAACTAAACAACCATTGGTTATATGTCATCACTTGCACAACGAGCGCCCACGTGAATTTCATGCTGTTGATTTCAATTGGAATATATAAACGCCTCTTTTTTACTCCATACCTGCATCTGCCTTCCCTCCTTCGCCTTCCTACCTGGGCAAGGGTCACCCTCCCCATCCTTACACCATTCAGACTTCACACCCTCCTCCCCCTCACCGGGTCTTCCTCCTCGGAAGACGAATGACCCTATTTAAACCCGTCCAATAATGAACGCTTTACACAGACGAAGACAAGTTCACTTGTCGAAACGTTGGCAAGCCCCCTGAGGTTTTCCCTTCCTTGTTTTCTTTGGGATCACCAGCATCTAACATTGACCTTAGAATTATTGTCCGTACCTCCCTGTGTTATCCGATATCTGTTTCAAGCGCTTCCGTTAGTGTGGATGATTTTACCAATTTAGTGCGTTCCACCAAGCTCCAAACATTATATTCTTTCCCTTTTTGGCGCTAACAATAAGCTGCTGTTCGTGCCCTGAGAGTACTTGGTGAATGCGTTCCCACGGTTCTTGTTAGAGCAGCAATTTCACAGCCAAATTGTTAATAGGCCCTATTGTCCTGGTTAAGTGTATTATCTTGCAGGATCTGGTACATCAGTGCCTCTTTTAATGTGTTTCGTCCTTACCGTACTGAACAATATTATCTCAGTTTACTTTATGTTAATTTTTAGTGTCGCGATTTTTGGACGAGCAGTTAATTCGGGTACATTCATGAGCATGGTACATATGGTTGCGTTCATATACAGGATTGGATCGCCAATACACTTGCAGCTGATTGATAGATATTGATAGAGACTTGATTGTTCTGCTGTTACTTAAAAGCTACACGACAATGCCGATCGCATAGGGATTGGTTTTTCAATAATTATGATATTCATAGATTTGTCCGACCCTGCATAGACGCCAAAAGCCTTTTTTTTCAGAAAACGCAGAAAATGCTACCAACGTAAATAAGGTGTTGCCTGTTGCTACTCTTATATTTATGCATTGTAAGTCCATAGAATGCTTCCGCGATATCGAGAATGCGATCTATGCGTTAAGTCCTAGTGACTGGGAACTTGTGACCACGTGGTGTTTCTGAATGTTAAACGCAACCTCAGTACGAGGGTGCTTTTCGCTTTCACTTGCGTCGAAATGCAGTTGGCGCAGCTTGTTTCCAACCAACAAAACTCGTTCCCAACAGCAAAACGTCAGAGGGAATGAAATACAATGACTTGTAAAACTTCATGCTTTATGCTTTAAGCGTTTGGCTCCTGAGCAGGGTACAATAAATATTTCTTCGCTGCAGTCTTTGTTTTTTAAACACACACTGTCTTCGAATGAAAATGAATGAGACATGTGCCGAAATGTTTATGAAAATGTTCATAATACTGTTGTTTTTAGAGGAGCTTTTCTTTCTTCAAATGTGACAGTCCACTCTATTAATGAACTTTCGTTATTGATTACAATGCGGGTAAGGAGCTTCAAACTGTGCGGAGTGTAAACTTTATTTGAATCTCTTCCTAAATAAAAGAGGCATGTTTCTCAACAATTAAGTAGTCATGTCGGGACAATTTCGAAATCCTAGCGCCCTCTACTTCACATTATTTGGAAGAAGGGTTCGCTGCTGAAGTATTTCCTTCCTTATTTGCACGTAACGTTATTAACTCACGGAGGGATAAAACATACTCGTTTATTTGTGCATCACCTGACGTTACTCGCGGGACTAGAGATACCTAACATTTTGTTATATCAGTGTTATCACTGCTGCAGTAAAAAAAAGACTGTTTTTATTATTCTAATTATAACCAACAACCTCACCATAGTTTCAAGAAGCGCCAAAGTGTGTTCCATTAGCCTTATTGGCAGACTCTAATATAAGCTGCTTGTGTTTCCGTAGCACCCCAGTCATCCATGATCAAACTGTACTTACACTGAATGCAGGACAATGATTCCGAAAATTGCAAATCTTACTGCACCGTGGGAAGTCATTGTTGAAACGTGACCGATTCGGTACCTTCACTGAAATTCCAAATGAGCGCACTCTTTTTATATACACATCGCAGGTTCCTCAGGTACGGCACCCCTCACCACATAATCGCCCTTTCCTTCGCCATTTTCTATACCACGCAATACCCCCCCCCTCCCCGGTTTTATGCACGTCATAAATGACGTACATGCAGATCTGGGTGCCTCAAATGAAATTTTACTTCCGTATTTGTAGTACAGCTTGAAATTTGTTTTATTTTTAAACACCGCTTCTTCAAAACATATGATACGCAGCTGGAAATAAATCACAATATTTTTTGCTCCAGCTGCAAAATACCTTCCAGCGCCTCTTTTGAATAGACTGAGATAACGTCATAAAGTAAATATAGAAGAGCGGATTAACCTTTTGCAGGAAAGGAACGATAACATTTCCACTGTATGCTCTATTTTTTTGGAAAAGGTGGTATTTTAGCTGAGCTCTAGGATCTTAACCACAAGCATCTTAGCACAAGGCATAACCTTTTTCCGGAACTAAATATGATATTCAGCTTTTCTATTTCGGCGAAAGGGTCAATGTTCTAAAAATATTTTCGGTCACTGTCAGGTAAATGTGGTTGAACATCAAACAAATATTTACAGTAAACAAGTGAAATTATTGTTTGAGTTAATGGATGATTTCTCCTACATGCCAGAAGCAGTAGGGACTAAGCACTAAGCCGCCGTCAAATTGAAAAAGGAAATTGTTTTGGGGGGGGGGGGAGGAAATGGCATAATGTGAGATAGACGTCATATCCTTTTATAAAACGAAATTTCATTTTCCTTTGCTTATGGCGCGGCTCGAGTGTCCACCGAGATATGTGAGACACGCGTAATTTTCTTTATTTCCCTTTCCTACCCTTACGCCGCGGTTTGGGTTTCTATCGAGATATGTGAGACAGGCGATTTGCTGTCCTAAAACCAATCAATTCATTTTCCTTCCCTTGCGGGCGCAGTTCGGGTGTCCACCGAGATATGTGATACAGGCTCCGGAATAATTTCGACCACGTGGGGATCTTTAACGTGCACTGACATCGCACAGCACACGGGCACCTTAGTGTTTGGCCTCCATAAAAACGAACCCGGCCACGGAGGCTGCGTTTTTATGAAGGCAGAACGATAAGGCGCCCGTGTACTGTGCGATGCAATGCACGTTAAAGATCCCCAGGTGGTCGAAATTATTCCGGAGCCCTCAACTACGACAACTCATTCTTCCTTCCTTCTTTCACTCCCTCCATTATCCCTTCCCTTACGGTGCGATTCAGGTGTCCTCCGATATATGAGACAGATCCTGCGCTATTTCCTTTTTCCAAAAATCAATTATTATTATTATTATTAGTCATTTCCTTTTCTGACCTCTAGCTACATTCAAGGTCAAATTTTCGGCCCCGCTGGCGCCTGGACAATCTGGCGTAGTAAAGCTTTCCGCTTCAAAAATCACCCTGTATAACGACGCGCTTGCGTTTTTGCACGAACTATTGAAAATCAATCAAAAAGCCAAGATGCACAGATTTTTCTTCACCCAGCTCCCCCCCCCCCTTCTTTATCGCAGGTATGAAACCTGACAATGAGATAGGATTTCGTGCACTTCATGCAGTCCACTCGGTTCAAGAACCATCTAAATGTTGACAGCCTTTGTGTTTTTAGCGGCCATTCGCATTTCATACCGACTGAATCGTAAAGCGCGCTTGGAGCAAGAAAAGTTCAGCCTTGTTTTCTTTCTTACGGTAGTAAATAAACTGGAATGAATTAGCACCTCAAGAAGCTGAAAGCCTCTGACGTCCCTCGCTGAGTACTATACATAAGGCAGCGACGTGAGTGGCTTTCAGCTTCTTGAGATATTAATTCATTCCAGTTTATTTACTGGTGTAAGGAAGAAAACAACACGAATGAACTTGTGAATGACGCCTTAGTGAAAGTATTGGTCTCTTTTATAGCAGCTCATTGTTTCAGGACAGGAAATAGTTCTGCTGGTTATGAAGAGGGATCGTATTTTCCTTATTTGTAAAGAAAAACGTTCCCTTAGCCAGAACACAATAACGGGATACGCAGCGACTTTAACTATTGCTATTTTTCTAATATGTAATTTCGTTTACCTAAAAGCCGCTACAAGTAAAAGTTTTCCTTCGCATTCTGCGCCAATACCAATTACTTAACGGTTGATTCTGAAATTAGAGCAGCTAAATATGCTCATTGAACTTCAGGGAACGGTAATGTGAGTCATCTATATGCTCTTTACTGCTTACATGTTACATAAGTTTCCAAAAGCTCTAAAATATAAAAGACAGTGTTTAAAAAGTTAATATTTGGGGCGCACGTACGCGGTGACGAATTACTGCATGCGAATTTTATTTTCTGAGGTCGAAGGCAGCAGCATGCGCGGCGTGTTACCTTTAACTTTCAGATTGAAGCTTGGAAATATAAATCATTGTACTCCGTTCTAGAAGCTTCTAAATGTCAATAATCATACTCACTTTAGAGGCAGTTTCCATTTCACACGATCCTCACTGGAAAAAGCACAACCAACATATTTTGACATTTTGGTAATGTCTCTTTGGCCATATCGCAAAATCAAATAAAGTTGTTTACTGTTCAATTCAATGACCTGCCATCGACATCATGTGGGGAGGCACAGCGATAAGGCGTTCGTCGCTCTGCTCTTAAGTTTTGCAACCAGTGTCACAGCCTGCCTCGTGCATTTTCTGTGTGACACCTGCGGAAAATTTCAAGCTGTGCCTGTCGCGCAGCGACAAGAAATGTGACATTAAATACGGAATTCTCGACAGAAAAGCTTGAGGCAAGATATTTTTTCCTCCGGTAGCTTTCCGCTGGAATATTTTTTTAGGCACGGCGGTGGAGCCGTATTGTAGCCACAAATATTTTTCTCATTTCTCAAACTGTTTTTTTTACCGGCATCTGTTTTTGGGGTTTTAAAATTAAAATGTAAAGTTTTCGCAAATGTTTTTTTGCATAAAAGGTCATATTCTTTATGAAAGAATTTCTGCATGAAAAATGCAGTTTCTGGGAACAGCAGAGGTTTCTTAAATGCTGAGCCGTTCAAGAACCGCCAATCTGCGATACTAGCTTCGAAATATTCCTCAGCGCTACCATTGCTTGCCTTTTATGTGGGGTGGTTTTTGTTAATATGGTGCTAGATGGTATGAGTTAGTATGGCAGCCCCAGTCAGTTAAAACGGAAACGAAGTTACGGTTGTTTCCTGCGTCAATGAATCCTTCTGTGCATGCGGTCCCTGCAGAGAATCTAAAAGAGATGTATTTGCTGTTACTGATAGTCAGAAGCATTGCTGAATCAATTGATCCGCCATATGTCCCCGCTCTTTTAAGGCACAGTGACTGACGAACGCCTTTTGATCTTTTATCGTACGTCTAGCATGGCCAAATGCATTCGTCGGGCCTAAATAATTCGGCACTAATAGCAAACGCAACACGGTACCAAAAGTCCGTACGAGGCCACAACATTATTTTTATGGAAACTCCATGAATACGCCATTGCCATCGTCGACATCATTTTCCTCACTGGTACGACTGCCTACAGTGTAAGACAGATGCCTCTCCATTTCATATCGAGTTAGCCCTATTCAGAGTAAGCTGCCGACCCATGTTTGTGAAATTTTCGAACTTCATCTAAACTTGACTCTCTGGCGTCGCGTATTTCCCTGATTACCATTCGAATATACGCCTTTTATCCTAACGAATGTTGGTTATCCGCATTACAGGTTTCACTCAAGGCCACTTTCTCTGATTTCAGGTTAAATATTACTGTGTACTCTTTAACCCACGCTGCGTTTTTATTTTGCACGAAGAGACTACAGTATGCTACAATGTGAAATGCAGAACATCCAAGCATGTCTTCGGAATCAATAGTAACAGAGGTTTGCTTTATTGTTCAAGGAATTTTCAAGCAGAAACAGTGGTGTGTCTACAAAATCCTTTGGCATTGTTGGTTCAGCGCGACCCATCAACTGTAGAGATACTGAAGCGACTGCTTTTTTCAACCACGCTCATAAAGAAGCTGGCACAGCTATCGGAGCATTTGATATATTTTGATGGCAAGCGCTCAAAGAAAATAACTTTGATTCAAGTCATTTCACTCAAATCCTCCTGAGCGCTTATTCACCTGAGCTCTATATAATAACACACGGTTTATTACCATAAGATCCCGAGCAATCGAGTATCGGACGCAGTCGCCAGCAGACTCCTCCACCTGTGGGCGGCTCATTCCGGCCTGCAAAAGCGATGGCTTCATAACAAACACAACAGATAACTCAAGTTAAGGGTATCAGCCTTAATCAAGGAAATAGAGACACACGCGGCGCAAGCAACCCGCCAGCAATGGGGACAGCTATGCAACCTGGGCCTAAGGGACACATGGAAATTTCTACGCTGCCTCTTAGAACTGCAAAACACGAACAGCACCCAAGAGCGTAATGTAACATGCCTCATTCACAGAATATGTAAAATGATGATGCCCTGATCCAGAATCTCAAAAACAGGTACCTCATAATCACTCCTAAATTACCCCTCCCTTCCTACTTTGGCGTAGAAAACCCGGAGCTCGACGCGGACATAACAACGTGGAAGGTTAGAGCAGCAATGTTTAAACTTCGCACCACGTCTGCGCCAGGAGCACACAGGATTGCAAACAAAACAATCCGAAATTTGGATGAGAACTCCATCCAAGCCCTTACAGAACTTTTCAACAAGCACTGGAAGGAAGGTACTCTTCTCTCCGAGTGGACCCACGCGAGGGCCACTTTCATCCCCAAGCCCGGAGAACCGCCGAGCCTGTTAAACCTCAGGCCATTCTTCCTCACCTCATGCTTGGGAAAGCTATTTGAGCACGTAATCCTAAACAGACTTCAATATTACATGCAGCAAAACAGCTCTTTCCCCACACAATGCTGGGATTCCGACGCCATCTATCAACACAAGACGTAATGCTTCAAATCTCAGAAGAAATCCTCCCTCTCAGACATTACAAACGCGTACGAGCACTGCTAGCCGTAGACCTCACTAAGACGTTTGACAATGTCCAACACACAGCCATACTGGACGCCTTATTCAATCTAGGTGTCAGGACTCGAACACATACCTACATAGCAGCTTTCATACGAGACCTCACAGCTTAAATCAAACTAGGCCCTATAGAGTCCCCCTCCTTCTTTCTTGGCAGCAGAGGGATACCCCAGGGGTCAGTAATATCTCCCCTACTCTTTAATATCACTCGCATCTTCAAGACTCGCAAGCTACAGCGCATCGCAAACCTCTCCCACTCCTTCTATGCAGACGACATTGCCTTATGGACCACCATGGGGAATGTTGGGACCATGGAAGAAACCCTTCAAGCAGGTGCGGACGCGGTAGTGGAGTGCGCAGCCTCTATAGGCCTCGCATGCTCCTCTGCTAAGTCTGAATTCTTGCTATTCCACCCGACCCCCAACTGCGACAGGAAAGAAAACCCCGCCATACACGTCGATGTCAATGGTCTACCAGTGCCAGAGGTTGAAAAGATACGTATCCTAGGCATGTACTACAAAACAACGAGCGCAAAACGGAGACCATCTCCAAGCTTACAATCACAACATATAAAACCATCCGACTGATTAGAAGAATAGCCAACAAGCACCGAGGCATGCGTGAACATGACCTGAGGCGGCTGGTGCAGGCTTTCGTGATTGATCGGATGGTTTACTCCCATCCCTGCCTCTACCTCACAAAGAAGGAAGAGGAGAAGGTAGATGCACTAATAACATACGCATAAAAGTCAGCCTTAAATCTCCCACAACGAGCCCGCACCATCCATCTCCTACGTATGGGAGTAAACAATGCACTACAAGAGCTAACTGAAGCTCATCGTACGGCTCAGATTGACAGACTCTCCTCCACAAGTACAGGTAGACACATTCTCGTCTCTCTAAAGATTCAGCCAACAGGTCCACCCTCCAACAACACCCACGCCATCCCAACACACATCAGGGACCGACTCGATCGTAGTTCAGCCTCTGTCCAAAAACGGGCACCTAGTTCACAACCAGGCCACACGCGAAGCTCGTGCGAAGGAATTACATAAACCTCATGCAAACGAAAAAGACGCGGTGTATGTGGACGCGGCTGAGTACATCCACAAATCGGCCTACGCCATCACTGTAGCATCGCATGACCTCAAACACATAGCCTCGTGCTCGATCAAGACATCTTCGCTTGAAGCCGACGAAGCAGCCATAGCGCTTGCCATTTATTCCTCCACTGCCACACTCATTCTGAGTGACTTTAAAACAACAATCACGAATTTTTCACAGGGAAAGATACATTACACCATCCGAAAAAATCTCAATTCTTGCTCCACAGAACCCCGACCAGTACAAATAGTTTGGGTGCCAGCCTACGCAGGTAACCCCGGCACTGAAGTGGCCCATTCTCTTGCTCGAGCGTACGTCAACCGAGCAGGGCACACCGTAGACCGGGGTAGCGCTAGGGACCGGCTCGTCACCTATCATGAAATAACCCTCCATTACAGGGAGCAAAGATTCGTCTATCCCCCACCACACATCTCTTTCTCGAAAAAACAACAAACAACCTGGGGACAGCTCCAGGCTCTCACATTCCTTTCACCGGCTTTGTTAGCCCTTATCCACCCAGGCCAATACAGGCCCGAATGCTCTCTTTGCGGGGCTCCGAGAGCAAACTTTGACCACACTTTATATCTCTGCCGAGAATTCCAACCACCATCTCGCTGGAACCTAACGGGCAAAAAGGATTAGGAGATCGTGGTCTCCAGCTCCGAAACGGCTTCACAATGGCGGCTGGGGGAGTAGGCTGGACAGGTCGCCGCACATCATGGACTCTTGGCCACCACCCGGGATCACGAGCCAGACCAACCCTGGGCATTAACTACTCCATAAGGCTCATCAATAAAGTTTTCACCTGCCTACCTACGTTATTATCATAACGGTTGTAAAAGTTTTTCTTAACTTCGATAAAGACTACTTTCGTGCATGCGTTTAGTTTTCTGTCCGTTCCTCTGACACGCACATACGAGTGCATATATATAAAATTGGAAAATAGGTTCTTCTCTACACCCAAAGATCCCCACGCGGCCGAAATTATTCCGAAACCCTCCGCTGTTGGTACCTCTTTCTTACTTCTTTCACTCACACCTCTCTTCCCTCGCTGACGGCGCAGTTCGGGTGTTCGTCGGGATGTCAGAGAATTTTGTGAGAGAGAGCCACCCATATATTAAGAACTGGGTGCCTTAGAAATGGTCGTCTTTATTTAGTGATATGAGCACAAAATCAGGCCTTGGTCCACAGTCAGTAACATTTTTCTTAGATACCACATCTACCGCCAGGCCAGGAGGTAAAGCTTCTTTTATTTCCATGCAAGCTTTGTTGCTCATACAGACTCGCAACCTACATAAATTGCGACCTATTAAGCTCATCATCTGGCATGCTTTCCATAATATATTCTAGAAATTCATTAAACATACACACATACCGGCAGCTATTCACTTTGCTTTGAGTTTGTTAAATGGCCGAATAATCCCACAGGAGATGTGACAATCAAATACAGCTTTTGGCAGCAATAAACTGAAAGAGCTTGGTTCGTGAGACATTAAGAAAATTTAAATAGCAAGAATGGCTTTTTCAGTACACAAATGTCATTTCTTGTCTTCCGAATGGAAGCAAAGATTTCTCAATTTCATTCCCGTCAAATCATGTCTACATGACTTCGGCGGACCTTTTCCCCACAAATAAGCAGCGTGAGAGGTACATTTGTCAGCCGCCTAGACTGAATACGAGTTTATTCATACGCACCTTTCTAGTGTTTTAGACTCGACTGCAGAGGAGGCATAAATAAGAAGGCGAGAAATGGACTTCACTTCAGGATATTTCCGACACTTAATTTTGATAACTATGTAGCAAATGCGGTGGGAAGTGGTGATCTCGCTTTCTGTTAACTTGTCTGCACTCTATAATTGAACTATGCGTCACGGTTACGAAGATAGTATTGACAATGTAGAATTGATCACATAGCTAACCAAACAAACCAATCTTCGGATAGGCATATTACAGCCGTCGAGTTCTATGTGCTATAAAAAGCTAGTGTTGGCCACTTTTGAAGACACCGGCGCCAAAATCAGATGGAGGAAAGATTAATAGGGCAGTTCTTACAACACATGTAACCGAGGGTTTCAAAACGTGCCCATGTTTCCGCTATTTCATTGCACTAGATTTACCTGAAGTGACGAGGCCGCCGTAGAGAAATTTATAAACACGCAATTAAGACGTTACACATGCTTTTCCGAGCCCATTTTTCCAATCGTGTGGCAAAATGTGCAAGAAAATTAGAAAGACTTTCTGAAGAAAAATGCGGCGAACGAAATTAGTATCCTGTATGTCACATGAAATTGTGCTCGGTCGCGCTTAACCACACTCACATTACGTGTAAATAAGGCAGTGCAAAGTGACGAGAAAATTGTGTTCTCTTAGACGGTAGAAGCAATCAGCGTTTGTAAGATGACAACGCTTTAGCCCACGCTCAAGTAATACCCCTACTACTGCCACTGAACCCCTTTTTTTTTCCAGGGTAACCATGCTCTGGATGGTCCCCGTGGCAACTGCCCTCCCCTTGTGCCTTACGCTCTCACCATACCTTCCTCCTTCTAACCTGACAAACCTCCGTTAAAGCTTTCTTGTGTTTTTGCTGATGCTGTACACTTCTCTTTCCACGGCAGCCACCTTCCAGAAGGTTCCTGTGGCGACCAACCTGAAGAGCTGATGAACCCCTAGTGGCTCGGCTTCTGTATTCCTCTGCCTACAATGGACGCCAAAGAAAAGCATGCAGACAAAAATACCCCCTCCGGAAAAAAGAAACTGAAATGCCCAAATGTTCTTAATAATGTCTGGCTTTACACAAAAACCGCGTGCAATGATTACTTACGCTGTTATTGATCACAAAAGCAAGTGGCAATATAAAACGTCCTTGCCATTAAATATCGTGAATTTCAAACCTCGATTTGAAATCACTTTTACCAGAACTACCATCGGCGAAGACCTTTGCAGCAACAGTAAAGAATGCTGGAGTTAGCCATAGCAGACAGTGCGATTTCCGCAATAATGACCCGTAGGTTGCCATACTCTAGGAAAACAGTGGTGTGTTTGCCACTATGCCACCCTGAAACTGATGATGACATGCCACATACATGTCACATCAGGATGAAGGCAAAATCTCTAGGACAAGCTCGTGACTATATATTGAGAACGCAATACGTTGCGTTTATAATATATTACTGTTTTCCGCCAACGTGCTGAAAAATTTAATTGCTTTGCCGGCCGGAGTATATCACACCGAAGTTAAATTTACTGAGTCGGCTGGCTGTTAACCTACTGCTCAATCAGAAGTGGAAATAAAAAGAAATGGCGAAAATTCCACAATTTTGTCGTAGTCGATTCCACGCTCATTGGCGCCGTTTTGCCCGTTCTTATATGGCGGCTTTTTTTGCCCAGTGACGTGGAGACCGTGCTAAAAGGACATGCTATTTGAAACTTATTCTCGCATTAACTGCTTCCTGGGTTTGTCAGTAGAGCACCGATCTTGAAATCTATTGCGGCAAGCAGCTCGCTTACAGGTTCGAATAGTGCAGCATGGTTCCTTGTACTTAACGACATGTGGCCATCCTTGCTTGGAAGACACAAAAGAAATGATATTTTACACACTTCAAATGCTAAAATGTGCGCTGGTCTAGCTCATACTTGCCGTTTATTTATTTTTATATTTAACAACTAACTCTATTGCTCTCTGAAGAAATATTTATATAAAATTAGCCGGTTTAAACAGCTGACACGAGGCAAACGACGTTCCAAACATTATTCTTATTAATAATATAATTATTTATTTATTCACTTATTTATAAACAATAATGAAATTATTTATTTATTTACTTATCTATTTACTTATTTATTTCTTTATTTACAAAATACTGCAGGCCCTTCTGGGCCCTAGCAGGAGGGGCAATACAATACAACGCGAATGTAAAAAACACTTAAAGAAATTTGAAACACAAAGTCGATAGGTTTGCCGGCGTGAATCTTCTATTTTTTCAAAGGAGTCTATGCCACGTAGTGCTGTCCAAAGGGAAAGCATTCCACTCAGTTACGGTGCAAACAACGAACACCATTCAGTTACGGTGTTTAGAACAGTGCACTTTCAGATAACAGATGTGGAAACCCCAAGGGCCTGGGCACACTTAATCTCGACACAAAACAGTGCTTTAGAAATAACACCAATGTGCATTTCTCTCTAAATATGTAAGGACATATACAGCCTGAATGCACACCAGGGCTCCAACTACGTACCACCAAAAATGTACCAGCATTTCTACTTTGCAATCCTGAGAGACCAACATACCCTTAAATGCAATAATTATAAGCTCGGCTACGAAACATATACGGGCCACTGCCAAACAGGAATTTCGCTTCGGTTTTTGCTCCTCACGACATCATGGCCAGCTGCGAAAATATGTAACTATGCAGATTATATGCATCCCACTCCGCTCACGAACCTTGTGAATGTCCACATCCTTTGCCACTTCAGAAGGCGTTTGTATGCACTACGTCTGCATTCAAGAGCGCACACAGTATGTTTGAAAAAAAAAAGACAGCCGATTTGCGTAGTAAGAAAAAATGTGAATTACACGCGCTAGCACTACTGTTTCCACTTCGGGTCCGGTGTTCGGATCCGTTGTTCACGAATAAAAGTTGCTGGGATAGTGATAATGGGTTCTTGTTCAAATATGCGCAATTTGCCCTTCTCTGCTTTACATTCAAAGGGCCCTGGGAGTCCTGGAGCAGGAGCAGTGGAGCAGTGGAGCAAGCGGTTATGGTACGAGCCACTGCCTGGCGATTGCGGGCCGTGCCAACGGTGAGGCTTGTGAGAGAGGCGTTGCTAGTGCGGAGCAACTTCTCGCGACCAGTCATTATACTTGGACTATCACTTGCCAGGTGTGTGTATGCATATATACACCTTGGCGGTTTTCCCAAAATCTAGTGGGCAGGCGCACAGCCTGCCACAAAGCAGGCTGCAGACAAATAACAAAGAAACAGAAAGACAGCAAAAAAACAAAATATATAAGTGCTATCGCACTAAAAAGTTACATATTAAGCATACAAGTGAAAGTTAAAGGGTTGCTTTTTATGAGATACATGACGGAAGCCAACAGCCTCTGAAACAAAGGAGCATAGTGGATCGGATTTTTTCCCAATTTGTGGCATGAAATAATTGGAGATTAATAGTGTAAACAAGAATCACATAAAAGTAATCAATAGAAAGCAGAAGGCGGCATGTGCTTGTTTTTTCTTCTGCTTTCCATCAACTATATTTAATGATTGAATATTTACAGTATTAATATTCAATTATTTACGCCACAGATCAGAAAAAAAATCATCTCCTATGATTCGTGCTTTCGGTAGCCGTTGGCTTCCGTCACGTATGATATAACGAGGGTGTCTTTTACTTTCAGTTTTATGGTTATTTGCTTACCGAGGGCTTCGATTCTGGCAGTGTTGATGCCATGGGTAGCGTAATAGGGTTCTCGCACAGCTTCTGCCCTCACCTTTCGAGCAGATTAATACGTGGCACTCGCGCTAATACAAGACGTACTACGTCCGCCGCTATGAACGAGGGTGGCGCTGGTGAACACTCTCAAGCTTCGGTTACACTACACATAAACACCCCCCAAAGCAGATCGGAAAGCCATCGGCGTAGCTCATTTTTTTCTTTATTGCATGAAAATAGTGCCAAAAAGAACAATCTAAGCATGCTTACACTTAAAAGCACCAGGCCACCATACCCCTGCACGACCCCACCTTCCAAAACATCAAAAGTCTGGTAGGCACACGCATGCATCCAGATAGGGGAGCCAGCTAGGCGGCTCTTTCAGGGCAGGATATACTCCCCGCCCCAAAGCGCATTGCTCACGAAACAGAGATTTAGACGACCATGGTGATTCGGCGTGGCGGTCCATCATGCGGCTCTTCCAGAGACTAAATAGTCCCAGCAATATAAATAGATCAAATGACAGCACAGTTTTTCTTCACCGGCAGAAAATGGATACTGTAGGGCGTGATGTCAATTTCCTTTTTAACTGTTGATTACAATATGCCCCAGGAGAACGTAGCATCAATGCACAAAATATAACAGTGGTCAGTTGTCTCTGGTGTATGGCACAGGCGGCAATTCACCGTCCATGGCGCAAGCATCTCCTTAGCATGAATCCATGCCTTCACACTCTTGGTAGAGCGTCGGACGCGAAACTGGGAGGGCGTGGGGTCGAATCGCACCAGCGGCATGTGCTTGTTTTTGATCCTACTTTTTATCAATTATCTTTAAGAGAATGAATATTTGCACTTTCATTTCCAAGTAAGTAAAACCATGAATGAGGAAAAAAACATCCATAATGATCCTTAATATCAGTGGCTGTTTGGCTTCCGTCACGCAAAAATTGGCATTTAGGTTGTTGATGTTTCTTCGCTCATAGCGAGAGATAAACTCAAATGAATGAGTTTGCAGTGTACTTCAAAACCGTCGGTATCCCAACCTGAGTTCTGGAGCTTAATTAAGCGTTCGTTGCCCTGCTGCCATGTTTTGCTGCCGACGTCACGATCTAGCTCGTACGTTTCCTTTTTTCGAATGTGCGTGATAGTTCAAGCCACGCGCGACACGGAGAGGCCAACAACCTGACATTTAGAAGGGAATTCTCAACAAACAGGCTGATGCAATGCATATTTCTTTTGGGACAGTTTTCAAGTGCAACATTTTATTTCTTTTGAGGGCGCAGTTGTCATGAAAAAAGAAGGAAATCATTGGTGGCACATACATCTTTTGTTCCCTAGTTCTATGTATTATGCCTAAATCGAAGCACAAAGGTTCTTTCAGGAAATCCCTACATAGAAAAATAATTGACCATCTATATTAAATACTAGAGGTTCGGATCCTAATGAGTACGGCTAGAATTTCTCTACTCTGGTATATTTATTTGGTATATATATTATATATAGTTACTCAGTATCTATTTAGAAGAGCTTCGGTGATATTTACAGCTGTACTATTGCACGTTGTATGCCGAGATATGGAACCAAATGCGGTTCCAATCGACGCAAAAACCGTGCAGATAATTTCAGAAAGAAATTGCAAATTGGTTTTCAGGGAAAGTAAATTACGCAGTATCTGTCTCACACCTCGGCGGACCCCTGGACCGCCCCGTAAGGGAAGGAATAAAGGAGGGAGTGAAAGAAGAAAGGAAGAAAGAGGTGCCGTAGTAGAGGGCTCTGGAATAATTTCGACCACCTGGGGATCTTTAACGTGCACTGACATCGCACAGCACACGGGCGCCTTAGCGTTTCGCCTCCATCGACACGCAGCCACCGCGGTCGGGTTCGAACCCGGGAACTCCGTATCAGTAGCCGAGCACCTTGACCACTGAGCCATCGCGGCGGGTAGATAACTTCAGTAAGCCAAATTGGAAATAATAATAATAATTGGTTTTTGGTGGAATGGAAATGGCGCAGTATCTGTCTCATATATCGTTGGACACCAGAACCGCGCCGTAAGGGAAGGGATAAAGGAGGGAGTGAAGGAAGATAGGAACGAATAGGTCCGTAGAGGAGGGCTCCGGAATAATTTCGACCACCTGGGGATCTTTGACATGCACTGACATCGCACAGCACACGGGCGCTTTAGCGTTTTGCCTCCATAAAAACGCAGCCGCCGCGGTGGGGTTCGAGCCCGGGAACTCCGGATCAGTAGTCGAGCGCCCTAACCACTGAGCCACCGCGGCGGGGCATAAAACGCTAAGGAAACTTTCGATTTTCAGTTTTGCTCTTTCCTCTTTCCCACCCTTCTTCATCCCTTCTTTTTGCGGCGTGGCTCGGGTGTCCACCGACATATGTGAGACGGTTACTGTGCCATTTCCTTTCCTGAAAACTAAACAAAACATGTGGGCCGACGGCGTTCATAGAGTTCATCGGCGTTTACAACTTTGCGCATTTGTCTCTCTCAATTCCTAGAGTTCCCGGGTTCGAACCCGACCGCGGCGACTGCGTTTTTATGGAGGAAAAACGCTAAGGCGCCCGTGTGCTGTGCGATGTCAGTGCACGTTAAAGATCCCCAGGTGGTCGAAATCATTCCGGAGCCCTCCACTACGGCACCTCTTCCTTTCTTCTTTCTCTCCCTCCTTTATCCCTTCCCTTACGGCGCGGTTCAGGTGTCCAACGATATATGAGCCAGATACTGCGCCATTTCCTTTCCCCCAAAACCAATTAATATTATTATTAAAGATCGTTCATTTTCACGAAAGAAAAGGCGCACAACTGGTTCCGTGGGTCAGTGGAGACCTCAATCTCACTTCGCTTTGTATATCCTCGATTACCTGTGCTAATCTACATCGATTGTTTTTTTACTCGTGCGGAAATTTTGTAGCCAGACCCCTCGAGGATTAAGAAAAACCTGGAATCATCAAGATCTTAGGTCTTTTGACTTATTTTTCTGGCGGTAAGTTTTGTCGGTTTGTATTAAATAAACACACAATAAATGCTAACAAAAACGCAAGCTGGTTGTGCGGCTTGTTAAGCGAATTATCCCCTTCTGAACATCGAGAGGCCTTTGCCGAGAAGCGACAAGAAGGTGATATCCTGTTGGCGCAGCGCCATGATTGAGAGGTCGTTCTTCAACCGCAACCGACTGCACACTGAGCAGCTATCCCTGAGCAAGGTTGCCCAATGAATTACCTTGGTGCAACCTGTTCTGTGCTTGCTATTTTGGCTTACCAATTTCAACTGCACGCTTCTCATTCGGTGGTTCGTATAGCCGGGTCTTCGAGTCAATGTCTTTTGGCTTCTGCTTTTGCGGGCTGAGCCGATGAGCATTCTCGCTTACGTCACCAAACTAATATCTCAGTGACACGTTACGCAGGATCGTTTTCTACAGCTACGCATTTTCGCTCCGGGTCCAGAACTCGCAGGATGGCTTAGTGATCTGACGGTTCGGCTTCCTCCATTACTCCTCAGCAGCAATTAGCAGACACTGCGGCAAGATGGCATATGGAAGAGATGGACACTGTTCATGAAGAGATCCGTTGGGCCGTCTTCTCTTGTAAAAACGCATCTGTCATTCATCTTCTTTAGTGCTAGTTGATAGGCTGCGAACTCTAGCACGCTAATTGGTCTACATGAACTTCCGTCCAGCATGCGCCACTGCACTGGCAGGCGGTTCTTCCGGTCGCAATCACCGGTAGCGACTGTGCGACCCATGTGTCTCTTCCCGAGCAACTTCTCGCGCAGCTCGCGCGCCACTCCTCCGAACTTACCAGAGCTTACGGGATTTACTGCCGAGTAGCAGAGTCACCAGAGAGGACAAAAGTGCGGGCACTTCTTGCGGACAGTTTCCGTGGATGCCAGGCATAAGCCAATTGATGCTTCTACGATAAACCTACTGTAGGTCTCGATAGAACGGATTGAATAGGCGCGTTTCACGCAGAACGATTGCTTTTCATTGAGAATTTACGCAGTTCATTTCTACAGCGGAGCTATTTTAAGCGACAGTATCATGGAAAACATGTTTTTTCGAATTAAAATTGCGAATTTTTTCCTAAATAGCATCGTCTGCACAAGTCCTATGCCTCGCATTGATTTTTTTTTTGGAGAACACAAACTTTGTCCTTTATAAGGTTTGTGGTGATGCGTCGTTCCAAATAAAGTTGTCCCAACAATCACCAATTTTATTTTATTGATTTTCTTTTATAAATGACAAGATCATCAAAAGATTTTCGCACTTACCATAAAGTTGACGACATGCTTCGACGAAGAAAAGATCAAGTTACGTTCAAATGCAGGATCAGTTGCATATGCTTGGTGTACGATTGATCACAAACACTTGGAATACAATGGAAAGGGCCTCATAAGTTCAAGTGCTGGTTCAGTTGCGTGAACCACTGAACGAAAAGTGGGGATGAAATTCAGCTCTAATATTTAGCTTTTACGTAATGATGCCTTAGCTTACGCATTCCGTGTACTATATGCCCTACGAAAGTGAGGGTTTCAATCTGGTTGTCACCTTCTATGTTCCCCAAACCATGTCTCCAACAACCTTCTTCTCATTCAAAGTTTCATGCTGGACTGTCGAAGACATACCTCGCTTGGTGACGACACTCTTTCATAGGTCAATAATAGCGGTTGTCACGAACTCCACAAGATTTTTTTTTTCCGGGAAAGATTTCATAGCCAGTTGTGAAAAGATGTACGAAGTACATTAAAGCTGGGCAGTGCCAACTTAGATAAAAAAGATTTCTCAGTCAATTCCCGGTTTTATGCAACGCTCGGAACGCATTTCGGCCCTCTTATAAATATGAAGCTGAAAATGAGGGATATGTTTTTGGAATAAGCAGCGACCAAGTAAGCATTACGATGCTCTGACCTTTACTAAAGTGCACCTCTAGTCATTCGTCGTCGAAAATATGATGTCGGCACCGGTTTGCGATGAGAAAGCAGCTGTGTGGCATGTACTTATAATGCTGCATAATGATGCATAAATCAACCTGGCTAAACCTTAGATAGTCCTGAAATGAAAAGTTGGTATAAAAAATATTTTTTCTTCAAGGGAATTAGCCATTGAACTAACCCCAAGCGTATATGATATGACGTATTCATTGAAATAGCTTTTGAAAATACAAGAATCTAGCTGTGCACAAAATACATTGTTTTCATTCATCTTCCAGCTTTTCCGTTTGCTTTGGGCGAGTTATCATCTTGCAAAACGGCTTCATTCAAGAGACTTTAACATTTTTAAGTAACGCATTTTAACACTTGTGCTAGCATGCGAATCACATTTGGCTGATAATGAGTGAAGGCCGCTGATTAAGGAAGTTCTTGAAGTAAATGGTAATGAATAGAATTATTCCTCTTTTTAGCGATGTTAGAGAGGCGGACGTGCTATGGAGTGAGTCTTGTGTCATTCTTGAGGGCTGACGTACAGCACAAGCCTTTAGCAGTCGCTTCTTTTTTTGCAGTGAATTATCGGCTTAGCATGAGTAAACAAACATGCGTTCAGTCCATCAACAAAACGTTGCGAAATTGTTTTGTTGATACGCTTAAAATTTTCTGTTATTTCACCGCCGTTCCCGCATGATGTGGGGAGAAGATATCGTTCCTAAATGTGATATTTTGAACAGGCGTTTAGTGTATACACCGGGTGTTTGAGATTATTCAGTTAGGACTTTCTTTTAAAAGCGGTGAAAGATACCCCTTTGTGGTCTGTGAAATTGGTTATGCAGCAAGCCGGACATTAATTACGTAATAGAGTACAATGAAAAGTCGAATAACTAATTGAAATAAACTGATTGTATATTTTCGGTTTTAGGACGCAAGATTAGAGGTTAGAAATTGAAGGCCTTCAACATTAGAGGCTAACCTTGTTTATAAAATGTTTGAATCCGCGTCGTGCTCCAAGATATGGATCGTAGAAGATACTTGTTTGGCAGCTCATTAAGTTGGCTTTTGCGCGTTTTATATTACTTAAATTGCTTCGCTGCACGTGGTATCGTGAAGGGAATTACGTCTACATCATCTGTGTCTCAAAAGACGTAAACTGCGACTGCATTTGATTTAAAGAATGCACAATTTTCCAATATTCAACAAGGGAAAGCCAACTTGAAGAAATCTTAAAAACGTTTTTATTCACGTTCGATATATCGAAGCATGATTCCGATTCTAAAATTTAAAAAACGGTGCTCGCCTACGATTTTGAAGACGTTAAATTTTGCAAAATATCCTTGTGCCCACAATCTGAAAATAAGAATGATAATTTTATTTTTTATTATTCTTTTGATCGCACTCTATTACATAAATAAAGCCCGCTTCGCGTAAAGCTGAACTACAGACACCGCACCCATGTATCATTCATTTCTTTTTAACGCAAAATCGGTGGAAAATAATTTGAAACGATTTGTATCTGTGATAAAGCAAAAATTGTAGACACTTCCCGGGGCCACACTCCTCTAACTCAGGTAGAGATGTGTTGCAGATATTTGCTTCGTTTGTATTTTTAAACAGGTGTAGATTTATGATGATAAATGCAATTTCGCTTAGCAGTCAGGAAAGATGCTGTAAAAACAATTACGCGCACTGAGTTTCGTCCGTACATTTAGCGATCTTTAGAACGCGGTCAAAGAAGCTTTCTTCGCAAAGAGTTTCTGTTACATAGTTCAAGGCTTCAAAAAGAAGTGTTTTCAATAGAATGTTCCATAAGAGATGGGGAGATGCGGCGGGTGACCAGGGATAGGGAACACAAATAACAGCAATGAAAGGAGGTGCTAACTTATAATGCTTATTAAATGAAATAGCATTAGAAGCCCCATTGACCAAAATGCTTCATCACTCTTAAAATTCGTCCCTTAGCTTGAGTTCTGAAACTGACGTCACCAGTTAGGAACATTCCCATTCGCTGAAGGGAAGTTACGTCGCCAATCAAGAGCATTGCCTTTGGTTGGAGAGAGGTAACGCCGCCATACCGGAAGTGACGTCGGTTCCCGTACATGCATCCACATTTGCTAATGTTAACGGATTTGCTAACGCTTTATAGAGTTAGGCATCGTTGTGAATTTTTTTAACTTCAATATGCTCCGTGTGGAAACAGTGAACAAAGACATGCAGAAAGAGACTCTTTTTTTGTGCGTTCTTTTCGATTCTCTTGGCAGTGAGCACACCCAAATTGCGTCGATAAAAGCCCAGGAGTTCAGTGCACTCATTACAGTAAGCTAAAAAAACAAAATATCAATATCAGCATAGCTGTGCACTTTCTTTTGTTTTATCACGAAGAAAAGCTGGAGTTTACTTGCTTAACAATCACGCGATTCTTTCGATGCGAAGGGAACCGAAGTAATCGAACAAGGACGGCCTCATTAATTACAGATGCTCCTTTCGTTTTCTATATAGGTTCTGCTTTCAGCTAACACATACATTAAAGCAGCCGTGAGATATCATAAGGGCCGTTTACCTCCCACTCATGACAATCTCAAAATATAGCACACAACACCGCTCCAGCAGAGCTTCAGTCAAGCGGAGTGCGCAATTTGCTGCTTGGCTGTTTGATATTTCTGGCATTTTAGCATTCGGTGTTAATACCATGAGATGCTTCTGATTACGTAACAGCATATACATACATACACATACATCTGCGCACACAAGCAGAATGGCCGCGGGCATAAAATCCGCGCAGCTGTTTGCGGCTAACAGTTGGCTACTACAAAGAAAAAGCTGGAGAAAGCAAGGAGCCGTATGGGTGGTGTCATAAGGAATAGCGGTTATTATGTGGGAGGATGGAAATACGAACACATAGCTCATACCAGCCATTTACAGAAACTTGGGTGTGTTAGGACTAGAAGTGATTTGCAGCAAACTTTCAAAATGTTAGAAGAGGAGCGTCAACATCTCTTTCGGTCATCACACGTAGGTGCGTCACTGATTGGAGCACGTAAGTATTCTTCGGTAACTAGAATCAAATATTTCTTTTTTCATGGTGCTAATTTTATTTTCCGCGGTGCGCCTTCCACGTAATTTTAGAATTTCGCCCTCACGTCATGGCAAAAATAAAGGACGAGGGGGAAAATCATTGACTAAATTGGTCAACAGTTGCAATTTCTCAATTTATTTCCCTCGCAACCCTCCGAGATTCGTGTCTTGTTACGGGGCAATATAGCGAAACATCCTCTGCATACTTAGAAAAACGTTTTTTTTTATCTGTACGCGTCTGGAATTGAAAGGTGATTCGTGATTGTGAGAGTTACAGTGCGTTGCGTATTCCAGGATTTTCCGATATCGGAGCCCTACCATGTTTGCATCGCCATGAAGGGGAGAAATCAGTAGACCAGAGGTTCCTTTGTTTTCAGTGCCCTTTTCCTGGCACCAACATCAAAAACATGCGAGACGTAAGCGAATCAAACAAGAGAATAAACTTTGGTGATTTTTTTAGCTTTCACAATTTCTTCGATCGCTATCACCCATCCCTTCAGCATTTCGAAACGAATTACAGTCGAATCATTCTGTTTTAACGCCATAGCGTTATAGGCCCTATTGTCTGAAAATTCAGTGTTTGCGTTGTGGACGTTCCGAGCAAGAAATCATAGGCTCGGGCAGGTGGTCCCCAAAGAGTGGCCTAGGAGGCAGGTGGGCCACCTTGGCCACACAACCTTATGGCGTCATCACAACCTGCCCATCGGATAGTGAGAAAACTGCCCACCGATGGAGGTGGCAGTTGAATTAATGATTGATCGCTTGGGAAGAGGAACCTGGGTCGTACAAGGCCCACTGCTGGGAGCGCCTGCCATCACAAGGCAGTGGTGCAATGCTTAACCGCTGCACTACTGCATCAGGAGATGTACGAGCACTCCCAGGGATCCATCAACGTAAAGTGGACAATGACAATGAGGCCGAAACACTCCGACATCTGCTCGATATCTTCGCACGTATTATCTTCCTTCAGTATTTCTCCATGTTGCGGTGAGTTTAGTAGCAAATTCTGCGTAAGACGTATTTTCGTTTCTCGCCATGGCAAAATTTGTTTCTGAATGATTGCGCTAAAATTACGTATTATTCAACAGTATCGACGCAATCTTTTGTTAACTCTTGAGATTCTCATTTTTATTGTCACAAATCCGAGCAACGTCCACTAAGGGCTGCTTACTCATCATGCACTGCTGCCATTTTTTTTTGCTAAGCCCGAAGTTAGCTTGCTCATGTACACAGAAGGCTTACCATTATCAAGCAATGTATATCCTCTCTTATAGCAGAACTTTGCATGAGGTCCTGCATGAGGTCCCTCATTCTGAAAGGTTTCGAACTTCCCTGCTAGACGCTAAGCTGCCAACATTTCCGATGTGAGGCAGTTGCGGTTGCTTCATATCCATTTCTTCCTCTTTCTACTCAAATTGTTGCTGTTCAAGCGGTTCAATACAAATCGAGCTGTTCAATACAGATGAAGCGGCGGCTTGATCTGTATTTTGTACTTTTGTTGTTATTGTTTTTGAATGTTCACGGAATAAAGAAGCTCTGATTTCCTTCATAAAGGAAGTATCGGTATTCTAGCAGGAGGGCTCTAATTAGTGTATTCATTACACATAGAGATTTCATTATTCTACAGCGTAATTTTTATAGTTGCCAAACATACCTTCTGAAGCAATATTGGCCAGAGACAACTTTTATTTCCCCCGAAACATGAAGGCAGAAGCAGCAGTGTGCTTATCTATTGCTTCAACTCGCTTGTTCAGCGCAGCTCTTCAACTCCAGTCATGTTCAAGCAAGTGCCTTCTTCAGCGTTGCCCAGCAAAACGCATAGGCAGTCGTCTGAGCATGTGATATTTTTTGATGGAACGCACTGAAAAAAAATAATTGAAATTCATAATTACGGCACTGGTTTCCCGAAATTGGTCAATATCTAGCAGTAAAAGTACTTCAATAATGCTTACCGCCTCAAATCAAGCGAAGGTTTTCTAATATTGGGCGAACAGTACTTCTCTGTATGCATTTACCTCTTTCGCGCTTCCCCTGCCACGCCAGTATGTGAGTATGGATCTCGATGGTAGTGTTGCGTGGGTTGAAGATTTTTACATATCACTGTTTTCAGCAAAGCAAAACTCTGTAATATCAACTGAGCCCGCATAGGAATCATAGGCTTCTAGTGCAGTACCAACTGAAAACATTCGAGAAGAGGTGTCAGGAACAGAGGCAACCTCTTCGATTTTATTCACTGCGATAGTAATAATGATATAACAACTAAACAGCAGAAATACACAAGACAAAGGCAGCCGACAACATAGGGCGGTACTTACAACGAAATGGCCTAGAACGTTACTCTCCTTAGCTAATAAAGATATTTAGTCTGTTCGTACAAGCTTGGTATAAAAGTTGATGGAGAACAGTTTAGTAACTTACGGTCAAATGATGATATTGTCCTCCTGAGTGCAATGCATGTACTTTACCGCCCACGTTTCAGAACATTTAAAGGCTAGGCGAGTGACTATGCTTTCATGTTAACGGTGCAAGACAAGCCTGTCCAAAAATCGCTATGGCAGGCGTGTTTTTTGTTAGCACGGTGCGTGTGCACATACCCATTCAGGCAAAGATTTTAGCACCGATAATCAAGCAACAGGCCAGCATTCAGCTAATGCCTTTTGAAAATCCCGTGGGTATAAGGCGGCACTCGGGCTGAAATTACGCTCCGTCCTCTCTTTACATTGCTCCAATGTCTCTCTTCACTTCTTTCTTTAACGGAATAAGGTCATATTGCTGTGCGCTACTGCCTCCCTTTTTAAAGTTAATTCATCGAGGTGTAGAAACTCATTTTATATTTTTTACTTCGGGTCGAGAGTTGTGGTGGAACTTGGGGATTTTCGTCAGAACTGACCCAATATATCAAGCACCGGCAAGTTTAGCTTTATTTTTTAACCGCAGTTTTCCAAGCAGATGCGCTTGTTCGCGAGCTTCGAATCTGTGGGTTTTGAAGTCGTTGATTGGGTTCTTTAAGAAATGAACTTTTCGTGCTTTTTAGATTTCGCTGCGCAGGAAAAGAAAATTCATGCTATTTTCGAATATACAGTGCCAGGAATTGTCGTCGCTTCAGCCTACGCAAGCGGTGTAATGAGCGTAATCTTTACAGGGCACAAATTAGGCTGGTGCTAGCGACGTTACCAGAAATACAAGCGCTGGCACTGAACATGAAAAGAATTCAGAAATTATCTCAACACTGTAAGAAGGAAAGAGGCACCTCGAGCAAGTCGCTGGGCTGATTTGTGGGCACGCAGGTAATGCTCGTTTTTTTTTATTGTACTCAAGTTCGAAAAGATAAGTCCTGGCCATTTCTATTACATTTCGTAATGGGACCTTTTATACACAATACATTTTAAATACCTACCTTTTCTGGGCATTCCTCCGCAGACCATGGTAATTCAGTTTCTCCATTAGACCTTTGCAAAATTTGTGGCTTACTGAAGCACTCAAAACTGGAACGAATAACAAGAACATTAGTCTTGTTTATGAAATCACTTTCAGAAAAATTTAGGATTCATAAATAAATTCACTGCGTTCAAGGGTCTCAGAAAGGTGACTGCGATATAGGCAAAGGTAGATGTAAACTGTTCATCTTATATACAGCATAAGACAGGACCACAGGAAGGAAAAACAGACGCGATCGCATTACAAAGAAAGACGAGCCTTAAGTAGTTGAAACGAATTTAAAAGAGTTAACTGTTCAGTTAGGTGGTGAGTTGTCCTGCCCTTGGCGCTCTTGGAATGTCAGAATGAAAACTATCCCTGAAATTACCCCTGTTCAAGCTAATAAACTGCATCCCTGTATTCTGCAGTGCGAGTGCTAAATGTCTGCTACGTTAACCGCATACCTCAAATCTTCCTAGACCGGAATTATCACGTGACTGACGGCCGTCGTTTGAATTACATTCTTTGAAGTCTACTCCGCCATACCTAAAGGACCGCCTGTTATATCTCGTCAGTAGCTAATTGACATGCAAATTTCATCTCGTTAATTTCAGTTGGAGCATATTTACCTACTGTTTAATCCCTCACCCACTATGCTGCCTTCCTGCCTCCATCTAATGTTGACCCTAGAATTGCGGTCCACAGCTCGCTATGTTATCCGATATCTCTTCGAAGCCTTTCCGTTAGCGTCCGAATATATGCCTCTTAAGCGCATTCCGGCAATCTCTAAATGTTGTATTCTTTTTTTGCAGTGCTGAAGTGAGGCTGCTATACAGCTCCTGAGAGCACTTGTCAAATGCTCTCCTCACTGTCCTTATTCCTCGAGCGATTCCGCTCTTCAATTGCGAATAACGACAGTTGTTTGGGATAGACGTATTTTCTTGCCATATCCTGTACGTCAATGTCTGGTTTAGTGTGTTCCTCTCTTCACGTACTGTCCAGTATTAGATTAGTTTTCTTCATGTTGACTTTTGCGTTACCATTTTTACAGGAGGAGTTAATTCGGGTACTTTCATGGGCACGGATACTCAACTGCTGCGATATATAAGCTTAACAGGTGATCTTCCTACACGCACCGAAGGATTGATACAGGCTTGTGAGGTCTGCTATTCCTTAAAAGCTACGTGGCAAAACATATCTCATAGGGACTTCTCTTCGAAAAGTTTAATAATGTTCATTGACTTCTCCCATCTTTTGTGGCTAGCAGTAAGCTTTTTTTTCGAGAAATGTTCAAAGTGCTACCAACATATGTAAGCAGTTGCCTGCAACTATGCTCATATTTATGAAATATAAAACTTCAGAATATTTTTGTAAAATGATCAATGCGAGCTATCTGTCAAGCCCTAGTGGATTGGAAGTAATGACCACATGGTGTTTCTGCATCTTCGACGCCACCTTCCTACGAGAACGAGGATTCTTTTAGCTCTTCCCTGCATCGAATTGCGGTTGCTGCTGCTTATTTCGAACCAAGGAACTAGCACCAAAGAGCGAAACATCATAGAGAATCGAAATACCTTGGCAAGCAGAATTTGAGGCTCAGCGCCTACGTTTGACTCCTGACTGCTTAATAATGACAGAAGAGTGCATTAAATGATGCTTCACACAAGACTTTCTTTAAGCACGCACAGTCAAATCGAAGGATACATGCAGCAAAAAGTTTATCGAAATAATAACTACATGGTTGTTGTAGGAGGAACATGTATTTCTTCCATATGACAGTTCGCTCAATAAGCGAACTTCCATTAAAGATTAAAATGCGTGTAAGAAGCTTTAAACATCAGGCGGTCTATATTTTCTTAAATACCTTCTTAAAGAAGAGAGGCACATTTCTTATCAATGCACGGAGAAAAGTAATTATGCGGAAAAGTCCGCAAAATTTTCGCGCCGTCTATTTACCATTCACAGAAAATAATGCTCACTGCTGAAGCATCTCCTTCCCTACTAGCACAGAATGTTGCTAACTACCAGCGATATAAAGTATACTTGTTTGAATCGTCCATCGCATCATATTAAATGCGGGACGACATAGACCTGGGTATTTCATTATAACACTGTGGAGTATTAAAAAAATGAAGTTTTACTTCCATTCGCAATTAAAAACCTCAGCAGCGTCCTATCAAGCGGCAAAGTGCGTTCTAAAAGCGGATGTTGGGAGCTTCTTGTATAAACTTTTTGCATTTCCGTATCACCCAAGTCATTCCTGATCAAATTGTACTCACACTGAATGCAAGGCAACGATTGTGAAAATTGCGAATCTTACAGCACCGTGGGAACTCATCGTCGAAACGAGACAACTCTGTGCTTTCAGTTGAGTTTCAAATGGGCACATGCCTTTATATACACATCAGAGGTTATTCAGGTACGGCACCCCTCACCCACATAACCACCCATTCCTTCTCCGTCTTCTGTGCCACGCACGGCCTCTCAGTTTCATACACGTCACACAAGACGTACATGCATATCAGGGTACCTCAAATTAAATTTGCTTTTGATGCAAGTCGTTGAGTTTTAAAGTTTGACTTTTATTTTTGAACACCGCCTCTTAGTATTCTTTGACGGTCTCCCAGAAAAAGAAAACAATCATATTGGTTGTTTATTTCTTTGCAGCTGCGGAATATTTTTCAGTGCTCCTTCCGGAAAGGCCGCGCTAAGGTCAAAAAGTATACCTCGAGACGCCGTATTAACCTTATGCATGAAAAAAATAGATGAGAGTTCCGCTCTATGCTCTGCTGAACGGAATATTTAGCCTTGCTATATGATCTTAACCACGGGCACAAGGCATTACCCTTTTTCCGGAAAGAAATGACGAGATTCCGCTTTTTTTGTCGGTGAAGGGATGAATGTCCGACAAGCATTCTGGTTCTTAGTCAGCTGAATGTCGTTGAACATAACAAACAATTTTAGTAAACAACAGGAATCACTGTTGAAATTTATTTGATGATTTCGAGAAAAAAGATAAGGAATGCACAAGAGGGCCTAATAAATTAATGGAACAGCATGCCCAGGTTGCTTCATAGAACAAAAAAGAAGTAATGCAATCAAGGAGGAAACCGATTATTTATATAAACAGGTATTGAATTTCATAGCCTGAATTTCACGAAAAACAACGCATGATCAACTGAAGCACGAGATTCAGAAACTATCTGAGTAGATTATCAGTACGCAATTTCGTCCGTATTAATATCTGGTTTATGTAGATTTCGAATTTGTGTTTATAGAAATCAAAATCTGCTACTTTTCTACTTTATTCACTTTTGCATTTCTTGAAATCAAAGCTTGTAGTCTAAGTTTTTGTTTCTTATATTCGGGGACAAACTGTTTGGTCTGAGGCAGTGGGTTTGAGTGCATACTATTTTTGAGCAACATTTTATTCTATTCACAGAAAAATAACATCTTCAGATAATGTCGCTGACTAAGGAAATCTAATGAGAGGCCCTCACAATTTTAGCTGCATGAAAAGACGTTTGCCGAAAGTCCCCTGTTTTTTTTTTGCAATGACTACTGGGAGTCTCTGGCCGGTGGCGCAGCATATAGTAACGTTGGCCGCCGTGTCGTCCTTAGCATAAATTTCTGTTGCGCATGCTCAAGGCACCAATACAGTGAGCAAATTGTGATCGGGAACCCCCCCCCCCCCCCGTCCGGCTTCAAATAGTGTGACGTAATGGCTGCCTTAAATTTTTTCCTTCCTCAATAGATATTACCGTTGGTCCACTGGCCCGGCGTAATCACATAAAAGTGGGGTAGTTCTCAACTCCGCACAGCACCAATGAAAGTTCAACAAGACGCACGCAAAAAAAAATGTTTTTAGTCATAGAGTCATAGGACCGGTGCTCTTTAGTTATTTTTTTTTTGCTGTTATGCCGCATCAGATTCGCCATATACTATTCTAGTGCCGAAAAGAGGCAATTACTACACCTTCTTCAACCGGCTGGAAGTGGAAGCATGGTTTTATTTTTTTTTGTTTTTTCAGACAGCTAACTCTAAGGTAATTTACATGCGTATTCTAATTTATACGTTCCAAAAACTATTTTCTTGATAATTGTTGTGTGCTCACATCATATATCACAGCATTGTTGTAGATAATTTATTTTTCACTGCCATAACCTATGGGTGTGCGTGTGCAGAACATTTCTGGTCATCTGAGGCTCAGCTTGGAAACGTCAAATCGATTCAAGTTTTCCACTGCGTATCTTCTTTTAATTTGAGAACGTATAAATTGGCGTACGAAGGGCCCCGATGGCACAAAGCTTTACACGGCTGCAGCTGCACACTTCGTTTTCAATCTAGGTGTGTTACTATGGGTTTTTGCCACAATCAGCAGCAATAATAACTACCTAAAAACATGCCCGATCTACCCCCGCAATATCAAAGATATGCCTAATCAATTGATTTGCAATGAAACGCAACCCTGCCAGTGCAGTAGAAAGCTTCTATCACTGCAAGGTCTAATGCCGCTGATGACCTTATTTTGGCGCTTAACCCTGGCCATCCCGCCTACCTTTGTGCGGTAAAGAGCACGGCAGCCTATTTTATGAAATAAAATTCAAGCATTTACTTTCCAATGATCTTCAGCCTAAACTTCTCCGTCAGTTTTCTCTTCACTCAGAGGGCAGTGGTAGAGAAAGGTTCATATTCTTTTAATTAAAACTACTTTCAAATATGCACTCTTGAAACAAATCAAAAAAACATTTCATGACAAAAAGCATCGCTTTTTTCAAGGCTTTTCCTGTAGGAGACATTCCTCAAGAATCACCGTGACTAACTCGCGTGTGCCTTCGGCCCTAGTACTTAGTTTATAGAAACTTTATAGAACAGAAAATATAAACAGATTATGATTCTATAAAGTAGAATTCGGTACCTATACCCTTTCATGGGGTTCTTACAAAAATCATTTTGTAGTCGACCTTCTGATTTCCTATGCATGCCATTGTCTTCTTATAAATACATCGTTTTGAATAATTATGGTGTATAGGCGTTCTCTAGAAGAAAGCCGTTTGAAAGCCAGTTAGACTTTTCTTTATTCAGAATGGATGAAAATGCAGATCAAGAGCCTTAATATTCTCTTACTCTCTGAAAGTTGATGTCTTTTGGCAGCCTATTAGTATTTTGTCTATTCTTAGATTTTGGAGTGTCTATTGATGAAAATTTATTATATTCTAGAGACAATATAAAGACAGAAGTTATGTTGTAGTCTCTTTTACTTCTGTCTGTTGAGAGACTACAGATTAAACTCAATTTTGCTTGTATCAGACTTCTCTATTTATACCCATAATTTTTGGCTATTCTTTTTCTGATGACTATCTAGTGACACAAGCCGATTGGCAGCTTTTAGACTTATAGCTATTTTTAGTCAATATACTTCTTCAAGACGCAATTTTAACGACTGTTTTGGAGTTCCGTCTAATTGCATTACGCACCCTGCCTATTTATGGAAGTCCAAACTCTTGTCGAATCCTAAACTCTCCATGCGTGTCCATCGGAAGATTTTTAGACGTTTATATTTATGGTCTATAAAGATACTCAGTAGAACTCAGTAGGAACCCTATTTTCCCGCCTATTAGACGTCAACAACCGTTGGCAAATGAAACGCCGCCTCGCGTTTAGAGCAATTTCGCGTCGATGATCAGCGCCTAGCACGAGCGATTACGTGAATCTAGCTAAAAAAAATGGAAGGGGATAACTCGGAAGACAAGCGCGCAAAGAAAAATGCTGCCAAATCGAATTGTACAGAAATACGAACATCTCAAAGTTTCTAATATTGATATGTACGCTTAATGTAGGTTGTGGAAAGTGAATTTATTGATTTTAGGTAACTGGGTGCCTCACAATGGCAATTATACTCTCATTTCGTGTTCCCCTGTCCGCAAAACTTTTGTGCGGAGGTAGATGTCACTTGCCTCTCAATGTACAATTTTTTAGAAATGAGTAAAGCTTATTTTGATCCACCCACATATCAAATCAAGGGATTTTGGAAAATTTTGGAATAATCCAGCCGATTTTGCTAGAAACCCAGGCCCGTTCTGATTCACAAGAGAGACTGTAAAAAGTCTTAAATATGTCACCGGAAGTTTATTGCATGGCTGTGCAGAACTTTCCGGTTCTCTGAAGGTCACCTTGGATACGTTAAAAGGGACTCAAGTGTCCCGCAACGTGCGTTCTTTTAATTACAGTACGCATAAAGTGGCTTACAAAGGTTCCCGATCGCAAAAAGCTGTGCACGGCTGCAGCTACGGACTTCGTTTTCAATGTAAGTGTGTTACTCTGGGTTTTTGTTACATTCAGGAGCAATAATATCCACCTAACAGCATGCCCAATGTAACACCGTAATGTCAAAGAGATTCCTAATCATTTCATCCTCAATGAAATGCATCATTCGCAGTGCAGTAGAAACCTTCTATCATTGCAAGGTCGAATGCCGCTGATGACCTTATTTTGGAGCTCAAGCCTGGTCGTCCCGCCTTCTTTTTAGCAGGGAATAGCACGGCAGCCTTTTTTTATAAGAAATTCTAACATTTACTTTCCAGCAATTATCAACCTAGTATGCTCCGTCAATTTTCTCTCCACATCCAAAGAACAGTGGTAGACAAAGGTTCTTATTGTTTCATTTAAAACTTCGTTGAAATATGCGCTCTTGAGAGAATAAAAAAAACGCATTTTATGTTAAAAAGTCGCTTTATTCGAGAGATTTTTGTCGGAGGCCTGCTGCACGAATCAGCGTGACTCACTCGCGTGTGTCTTCGGCGCTTGGTTTTTGCTGAGGTCAGAGTACAAGTGCTCGAAAATAGGGCATTCTTTTTTTTGTCTTTCGAAACGAATGGTGTCTGTGTAAAGTTTAAGGTATATGGCTATCGATGGATATCGTTATGTGGGGCTATCAATGGGTAGCGAGGTGCTGGAAGTGGTAAAAGAATACGTCTACTGAGGGCAGGAAGCGACCGCTCATCGGAATCATGAGAGGGAAATAAATAGAAGGATAGGAATTGGCTGGAGTGCATATGGCAGTTTCTCTGCGCTGTTCCTTAATGGTTACGGAGGGGATTCCAAGAGAAGCAAACATAGGAGGGGGCCGCAGAAAGTTATGAGTGATGATGAGATAAAGAAGGTTGCGGGGATACGGTGGCCGCAGCTTGCAAATGACAGGGTTAATTGCGAAGACATGGGAGAGGACTTTGCTCTCCAGTGGGCGTAGTCAAGCTGAAGACGATGATGATGCCTATCGCTGCCTCGTCTTTTCTGTACAGCAATTCCCATTGTGATGCCATGCTTAGCTGCCTTCGTAACGTCGTTATAGCAGGTGATAATTTACGACTCGCGTAGGTGGCACAGCTGAAATTGATGAAATTTGATACAGGAAAATCCGACACTGAGATCCCAAAAAGTCTAAAAAAACTAGTTTTTCATAAACGCTGCATCCCCTGGTATGGTTCATTTTTTACGCTCTCCCGAAATTTGATTGCTGAAATCGCCGCGGCGGCTCAGTGGTTAGGGCGCTCGACTACTGATCCGGAGTTCCCGGGCTCGAACCCGACCGCGGCGGCTGCGTTTTTATGGAGGCAAAACGCTAAGGCGCCCGTGTGCTGTGTGATGTCAGTGCACGTTAAAGATCCCCATGTGGTCGAAATTACTCCGGAGCCCTCCACTACGGCACCTCTTTCTTCTTTCACTCTCTTCTTTATCCCTTCTCTTGCGGCACGGTTCACGTATCCAACTATATATGAGACAGATACTGCGCCATTTTCTTTCCCCAAAAACCAAGTATTATTATTAAATCGACCAGTAGCTCATGTAAAAAAAGTGGGCGATTTCCTCCATTTAGATTTGAAGAATAGAACCTCCTTGTGGAATCAGATTTCTTCAAGACAATTATATTATCTAATTTTCATTTTTTTTTGCATTCACAGAGCGATACAGTAGGTCACGACACCGTTTTTTTTTCTAATCAATGAATTTTTAATTTATGAAATAATATGATTTTTTTAGCTATGTCAGTGGGCACTGCCCCACAAAATTTTATGTTCTGCAAAAAAAAATGTGAAAAGACTCTTCGCCTGTAGCACGCCAGTTGGAACGCAATGCATGTTGAACAAGCCTTCTTGCACATTTTCTTGTCTCTTCAGCATGTTTAAAGGATACACAGGAAGGTTATATATTGGGAAACGATTTTCGGGAGAAAGAAAACGTATTTTTTGACAGTACTCGTAAAATTGTATGTAATATGTAAAAAAATGTTGATGTAAATATATTACCAGAACAGTTAGCTGAAACTCGGCCCTTAGAAAAATCCACGAAGAAGCCCCAAGAGAAGCGACCTGAAGAAGCGAGAAGTGTGTCGCTGCTAAGGTGGAAGCACATCGCTTTTCATGAAAAACCTCGCGATCCACGTAAATACGCGCCCTATTTGAAGAGAAGTGCATCCTCGCCTTCTGAAGAAGCTCCAGACGTCAACTCACCGTCTGAGGCCTCCTGGGAACCATGCATGATTGCAGCTGAGCTGGGCACTGACGCTAGGCTTAGTGCCTCCGCTGCCACGGTGGCGGAGGCAGCTCTGCCGGTGTCTCTAGTGGCAGCGCCTGCCACGCAGTCGACACCTGATCCGCGACGCCAAGTCCAGCATTGTGCTCCCGGTTCGTCGGCAGATGCACCCCTCCTGCCTTCCCGAAATGCCGAACTGCTCGTAAGTGATCTGCCCCCAGGGCCAATGGCCATCAACTCTACACTTCCGGATGGACCTCAAACCGCACGGCAAGATGAACAGGGAATTCCAATGGATTTATCGGCACCTGTACCCGCGCAAAAGTGCCCTCGTGCAACTCACAAGCGTCCCTCAAACGACAGCCAACCGGTTCCATCTTCGGCAAGTGATGGCTCCCAAGGCAAGCGCACTTGTCTTACGATCGAGAACTCGGTGTAGCCTACACCCGGATCGTCTTCTTACAAAGTGACCATTATATCACCGGCCAACGAAAGCCTTACGGATATACTAAACAAGATATTACAAGCTAACTTGAACGCGTGCCTCGGAATCGAAGCTTTTCGGGTCTTCACAGCCAGGACAAAGTCCAAAGTCCAACAAAGTCCATTGCAGCGTGGCTTCCGACTCTTACTGCAGTAGAACGGCTGCAAACGCTCACCAGTATTTCACTAACAGGTGAAATCTCAGTGCCAGTACCAGTGTATTTAGTTGAAGGGTCTGACTTGCAGCGCTGCGTCGTCTACAAAGTCGATATCACTGAGGATCAAACTGCCCTCCAGCGTGAGCTGTACTGTCCCACGCACCGTGTCATCCTGGCCCGGCGCATGGGAAAGAGGCGCTCTTGCATAGTCACCTTGCAAGGCCCTCTGACACTACCAGCCCGTCTGTATTGTTATGCATTTTACGGCCTTGGACATATGAACCAAATGCGGTATATTGCTATAACTGCTTCCGTACTGCGCATACGCGCGAATCCTTCGCCCTCACTTCTTCCGGTGAAGGTACATCCGAAGGAAAAGTGGCTTATCGATGCGGCCTTTGTAAATCTGACGACCGCGAGATAAAATCTCCAAGCTGTCCGACAAAACAAAAGGCAACACAACAGGCTCGTCGTCGAATGACTAAGCATTGGCCAATACATGACAGTAAAACTTCATCGCAGACATCCAATCGGTTCGCAGCTCTCCATTGGGATGACGAGGAGTGGCCGGAGCTTCCTGAGCACACCTCGCATGATCCTGCATACCAGCAGCCTTCTAACGATACTGTGCGAAAAGAACGCCTCCGAAAACAACCAAGAAAGCAGCGAGGGCTACCGCAGGACGATATGGCCGCAGTCGACGAACAAATCGCACTTCTTTTAGCGGAGGTCACCTAGCTCCGGCAACACCGTGAACTGCTCGCTCGACGTAGACGGGCAGCGGGTGTCCGATTTTACTCGGAGGCGACTTTAACGCCTTTCATCAGGATTGGGGGAAACCCGCTTCGAGCCCTCATGACAGGCGTGTGCGCCCTCGTGGCAGGCGCTTTCACGGATGCTCAGTTTGTTCTGCTCAACAATCCTGAGACAGCAACACGGCCAGTGCGTCAAACTCGCAGTGCTTCCTATGCTCCAGACTTGACGTAGTGGTCGGGTTCGGGTACCCCCTCCTGCCACATGGAGCCAGACTGCTGGGGAAGTGATCATCACCCTATCATCATCGGTCTTCACAACTCACATTTTCGACCTTTACGCTACAAATGTTCTGTGATCAACTGGGACAGTTTTCGCTCTTGTTTGGACAATCTCACTCCAATCCTTGCTGAGCGCATACAAACAGCGCTCAACAGTGCTACAGCTACAACCTGGACTGATTTTGGTCGACCGACACCAGACCTCGGCCTTCTTAAGCTGTGGGCGGCACGCCGTCAAGCCGAGCTGGCTGCTACGCGAGACCCTACTTCGTCGTAAGCACGTACGCGATTGTACTTTCTTACAGCTAACGCACGAAAATATGAGCGCGACCTCTCTCGACGGCAGTGGCATGGGTGGTGCGAACAACTTTCCGCAAAATCCTCGAATCCCTCTCTCTGGCGAACATTCCGTACAATGGAACGAGGTCGCCGTTCGACTGACGCCGCAGCAACCGCATGCTTCGCGGCTAACTTGTCGCCAGATGATTTCGCCCGAGAAGCAGAGCGAAAGTTTTTCCCAAAATACGATGTTGTGCCTTCTTCAGCCGTTAGTTTAAATATGGCAGGCAACCCAGCGCATGTATATCAAAAGCCGTCTGATGTCGACGCAGATGGAATTGCGTGTCCATTCACTATGCCTGAGTTGCTGGCTGCGATAGATGATGCGAAACGGAAAACAGCGCCCGGCCTGGACAAAATTAAGCACGAGGTGTAAAAGAACCTGAGTAGCGCTGCACTCGCTCAACTACTAGACACCCCAAGCAAAGTATGGCTGGATGGCGTCATGCCCGAGAGCTGGAAATCCGCTGTCCTGATTCCTATCACGAAACCAGGAAAGCCTCCGACGGACCTTGGAAACTTACAACCTATCTCCTTAACTCCTACGCTGTGCAAGCTGGCGGAGAAAATGCTAGACACATGAATGTCATGGTGGCTAGAGCAGCACTGTTTTATCACCCCGCACAAATCGGCTTTTGCCCATATATTGGTAAAGAGGACGGGTTGGCTGTGTTGTCATCTGCAGTTTTCTCATCTACCCGCTGCCGCAATGTGTGTACAATTTTAGCAATGGACGTTGAAAAAAGCATATGACAACATCAGTCATGCAGCTATTCTGAACTCTATTCACATGCTTCATCTCCCTGTGAGAATGAGTAGTTTTGTGGAATCATTCTTGGAAGGCCGAAAATTTGCAATACGCCTCAGCGGCGAATCGGTCGGATCATTTGTTCCTCTCTGCGGCATGAACCAGGGATCAGTATCGTCGCCGACGTTATGTAATATTGCTTTCACCCGCTAGCTTGGCGCTTATATGACATCCGTGACAAAAAATTTCTTCAGTACGCTGATGACATCATGGTGTGGAGTACTCACCAAGATCTCCGTACTCAGGAGGCTGCCCTTCAATCTGCCTTGGATGTTTCCTCTAATTACGCATCATCCATAGGACTTCAGCTATCCATGCATAAAACAACATACACGTCGGTCGCCAACCGCTGGGGACGCCGTAAACGGGGTGCAAGTCCAATGCGTCTTTTTCTATCAGGAATCCCACTACAGGAAAGTCCGTGTGTAAAAATCCTTGGCTTAAGAATTCACCAATCAGGATCAGCGACTGCATGGCTTTCTCAGGCAAAAAGGCAGGCTATTAGGAGTTTGGGTTTGATTAGAAGAATTGCGCATTACATGCCCCGCCCAAGACCATTTCTTCCTCTTGATTTCGACTAGGATGTCATTAACCTTCATTGATATTTAAACAAATGCGGGTTAATGATATCCTAGCCAAACTCAAGAGGAAGAAATGGGCTTGGGCAAGGAATGTGATTCGAAGGCAAGGTAACCGCTGGTCCTTAATGGTAACGGAGTGGACTCCAAGAGACAGTAAGGGTAGCATGGGGCGGCAGTAGATTAGGTGGGCGGATGAGATTAAGAAGTTTGCAGGCAAAGGGTGGATGCAGCTGGCAAAAGACTGGGTTAATTGGAGAGACATGGGATAGGCCTTTGCCCTGTAGTGGGTGTAGTAAGGCTGATGATGATGATGATGATGATGATGATGATGATGATGATGGGAAGAATTTCTCCTAAAGCGGGTGGCGCAGGCTAGTTCGTTGCACGGCAATCGGTGAGGGCAGTTCTGCAGCCACCTATTGCTGATCAAGCCCAGTTTCAACACCTTACAACAGCCCAATAGGATCGCCTTGAAGCCGTGAACCGAGAGGCTATGAGGACCATTACGCGCCTTCCACGCATCACACCGGTAATAGCTTTACAAAAGAATGCGCAGCTCAATACCATTGATGAGCTGGTGCAGCAGCGCCGTGATGCGCGCAGGCTTAAGGCCAGTCTATCGCACTCCACGCATGCACTGAGGACTTATGCAACGTCACACTCCATTCTTCAGCCGCCAACGCCAGTTCTTCCCCCATGGAAGTTTGTACAGCTCTGCGACAACAAGAAAACAGATAATCGCCGACCAACATCTGCTAATTCGGTATCGTTGCTTCGCCTGAAATTTGAGGAACAAGATGCTTGCCTGCCTGAAGGATCCATTGTTGTCTACGTAGACGCAAGCATACAAGCTTGCGACTAAACAACAGCCATCTACTGCCCGTGCAGACCTGCCCTGAATCAAACCTCTAGTTTTCAGCTTACGGAACCCCATTCGTAATTATGTGCTGAGCTCGTTGCAGTTCAAGAAGCACTCTCCTCCGTGGCCGCCACAACTATGCTCCCTGGAGACCGCGTTGTCATCCGCACTGACGCCCTTCATGTTGTTCGATTGCTACGACGTTTTAGCCTCTGTCCAACGATATTTCAGGACATCCACCGGCTCGCGGCACGCATCCCGCAGCCAGTACGTATTGAGTGGGTCCCACGGGATCTGCTGACCTCTCAAAGCCAGGCAGATTTAGCGACCCGTCTTGTGAATCCAGACTCATCACTGCCTCTGCTCCTTAATTTGGACAGGTTTACCCTCCTTTCATGAAAACAGGAACTCCTCCAGCCGCACACGTGCTCTCATCCCTCCATGTGCGGTAACCCTCCCTCGCTGTCTTACCCGTGCAGAGGAGGTTGCGCTTAGGAGGATCCGGGTCGGGGTTGCCCTCACACCTGCCGCTGCTCGGAGGTGGTCTCAGTACCGAGATTTGTTTCCTCGGCCAGTGTGTCCGATATGTACACTCGAGGACATTGAAGCCGACATTCATCACTTACTGCTGGGACTGTCCAGCTGTCAAGCCTACAAGGATCCGGCACCTGAAGGTAGCGGGTCTTTCACCAAGCAACCCTGCTTCATACATTGCCTGGACGCAGGGACAGTACCAACGTTCTCTACTGGACTTCATCAAATCAGCTAGCCTTTTTCCATTCATTTAATCACTACTACACCTTTCATTACACCTTCACCCATCATTGATGCTCTGGGACAATAAATTTCGCTTAAAAAAAAGAAGCGACCTGGTTGGGCACCCTAGGGGACGTGACCTTGTGATGTCTTCACAACCTGCCTACTGGATTGTGACCAAACTGCTCGCTATGATACGCGCGGCAGTTACAATAATGATTTGTCGCGAAGGGTTGATCGTTAAGAGAAACCTGGTTCTCACAGTCCCCACTGGTTGCTGCACCTGCGATCGCAGAGCAGTGGTGCTTTGATAGATTGCTGCACCTCTGCGCCTGGTGTGGTATGAGGCTCCTGCGGATCTATGAATATAAAGTATATAATGTCGAATTCTGTATATATGGGCAAAAATTCATCAAAGATATCTGGTCATACCGATAATGCGGAGCTTGTAGCAGCGCTTGAACACCCACAACAAGAGGCACACACAAAACGCTAGCAGGCAGAATACCAGCGCACCGAGTGATGAGCTATTACTGAGAAACTTTTCTCAGCTCAGAAAATTGAGAAGATTTTGGCTGGACTACAGCATTACCAGGTGATCTGCCAATCCGCCTGGTAATTGTTTGGGCGCTCACGTGTCAGTGGTCATACTTCTTAGACAGTTTATGATTACACATTTTTGCAATAAACATTTCTTTGTAATCGTGACATATGCTTTTATGAGCAATACATTGTTGCAATAAACTTTTCTTTGTAATCGTGACAAATGTTTTAATGAAAAATTGGGTGTAAGTGCTAATGCAAAGTAGAAAATTTATTTTTATTTGGATTATACTGTTAACCTCGTCAGAGGATGTTAAGGAAAAGAGCGAAATTGACGGGCAAAACTAAAACATTATAGAAGTGCAGGCAGAGGAACTTCAGAAACAAACTGAGAAAGGACATTACCGACACAAAACAAGACCGCATTTTGAGTGGAAAGGCGGCAGTATATTCCAAGTTTCCAGGCTCATTTTATAAGATGGCTTTTCTGAAATTCTCTTGGCATACCTGGATTCGCTCACCAAAGAACCTCAGTACTTGTTAATGAAACAGAATTTTACAGGTTGAGCCAGATTTTAAACATGCTATTTGGCCAAGGCCTGCTGTTGCTTTCAATCGTGAAAATTTTCTCCTTGCAATTTTATTCAGCACCTTTTATTTCAGCATAAAGGCGTTTAAGGTAAAGAGTATAAAGTAATTACATTTAGCCGTGATTTTATGTTTGACGCTGTAGTTCTGAGCACTGGCGGTAAGGTATTTCACTCCGGATATAGTTAAAGGGGGAAAAATGGGCCTGCCCGTTACTATTGGTTAGAGCTATTGGTTAGTGCGGTTGTTGGTACTCAGCCGAAGACCTGGCATAAAAATAACCGCAGTGGACAAAGTGAAAATCAACAACACTTTTTTTATAATCTGATATTCTGATTCGGCTTGTCGACACGAGGGCAAGAAACCCGTTGTTTAGACTTCTCGACGCAGAATGTCAATGCATTTTTACCGCTTTTATTTAGTGGCTAAAAAGAGCGCCTGACTTAAACATTATTTGCTCGAAAGAACAAAAAAACAGCCAAAGCTTCTCAAGTCAAGATGCTGTTGACCTAAACAAAGTTCTTGAACGGAGTGGAATAATTGAATGAGTAATATTTAGTTTTCAAGTTATTTTTCACATTTGGTGGTGACTCACAAAACTAAAAACTAAATAACTGCTTTGATTAACCTTTGCTTAAGGCCATTCACAGGTTCAAACCCCTTTGTAAATTATCATATGACTGAATTGAAAGAATGTAATCTTCTTACTGCAAGAAACATTCCAGTGAGTAGTGGTCTCTATGCATCAGCTGCGTAAAGCATGGTGTTCATTGAGAACATGAAAGTGCAGAGGAGTTTGGAAGCTGTTGGATGCATGGATTTTGACATTAGAGCTTGGGCGGTGTTGCATGTATTTTGGAAGGCAAGGCTGGTGGCGAACACGAAAGGGCATCGAGAGCCCGACGATAAGGTTTACATACCTGCGGAAGTCGTCCAGGTTTCCTCGCTTTTTTGTTGATTAATGTGTAAATATCGAAGTTCTAACTTACATTTCGGAAAGAAAGTCTGTGAAGAAAGATTTGTGCTACTGTTTCAAGAACAGCTAATAAGAACCCTATTCCGACCCTGACGAAGATGGTTTCCAACAACTCAATTTATGGTGATGCTTTTCTGTGGTGCCTGTAGATATTTAAAGCACCCCTATTTTCTATTAAAGAATGTGTCCTAAATCAGCCCTTAATTTAGCTTCTTATCGGTTTTATACTATATATAATGAGCTCCAGACCGCAAGAACACAGAGTAAACCTCGAGTTCTTGCATGCGACCTTATTACTGGCATTTCGGGCGTACAGTAACTGAAAACAAAAAAGAAAGAATTCATTCTACCGATGAAAGAAGTGAACATGTAAAAACAACTGACACTCATGAGTACTGCGAATATTTTACGGCGAGCAAAATATTTTTTGTGTTGAACAATTCTCGTTGCTTATGAATCTAGATAAAAAAATGTTCTCAGTACAGACCGTTCTAAGCTGGGCAGGAGATCTACGTGTAGTCATGCGTCGCCGTTTTCCCGCACCAACGCTACGACGCCATCCTTTCGGAGCATCAGAGTTGGATAAGGTTGCACCTCTCCAATTAGAGTGAGACAGGTTTCCGGGTGTCAGAACAGCGTTAAACCGAAGAACACATGGTCGCATGTTGGCTGAGGCACGGGCTAGGCGTAATGTGTAAGGTGCCATATTCAGAAGTTGCCAGTTTTGCGGACCATTGGCAGTAGGCGGGCAGGCGGTGGTGAACAGCTTCATTATGGCTGCTGCTTCCTCCTCGAAGGTGCTGTGCAAGGCAATCTACTGAATGAAAGCAGTGGCTGAGACTTCAACTCAGTTTAGATATTGCTCGGTGCATGTAAACGTAAAGTGTATTACTAGCGATTGTAAACGTGTTTAGAGAATCTTGTTTGCGCGCACGTAATGCATTTAAGGATGTGATGGATGTTGTTTATGTGTAGAAGGAAGGTTTGCCATCCTGCCGTAAGATGAAGCGATGTATCCAAACCTGAGATTTGGAGAATATTGTGAGGTTATTTATTTGTTATTTTATAAGTAAACCGTAGCGGCCATGCAATAGGTTCACACTGATCTGCGCGGAATCTCTCCTACATATTGCCATTGGCAGGTGAAAAAACACACGTCCTAAGAAAGTCGGCTCTTCTTTTATTTAAATCGCACATTTTAGAACAATTTTGAGTGAATGTTCTCATCAAATATCGCCCTATGAATGTCAAGGCGAAACTGTTCGGTAACAATAATGTGAATAGCCATAGATCCCCGGGATTACAAAACTAAACAGCCATCTAAGAAATCTCGTCATATGCATGAACTGTACATCGAACCCATTTTTTCCCGCACGAATGCCTATAAGTATTCATTTTTTTCTTATTCGATTACTGATTGGAACGCACTGCCTCATAATTCTCCTTTTTCTTGCCTCCCCTGAGTAATTTCAAACGTCGGTTGGCGCTGCATGTGACACGCTATGTTGTTGACACTGCGTGCTGCTTCTTTTCCCCTGTGCCTATTTAGCGTTGTATAAATGTTGGTCGTCCCTTTTTAGTACTTGTTGCGTACGTCATGCATGTTTTTTTATTTATAAGGTCGAAGTTTTGTACTTCAATGTTTTATACGGTTCTTCTCCTGCTTGGACTCTATTTGGTCCGCAGTACGTGATGAATAAAAAAATTATCCTCTCAAAGTAAACGTTAGGACTTGATCTGTTAATAAGAACATGGCATGCCCTTTTCAAGTCGAAAAAAACGAGGGTAATGGCTTTTGAAAGAGATAAATAGATAGTCTGCGACAGTCGAGCGCTAGACTATAGAGAGTTTAAAATACGCGTTGTGTGAAGCGCTCCATTTAGAATTGAATAATGAAGCATCTCTTTGATAGTTGCGTGTGACAACGGGCCTGTGGTCATGTGGTTGGTATTACGGCTGAATTTGAGAGAATGCATTTCAACACAGATATATTAAAGATGGAACATAAACTCTTCCCTTTCCACAACTTTGTGCGAAGGGGAATGCTTGTGCGCCGAGTGACACGCTTTTTGCTAGAAAGACGGTTCATATTGGCGCATTTCAGCCGTTGCTTACTTATTCTAATAAATTCTATAACTTGGGCAAGAATACTTCTTGTTGCGAGAATACTGGAAGAAATTTCCATAAACGAAAGAGGCTGCGAGCATTTACCGAAGAAAAAAAACACGCTAAATTTGGGTTGAGGGCATGCGGGTGGCCATGGTGCACCTTTGTTTGCCCTTTCTCTGCCTGCATTTTGCTGACGTCTTTCAGTTAAATTTACAGATCTCATTAAGGTTGATGAAATCTTAGGGCTTGCAAATGAGGACAAACATGAAGACAACGCGTGCGCTACGTTGTCTTCGCACGTGTTGTCGCACGTGTTGTCTTCATGTTCGTCCTCGTTTTCAAGTGCTACAAGTTTCATCATGACATACCAACTGACCCGAACAGCCATTTTGATAATTCAAGTTGAGTATCTATTGCTTCATGGCACGTAGTGCAGGCGACTGGAATAAATTTTTGTAAGGCAGAGCCGTCCAACAAACTCACTTCACTGTCCTCTATGAAAGTCATCGAAATTTTTTATTGTGCGATCAAGATAGCGGAACTTATGCCACCATTACAAAACGACTACCGCTACACTGAACCAGACACCATCATTGCTGCTGCGACTGACACAACGTCCTTATAGATCAGTAGACTGCAAAACGCAAAATCTCTGAAGCAACTGCGCCGAACCAGTAGCTCGTCGTCACCATTGATTTTATCGCAATTCCACACCTGCACGCCTTTGCCGCCTTCTGGACACTCACCAAAGCTACCACCTTTTTCCCAACGCTTGATCGAACCATGGGGTCGCGTTCGAAGGACAAAATGGCAACTATTCTCGTAGTTCACTTCAACTGCCTTAGTTCACATTGGTGATACGATTCGATACACGTCTTAGTCGTCAGCTTTAAGTCAACGCAGTCAATCAGCACTTTTCAGAATTAATGTATCCAGATGAATACACAAGGGTTAGAAGAAGCAAAGAACAAAAACTTTTAAAGTATACATTCAAGAGCTTTTAAAGAACACTTTCAAGTATTTTTTCTTCCGTACATTATAGAATAATGGAATAAGCTGCCAGATGATATTGTAAACTTGGTACTTGCTGATGAATTCGCTGCCAAAGACAAAACATTTTTTGACCAGGGAACTGCAACATTTTGGCAGCCACATTTATGATTAGTGGTTGGAAAGGGCCAATTCACGGAGTGTGTTTCATGTGCATGTACTCGCAGGTCTTTTTCGAAATAGCTGTGTAATGTTCAATGTTCCTAGTTGTTCTGTTTTTGTGTTTGTTTCCCCTAGGATGTATTTTAAAATGTCAGTACAATCGTGATTTTGTACACACCCCTGTATGAGCCTGTGAAGGCTTACAGTATTAATAAATGATAAATACCTATATTCGTGACAAGGGAGGCGAGGAATATTCTTGCTTATGTGGACATCTATGCAATACCGTGATCGGTAACGACCACCACATCCTAGAAACGTGCATAGCAAAGGAGTAACGACTTCATCACATTGAGCCAATATAACCAAAGACTGAAATTATTGCATGGATTCGTGTTAGAAGTGAGAAAAACATTGAAACAATAATAATATAAAACTTCGGTCCAGACACAGAGTTCGTAGTTTTGAAACAGCAAACTTGCGGAATGTGTGAAGGGAAAGATCATCCACCCTTCAATCAGCAGCCTGTGTTGCGTTGAAAAAATATGCTACATTGGTCCCCAGAGGTAATCACATCAAAATTATTCCGTAACTTAAGATGCCAATTTTTCTTCTATAAATAGAGATCTAAGCCTCCGCTCAGCCTCTTTCAATGAAGGACGGCTTATCCATCTGACACATTATAAATGGGGCACTGCTTACACCGCGCAATCAGACTGTGCGAGCTCCTTTCAACTCAATCGATACTATACCGCACGCTGCCCGAAGACTTGTTTAAAAACTACACCTCGAAAGGCATGCAATAGAGAGATAAGTCCGGCTTTATATTAACGTTGCAAGCTGAGTGTACTCTCAGCTGTCTTACGATGATACAGCTCCTGCACCGGGACACCAGAATAAAAGCATACGCGCACACCTTGAATTTGTCGAATCATACACGGCACTCTAAACTCTTCAAGAATTTGACTTTTGGTGGAGTTCAGTTCGAAATTAAACCAAGCTTCACAGCTAATGAGTACCGTCTTGATGTCGGTGTTATTTTCATCAGCGGTTTGTTCTTAAAGCATAAATATCGACTTCGTGAGGCAGGTCTTCCAGTCGACTGCTTGTCGAAGTAAAATAGAAAGGAGACGTAACAAAATGTCTGCGGACTGGAGACACACATTTCTTACTGATTGACTGGGAGATGCAACCAGATTGCCTAATGTTGGCAAGCCTTTAGTGTGTCGTTATATTTCTTTAACACATTCACAGGAGCCGAGATTCTCGGGGCCCTATTCCCTGTGCGTCGTAGCCCACTGGTAGGCCACCAAAGATTTTCATGGGTGCCGCGTGACCCTCCAGCGACCCTCCGGCGAAATCAACTTAGTGCAAGCAAAAGAAAATGTCATCAGGAACTTGGCACGTGTATTTTTCGAAGGCTCTTTGACAAATCTGAGCGGTCCCACGGCTTCATACCGGCTCTCAGTATTCGTGTTGCTCAACAGGAATACACAACGTAACTTACGGGTGGCTCACGTCGCATTGAACGTGTTAATGTATGAATGATATGACGAATATGCTGCAAATAGCCTTTGTTCAGAATGAACAAGAGCAAGGAAACTAAGGCTCATGGTTTTTAACTCAGGAGGATTACAAAACGACTTCGTGGCAGCGATGCTAGAGCTTTGAAAACACAAATCTTTCATCGACAGTGCTCAAATTCGATTTTAAAGTAATTCAATATTGGAGAGAATCACCGACTATCAATATATACATTGTCTGTGATTCACCAGTTTTATATTGTTTAACTTTAGAGGACAGCACATTCATTGCAAACAGAAGGGACTGTGTGGTTCTGTGCACTCTTGTAGATGTTAGAACTGTTAGATTATATTTGTAGGTGAGAGCTGTTGTGAGGCAGTCAGTGAGTGAGTGAAAGACTTTATTTTTCATCAGAAGACGACGACCTCCTCCTAGAGGGAGAGCCTGTTGTGTGGGAAGAACAACGCAAAAAAAATGTGGTCTTTTAGAGAAACTAAAATCTGGACGGCCTAAATACAAATAGTAGCATTGCACACACAGAAATTAATTCCAAATTACTTCCGCTGCTAACTACATTGAGAGGATGGCAAAGAATTCGAAGACTCTTATTCGAATGGTTAAGATCCTTTGAAGCCAGCTTCGTTAGGGTCGTAATAGGCTTCATATTCGCTGTTCTCAAACCTTAGCCCCATGCTTTCTCCGCTAAATTTATTCTGACCCTAAGAGAGAACTTCGTTATTTACTTAATCGACAAACAAACAGGCAAGTCTGGGCGACTGCCGTCGGTAAGTACGTAAGTCTAATCCTCGGTCCCTCTATGTCGTTTCGGCTTGCTCTCTGACTGTGTCTTCATATTCACATGCAACAGTGGTCATGTCCCATGTCGAAATTTCTGCATCTATACAGCTTCCGTACTCTTTAGCAATTTTACTTTCTCAATGAAACCATGCTTTACACAACTGATGTCTGCAAACACCACACCAACGGGAATTTCAATTTGAATAGGAACACTGGCTCGTTTCAATTCCCTTGTAAGATTATGAATAAAGCTATTTGAACTTGTGCATAGCCTCACGTAAATGTTAATTAAAAGCAGTTATTTACTTCGTCTTATTGTCTATCATAACAAATGCAATAAAAGTGCAGAAAGAAAACATTACAGACTTCAAGAATTCCTCTCCGTTCATGAACCTTTTTAATGTCGACAGCCTTTAGACTTTGGAGGCTGCTCCTATTTTGAACGGACTTCTCAGAAAATCTTTCTTTAGAGCAAGTAACATTTTAGTTAAAATTTTTTTTACCCACTGCGTAAACTGAAACGGATGAACATCTCAAGCTTTTGAACGGAATTAACATTCTGCTCCGCGAAGTGTAAATAACGCGTTTTAACCGCTGTCGAACAAGCCAAACCAGCGTGAAAAATATTCCGTTGATTTTGTGCTCGTTCTCTATGCTTATTTTATCCCTGTTAAGGTGCAGAGCATCCCCCTCTACCCCGAAAGATCCAAAAACGTAATATTGTCACGAACTCATGGTCAAGTGGCATGCTCATCTTTCCAGGGTTAATTACGTCCATATTGAAATCCGTTCCCGGCAGGGCATAAATCAAAAGCGTAAAAAACGCAAAACATGGTTGACGATCATTGATTTGTTTACTTAGCATAACAGTTTCATGCGGAAATGGGAGGTACTCACACCAATTTGCAGGAGGAAAATTTTCATTATTGAATGTATCGATGCGTCTGGACCTATTAGTATATTCCAAATCATTCGTCTTCTCTGAAAAGGTGCTGCATAAAAAAGTGATAACCTTTCTTGGTAAGCGAAGCCAGGTAGCGCTACAGCATTTGAGATGTGCCGTCTTAGACAAGGAGGTTGGCATGTTTTCTTGACTGTATTGGCACTAGCCCCCGATCGTACATAAAGCATTTTGCCGGAGATTTCTATACAAACTTTATGCAACAATACATGAATGCAAACCTTCTAGACACGCATGTGCACGCAGACACGCGCGCGCATAAAAAAGCAGCAGGCAGAATGCAAGCGCACGTAGTAATGCTTTAGTGCAGACATAATGTTCTTAATTTCTGAGCTGAAAAAAGTTTGTCAGCGCTAGCGCATCTCAAGGTGCACTACCATCCTTCCTAGCAGTGTTTTGTGCGTGTACCTTAGCGTGGGGGGTTCATGCGTACCTACAAGCTACTGTATCTCGCTCATTAGATGTTTCTCTACGAGTGAAATGTCAGCACAACGTCGGCTATTCTGCGGTGGGCCATTTAGAATGTCGCAGAGAGACCCGTCTTTCTATGTGAGGGGCGTAGCGCAGACTTAGTGCTCACGGCTGCGGGCATACATGAGAATTTGAAGTGAGCGATTAGTTTGGCGGTCGTTACAAATGAGCACGATCGTAATACCTTTCCCCAAAACGACAAAAGATGCCAATTCATGAGCAGGTGCCCACGTTTGACACAAGTGCGTGTGACACATTTCGTATGGTCGCTTGCGGTGAAAATTATGGCGGAACCCTAAGTGTTTTGGTCGAGGTTTTTTTGGTGAATAGTGTTTCAACGTGTTTTCCACCGAGAATCCAGTCATTGATTTTGGTTTAGCTTACTATGCCCCAATCTGATGGAGTCATTTTCATGGTGTTAGGTGTATTTCCAGTATGTACTGTTCGCTGCCCAGAGAGCCTTGCATACATGGAAGGCTAGCCTACAGCTGTACACTTATTTGTATGAGGTATAGGGAAGTGTTTTCTCCTTGGGCTCTTCCGAGCCGCCTGTAGATATGTTGTCCATTTAAAATCGACAACTCTTCATCTGTTGCTTACATCTAACACTTATGACTAAGTGGCTTGTCGAATAATAGCTGTAATGTGGGCTGAGCCAGCTAATGTAACCGACTAAGACGGTCTCGTCTTTGTTGCAGAAATGGGAGATCATGCCTGTACCGAGTGCTAGGAGTGCTACGTGGAGGAAGGCAGCTAAGGTGGGTGTGCAGAATCTCGTACGGACGTGAATATGTAGAATTACGACGAGGTAGTGCTAAAGACTAGCTATTTCGTGGGTGTATTCACGCGGCAGATATTGTTTTATACAGCAGGCAAGTTTTCCGCGACTTATTTGGAAGCTGTAGAGGGCGTTGTGCAGCCGCAGACTGAAAACGTTTCGTGAGTTTTTAGGCAGGCAGTAGTTTTTGCTTCCGTACAGGAAAGCACGAAGTGCTGTATTGAAACATCATACGTTTCTTAAGTTGCCGTGCACAATTCTATTCTCGAGAGGTTAGCAAGAAGGAGCAGGAGGCGTTTGAAGGAGGAGAAATTTTTTTATAGTGAATGGCTCCTTCAGTTGCACAGGGCTTTTTTGAGAGCTGTGTGCTGCGTCCAAGCAGATTCGGCGCAGGAGTAGTGGTCGTCAACAGAACTCGAGTACAAATATGAGCAATGATGCGGTGCACGATTTAGCCATCTCTGTTGCCTATTCCCATAGCGGGGCCGGGGATGGACAAATGTTGCATTTTTTATTAACTCTGTGCAGGCCGTCAGCCCCATTTCGGCTGTGCAATTAAGCCCTTTGAATGTGCTCATTTGCATCTTTTAGGAGAGTATGCTTCAACCAAATTTGCTTCCGTAGCTTTAAGTGTTGCCGCGGAACAAAACATAAGGGAATGCTCGTTCCGTGTCCTATATATATGCATAATTATAGACACGTCCCAAATTAAGACACGACCCACAAGCAATGAGACTTGAGAAATTTTGCTCTTGGTTTGAGGAAGGACAGAGCTCCTGGCTGCCCAGATTAGCCCAAATATTTTTACTATTCCTCTACACACAATGCGAACGTAATATTTGAAAGTTGAACCCCGAAAAACACCCTTCTTTAATTTTTGATGCATTATTGACATGCAAAAGATGTGCCCAAAGTGCGAGCATGCCAACAACGCTCGGCTACCGCTGCCACAGTTGACTTGCATCACAAGTGGAGAAGAGCTTAAACGTTTGCATGAATAAGCTGCCAAAGACAATCAATGTTTACACGCCACGATGTATCGGTGGTGTTTCTTTTTTCTCGGAGCAGCAGTGCGCCGTAATATGCCTTTCGAGCTACGAGCGTGAGCAAATCGTAAGAATATGTCTGTGTTAAAAACACAACAAAAACGAGGTGTTGATGTCCCGCATCTCCGCCTATGGAATAACCTCACCACTTGCGGCCATGTCCAAGGAACAAAACTTTCAAATGGAACATCCGGAGGTCCCTTCTCTTTTGTACCTGCTGGGCCCTAGGTACATTCAAAGTGAATTGTTAGAGTTGCTAAAAAACCTATGCGCCCTCTAAAAAAAACAACGCAATCTTTACGCTGTTGCAACGTAAACCACTAACTGACCGAAAGGCGGATGCACAGATAGCTGACGTGCTCCATCCCTCCCCTCCCTTCTCCCCAGAATCTTGAATGCTTCATTTTGCTCTTTATAACCGAGCTGTGAAGTCACTAATCTGTCATATGCACACACACCACTGAGTTTACGGAGCGCAAATTTGCGCCTGTATACGTGTCTATAGCAACTCTTTCAAGCTTTCTGGTTAAAAGAATACTAAGTAATATAGCTAAATAACAAACCCTAGTTTGTTTGCACTAACACATGTAACGGTGTCACGTTGATCTGCGAGGAAGGACTTCAAAAAAGAGAATTTGAAAGGAAGAAAATGTCAAAGATCCAAGAGCGGGTTCTTTCATTTGTGAAGTAATCAAGTTTCAAGAAATTATGAGCCAAAATATTTCAACATTTATTTCTACCACTGCCGTCTGAATGTCATGAGAAACATTTTCGGGCATATAAGGTGAATATCACAGCCAGATAAATACATAGGATTGTAATCTCATAAACCGGGACGCAGTGCTCTTTCCCGCTCGAAATAATTTGAGAACATCAGAGCTCAAAAAGGGTAAAGGTTGGTCGGCGACAATCGAGTGCTGCAGGCGATACAGGCTTCGAAATATTCTCGGAGTGCTGGGTTTTATGTATTATTAAATAATGAAATATCTCTTTGACATTTGCCTGTGACAACGGGTGTGCCGTCATGTGGTGGATATTGCAGCTGGATGTGAGAAAACTCCATTGAAAAACGAGTGTATTAAATATGGTGGCGGTAGTGGTTTTATTAAAAATAATAGTAAAAAGGAAGGAAAAGATTTTTGCTAGCCCCGGCATCTGCAATCGATACTGAAGCACCTGAGCTGGGGCAGCGAAAATAAAGGACAGCAGGCAGAATGGAGAAATGAAATTGAGGAGGTGAGGGGACAGGAAGAGAGGATAGGGGGAGAAGTAATATGTAAAACTATTCACACAATAAGAAATGTGTCCAGGTTGTGCGCGTGATTAGTTCATTTTAGAGGAATTAAATACCACACGCGCACAGCACTGTGTTGGTTACAATGGGAGTGGGGCGTAAAGTTATTAATCGTTCAAGGTAGAACTCGCGGAGCGTTCGGTCACTGCGTGTAACTACCTGACGGAGAACAGACGGGACGTCAAGCCCGTGTGTTCGAGGAATGCACAGAGGCTCACAAAAGTTCGCTCACGAGTCCGCGCACTGCCCTGCGGCCACAATAGCGTCTTGATGGAGTCTGGGAGTATGCCCTGCGCCCTATAGGCAGCGAGGATATCGCGACGAGCATCGGGGAACGCGGCACAGTGAAGGAGCAGGTGTTCTAGTGTTTTTACTGCACCGCATCCGTCACACACATCACACGTCGCGATTCCGTGACGCACCCGTCGTTCCCCGGGCCACACGCAGCCAATGCGCGCGGAGGATGATTGCACGTTGTGACCGTGTAAGTGCGCGACACCCGGTGACACTGTCGATGCGCTCACCTCCCGCGATGCGTGGGTCGGGGTGCTGCTTTTGGAGATGGTCGTGGATGGCCGCACGCACGTCCTCCAGCGCAAGGGGCAGATCGCTAGCAGGTAGTTTGTGTGCAGCGGTCGCGAGATCGTCAGCTTCTTCGTTGCTGGCGATGCCGCAGTGACCGGGCACCCACTGTGCACGCACGGCACAACCTTACTGCGCGAGGCGCTCGATGCGCGAGCGAATTTCCCGCACTAGTGGGGTACCGCGGCCATTAGATTGCAGGCGGCTGAGGGCGGCGTGGGAGTCGCACAGCAGAGCACTCCTGGGCGGCGGAGGGCCGAGGGTGAGCAGCAGGTCCAGCCCTAGCCGGATCCCCATCAACTCCGCCGTGGTGGAGGAGCCCAGGAAGGCTGCGTGTTGCTGGCTGTGCAGTCGCAGGGCGGGGATGGTGGCCGCCGCAGCAAGGGAGCAGCTGTCGCGGGCCACTGAGCCATCGGTGTACACGAGGAGATGGTCCTGGAGCTCCTCGTGTATGACGGCTCTGGCCAGCTGCTGCACAGCACCGAGGGGTGTGCTCCGCTTTCCCGCAATGCCGACGATCTCTCGCTGTACCTCCGAGGCAGCAGGACAGGGCGCGCAGGAGCCGTAGGGGGGTGGGCCTTGTGTCAATTGATCATACTCGAGCAGCGCTGCGCCCATTCGTGAGCGCGGGTGCGAGCGCATACGCTGCAGCAGCGAGCCGCCGTCTGGTGCGTGGTGAAGCCGGTCGATGTGATTCAATGCCTTGCGCGCTGCTTGAAGCTCAAGTGGCCACGCTCCTGCCTCGGCCAACGTTGTGGCGCACTGCAAGTTTTTGGACAGGCCTAGGCACACGCGCAGGGACTTGCCGTGCTGAAGCGCGAGTTTCTTCCAGCACGGCTTGCGCACCGTGACGAGTGGCAGCGCATAGAGCACCGCCCCCAAAGCTGCGGCATTGTATAGGCGCAGCGCGGCTTGCTGAGAGATGCCCTGGCCTAGAGCGGTGAGCTTGTGCACGGCGGCGGTGATCCTCTTCATCTGCAGACAGGCCTTGGTCGCCGCGGGGCGGAAGGAAAGGCGCCAGTCGATGTCCAGGCCAAGGTACTGCACCGATTTACGCCAAGGAATCGGAGTCCCGTCCAGTGACAGTGGCGCAAGGTGCGCGCGCGAACGCGAAACGCAGGCCATGGCCACCGATTTGTCCGCGCTCAGCGACAGACCAAGGCCGCGCAAGCTGCCATCGATTGCGGTCAGGGCTCCCTGAAGGCACCCCCGCACGCGGAACGCCTCGCCCGGTGGTCCCCGGCATCACAAAGCTATGTCGTCTGCACATATGGACATGTACACATGGTGTCGGCCGCTCGTGGGGAGGGAGGCCGGCACCACCGACATGGCACATTAAACAGAAATGGGGATAGGACAGAGCCCTGTGGCACGCCCATGTCGACCGGACGAGGCTTGGAGAGCTTACCCCCTACTCGTACGCGCATGGTGCGCCCACTCAGGAAGCCATGAACGTATCGCAAAAGGCGCCCGCTCACACCAGCCCCCTCAAGCATCGCGAGAATTGGTGCGCGGTGAACGTTGTCAAAAGCGCCCGAGACGTCCAGTAGTAGCAGCAGCGCAACCTGGCCTGCCGCCCTGGCATGCTCCAGCGCTATAACAACGTCCGATATAGAATCAGCCGTGCACCGCATCCCACGGAAACCCGTCTGCCGCTCGTCAAGCAAATCAGCCTCCGCAGCCCGCTCGTTCAGACGCTGCAACGCCATATGCTCCATGAGCTTACCTGCCGCCGATGTTAATGCCACTGGCCGGTATCCGCTCAGCTCCTTAGGTGGGCGCCCTGCCTTTCGGATGGGACAAACGACCGCGGTTCGCCATTCCTCCGGTAGCTCCCCGCGTTCCCACACCAGGTTGATCTGCTGCAGGAGGATCTGTCGTTGCTGCGCATCCAGGTTTCGCAGCATCTGGTATGTCACCCCGTCCGGTCCGGGCGCCGAGCGGCGGCGGCAGCGCTGCAGCGCATTGTTCAGATTCGCCGCGTTGAACGGCGCATCACATGGACCTTCCGAGGCGACGGGCGAGGGACTGGCGTCTCTTCTGGGGCTCTCAGGAGCAGCTATGTTAGCGGCGTTTGCGGGGATGGGCGGCGCGAATTCTACAAAGCTGAGCCCGCTGGAGATTGCGAGGGCGGCCAGCGGTTGACGGTTTGCCTGTGGTTCGGTGATGCGCCGCAGGGTGTCAATCAGCCTTCGCGAGCTGACATCTTCGTCCATCCTTTGGCATAGTGAAGCCCACTGCCGGCGGTATAGCTTGTTGGCGTGGCGGCGCGCTGCTTTGTTCAAGCGGTTGTAGACAGTCCAGTCGGTGGCTCTGACAGTCCGTCGCACCCGTCGCTCTGCGCGATCTCTCTTCTCGCGCAGATTGAGCAGCTTCATATCAGGTGTGGGCTGCCCTGCCCTTACCTCTGCTCGTTGGGTGCCTGCGAGAGCGCTTCGGACTAGACTTGAAAAGAAATCTGCTCCAGTGGCCGCCGCCTCGTCGACCGCCCGCCTGAACGCACTCAAGTTGGTAATGGAGTAGGCATGTTTAGGGCGCGCCTCCAACGCAGTGGGTGCGATTAGGATGGAGTAATGATCCGAGCCCCAGAGAGATGGTGATCGGCGCCATGTCGCCTCGATGCCTCTGGATGCGAAGGCAACGTCGATGCAGGAGCCTGTTGTTCCGCGTCGTCGAAAGGTGGGCACGCCGGTGTTCAAGGGGGGGAGTCCCAGCTGCGTTGCTGCGTCGTGCAGGTCGTCTCCACACGCTGAGCGGCGCGCACTGCCCCACGCACTATGGTGGGTGTTAAAATCACCACAGATGATTTGGCGCGGGGCACAGCACGAACACACAGCGCGAAAACACCGCGCGTTCCACGCGACAGCTGGACGCACATAAACACTGGCCGCCGACGTGTCAACACAACCCAACGCACTGTCACCACCACGCACTCCTGGGCGTCAGATGTCGCCGCCGCCGAGCCGACGAGGGTGTGCTGGACGTCCTGCCGCACGTATATCGCGAACCTTGATTTCCCGGGGCGATAAGATGTGACACAACAGGGCACTGCGGCACAGGTGGGCTCCTCGCACGTGGTGGCTGAGTGGTAGCCAATGTAAATATCGCATCCGAAACTTCTCCTGTCCAAACATTTATGCCAACAGTAACGGTTTATATTAAATAAGGTTTATATACGGTTTATATGCAGTTCATATGACACGTTTTATTATAAAAGGAAGGTTCATTTCGATGCACTTGAGTCTTTGACATTCTCTAACAGAGCCCCAGAGGAACACTGGTAATCTGCACAGCCACATAAAAACAGCGACCAAGACGGCCGCGTTTCGATGATAATAATAATAATTGGTTTTTTGGGGAAAGGAAATGGCGCAGTATCTCTCTCATATATCGTTGGACACCTGAACCGCGCCGTAAGGGAAGGAATAAAGGAGGGAGTGAAAGAAGAAAGGAATAGGTGCCGTAGTGGAGGGCTCCGGAATAATTTCGACCACTTGGGGATCTTTAACGTGCACTGACATCGCACAGCACACGGGCGCGTTGGCGTTTTTCCTCCATTAAAACGCAGCCGCCGCGGTCGGGTTCGAACCCGGGAACTCCGGATCAGTAGTCGAGCGCCCTTACCACTGAGCCACCACGGCGGGTCGTTTCGATGGAGGCGAAACGCAAAAGACGCCCGTGTGCTGTGCGAGGTCATTACACGTTAAATATCCCCAGGCGGTCGAAATTATTCCGAAGCCTTCCACTATGGCACCTCTTGCTTCCTTTCTTTTTTCACTCCCTCTTTTATTCCTTCCTTTACGGCGCGGTTCGAGTGTCTGCCGAGACATGTGAGACAGTTACAGCGTCATTTCCTTTCCACAAAAACCAATTTTCAATTTTCAAATATTTACAATGTATAATATTAATAATAATGTATAATAATAATAATGTATAATAATATTTTTAATGTATAATAAAGAGTAATTCCTCATTTGCATCCACCCATGCGCAGCTATACGGCTACAAACTTACTCCTCATTTATATCAAAAACTCGATCAGAAACTTCGTAGTTAAAGAAAGTACGTCCTGGTCGGAGGTTCACACCCAGGACCGCCGATTCACCAGAGCAATAACTCTGCAAACTGAGCTAAACGGCTGAGCAAGCTTATGGTAGGGCCAGAGCGAATTGATCAATAACTAGAAGTAGGAACAGTGTTGGTCAAATGTGAAGGAGAATTCCACAAGGTGGACTATATTTGTAATAAGGAAGTAATTAGTCATTTGCTTACTCGCCTGGCGTTCTCTCATTCTTTCGTTTCATAATCCGGACCCTGGTCTCGTGCGTTCCGCGACGCGCCTTGAGTCCGCACTGCGCGCTCTATGTATGCACGCAATATATAAAAAAACACGTTTACTGCATGTCTATGGCGTGCTTCTTCTGAACTACGGCCAGCTGGCCAAATGCTATTCTCATGATAGAAACAGTGTGAGACCCTTTCCTGCACGACGCACGTATTCACGCATTATTTGGTGTTTTCCTTTGAGTAACATTTTAAGGATAGAATTTAAGTAATAGACTGTACGGAATGACTACTGCGATTAAATGCTTGCACAATTCAACGCTCTTTTAAGCGATACAAAGATCTACAACTGTAAAGAGCGCATGGCTACAGTGGGAACAGATCACCATTAGAAGTTATAGGAATGTGCAAAACTTTTTTTGCTTTCAGCTAAGTCATAGCAGTCCAAACGACTCGAAGCTAATGCTTATGGAACACACGCAGCTCAAGGGCTGCAAACGAACTCACCCGAACCGTCAACATGTCTTTTTCTATTCTTTTCAGCAGAAACTGAACTGCACTGCTTTTCCCACTATGTATAGCATGCATGAATAGCAAGATATTACTTTTTAGCTATTCCAAATACCCGTTCATAAACATCTGTTTTAATTGCAAACGCGTTTTCTTCTACATATCTCATTCCTAACCTCTCTGCATGGAACGTCTAATGCTTTCTATAGAGTGCGCGAATTTCGAATCAACATTCTTCTACAGTTTCCTGCTTCAGAGACCCTAAAGCATTGTGCTCAGCAACCACTTGTGGCACCATCCCAATAAAATTGATGTTGTTTACTTTCCCGACATTCAGGATGTGGTGTTCATTGTCTCACGGTTCGCGCTCTGCCAGAACATCTTTTTTTACTTATTACTTTTTGTGCGTCTCAATGCCAATAATACGGGGAGCTACAGAGATGAGGATAACTTTTTAAATTGTTTTTCAAATGAGAGTCATGCTATGTAGAGTGACTCTCAGTGGGAAGGAGTAACATCTGTGTCGGTTGGCTCAAGAAGCTTGGAGTAAAAATAACAGCGTTTTAGGAACGCAGATTGTCCACTAAAAATTACGGGACAATAAGACATGTAACGCGAAAATTCAGCGAAAACAGCTTACCGTTCATGATTTTTCTCTAATGAGTATATTTACTGAAAAGCGAACTTCGCACACGCTACAAAGGTTTGTAGAGAGGGCAGGAGGGAGGAGATAGGTCGTGGGTGGTGGCGTGTGGGTGGAACAGACCTGTGGCCAGAGAGCTTGGGTTAGGTGCCCCACCCATGCCATCTGGCTAGTGCTTTTAGAAGGCAGCTGACTTTTGCACTGTGTCTGTCAACAACGTTTTGGCGTTGCCATTTCGTTGCGATGCTTCACGACCTTCTAATAAGTGGAGCATTTTCGGAAGTGAGAGGTAGGAAGGTTATGATAGCTGCCTTTTCTGGATAGAGAAGGGCGTTGCGAATGCGCGTTGGTGTAGGGTGGTGATGAGCGGGTGTGCAGTCTTCTAGCTAGGCTTTGCGGTGGGGAAGTGGCTGGTGGATTGCGCTTCTGGAGGGAGGAGGCTCCTGGCTCAAATACGTCAAATACGTCACATCCCAGGAAGACGGGAGGAGGAGGTAATGTAGCCCCGGTTTCGCAGTAAAGATGTCACCGCTCTGTTAGTGTTGTTATCAGGAAGAGCCCTGTTATCTTTTACTGTAGCAATTTCTTAATTGAAGGCTAGAGAATTACTTTGGCCTGCTGGGCATTACGTCTACATGCGTTTGAAGTGCGCAAGAACGCGCGCATATTTTAGATAGAGCGTGCGAACGCTTTAAACAGCCTGTCCCTAATACATGTGAGTAAGCTTGGTATTTGCAAAATCCTCATGACTTCTATATGTTTCTTAACTTTTAACGATAACAACGAAATCTGCTTAGTGATACAAAAAGAAAATTGAACAGATATAACAGCAATTTGGTTTCACGGTTTGCAGCAAAGGAGAGAACAAATAGGCTGTGAAATAATGCTGAGATAACAAGCGAAGTCAGAAAAGATCTTCATCTTTGTAGTTCCGCATAGCTTGCGCATTTTTCTTCAATACCACATTCTATCCGTGTTTCTGCCAGTGTACGACAAGTATAGCTATGCCTTGAACGACTTACATACAGAATGGTATCGCCAAAGCGAATTTAAAATTCGGTGAGAAGCCTTTATGCTGATGTATTGGAGTTGTATGCTTAGTTATGAGCTATTTTGAGCGTCAGGAAGAAAGTTGTGAAAAAAGAGTTCATTCATTTTTCAGTCCTTAAAGACCACGGTCAAGCACGAAAATGAACTTCATGAAATTTGCTCTTACTCCATTCAAAAACATACCTAGTATTTATTGCCTTACTGACTACAGTGTCTGGTTATACATTCCACGCATCTAATCATAGACCATCTCTCTAAGAAGTTGGAATTTCAGTAATTTTTGTCCAAAAACTAAGAGAAATGAACGTCTCGAGCGTTTAAAAGGTACCCAGGCGTACAAATACCCTCAGGCGTTAAAGGCACTATGGCATAGAAATGTGGCGTCTGCTGCCCTTCCTTTTTTTTTACAACCTACGCCTTGATCAAGCTCGTTTCATTTCCTTTTAACATTTCTGAAAGTTTACAATCAGAGTCTGATTTGGAGTGGAAAAAACAATTGACGATTGTGAACAGATAATTCGCAACAGTCTCAAAGCGTGATACGATGTTACGCAGACGTAGCATTTCACGGGAAAAATTTAATAGTCATATGACCCCAACTCTACAGTGCAAAAGTGCTATCATCGATTATCGACGTAATTTTTTTTCTTGGGCTATACACCTTGATTCCTAAATGAGTTCTTATGCGGCTTTGAAGGCAATTATGATTGCAGTGAAAGCAGTAATTCATGTTCGCCATGTACCGTAATTAATGTAATGTAATGTATTGCATGGTGAATAAAAATGCTTTTTTGAGGAGTGATGCACTCTGGTAATGCAAAGGCAGCGTATTTAAGAGCATTTAGGCAAAGCCGGCGCTGAAACTGAGGACACAATTTGTGCTTAAAAGTAGATAAGGGTGCTTTAGTCACTTTTTGTACGGCAGATTTGTCTTCCCTCTTGCTTTTCCTAAAATAAAACATACGTGGAAACGCCGACAATAACTGATTTTATCCACAGTAAAAGAGAACAATTAGTTTTAGGACCTACCCCTGTATACTTCGACAGCGAACAGGTGCGCCTCCTGCCTTTGTCCTACTCATGCTTCGGGTTTCTTTTATTATAGCGGGTATTGCAAATGAGCGCAACTATGACGCCCTTGTGCGAGAAATAATAATAGATGTTCAGAGGGATGCATTCGGATGAAAGTTCGAACCCTTTATGCGCACCATACTCCTTCTACGGATGTGGTGTATGGGAAATCAAGGTTCCGAATGCGGTTTCCACGGGCCGCACATAAAGGTCAGCAAATATCTGCAGTAGAAGAGTGCCTACTCCTCTCCGCAACTGGCATAGCCCTGCTGGCGGGCTTCGTTATGCTGACAGGAATTGAAAAAGTCAGGAAATGGGCATGATCCCAGGTGAGCGGCGCAGGACATTCCTGGCCCAGCTCCTCCACCCAAACATGCTTCCCGAGCTACAAAAGGGGCGATTTTCAGCTGGACGCTTCACTCCAGCTGTAGTGTACATAAAGCTGTGCGCGTGTGTTTTATCTTTATTCATTAAATATTCTATTTACACAATAATATATATACAGGTTGGATGAGTGTTATGTCTATGGACGTAACACGCATCCAACCTGTATATATATTATTGTGTAAATAGAATATTTGTGTATAGCACCGCTACCTCGTATCCTTTCGACCTGTCCTCTCATCTCTTTCATTTTATATCTCCGTTCTGCCTGCTATCCTTTATTTCCGCTGCCCCAGCTCAGGTGCTTCCATAGCGATGGCAGATGCCGGGGCTAGCAAAAATCTTTTCCTTCGTTTTTATTATTATTATTTTATCAATAAACCACACAGCTATACAGGGGGTGCAGAGAGGCAAGAATCAGAGGCCAGGAGAAACGTCTAGCAGAAAAGGCAGACATGGTCTACGAAGACCGCGTCAGATCAGGGATACGAGCGACAGCAGTCTCGGTGGTAGACCGCACTGTTCGGGAGATCCCTAGCATCACCGTCAACTACGACGACCCAGTAGAAACGGAGGTAGTCGCATTGCCCACGCAAAAATCGAAAGCTCCAGGAGGGCCACTAAATATAGTTCAGTTACGCAGAACAAGGCACTCTGCTTGAACTGCCTTAGCTACCGCTTGGAGGCGGCTCTAGACAAACGCTTGCATTACTTTGCACATCCTAAGCAAATTTACCCACCAGCCTTTAGGACCGCCTGTCCACTCTGCTTGAGGTGGTCGCACAATATAAAACTCGTGAGGCTGCAAACGTTGCCCGGCAATCCTCAACAGAAAACCAATCAAAGGATCAGTGGAAGGAGGCTGTCCAACTGGAACTTGGAAGACCAGCGACGCATGTAGGGCCGGTCGAGAGCTGCTGTGGTCTCCTTAAGGGCCCTCAACTAGGGCGTCAGCTGATCGCCAGAGAAGGCTGCGTTCGACTAAATAAATGTTGTTCATTCATTGCGCAGTTTTCACAGCAGAAGTACTGAATGAAAGGACACTCATACCTAAATCTGGTCACATAGGTCAACAGAACAAGAACTCTGAAAGCGACTGGTTTTCCTTCCACGAAGAGCTTTCCTGATGCATTCGAACGATATTTACTAGTAACAAAACGAATACAAAGAGTGTAACTTGCTAATTGAGAAGCTGTTTGATTCCGGAAAGCAATTATAATAGTCATAAAAATAATAGCCATATAATAACAGTCATAATAGAGAATAGTGGCAGGATACCATTTGCCCCGGTAACTGGCGATGTCATTTTTATTCCTTTCCTTAAAAAGAAATATGACTTTTGCAAGATGCATATCCAGAGGAAAACTCAGTTGCTATGCATAATTTTTAAATAAGTTCAAGTGGAGCAACAATTTCATCGATCACAAACATGCTTGACCCCCTCCTATTTATATGTCATTAGTATCATCACAAATGGTTTTTATGTCAGAGACAAAATAGAGGCGACCTCGACATAAAGGTAGAGGGCAACCATGAGAACATTTTAGGAACGAAATGCACTTTTAATTGCCGAAACTACATAAATAGACAGGATGCATGTGCTTCGGTCCACACTTTATTTAGTTATAATAGACCATATTTTTTGTTCCCTTGTATGGCATAAAGCTCATAGCAGCGGTTTTTCAACTTGATCAATGTGATATTCTTTTATTTTTTTATTTTTTCTTTCTTTTTATTTTGACAGAACTGGTTACAATACAAGACCGAATAACACACATTGGTATAAAGCACTGCCAAGGTAGACGAGGCAAAAGGCGTTTAATGCACGCCTGACGAGGCCTCGTCTCCGGAATATTGCATCAGGACAGACGAGTGGCCGGTCGCGCCAACAACAAGAAAGAATAAGGAGGCAGCAAAACTGTGCAGTTACAAAACAATCAGAAAGATTCGGTACAAGACCAACATACGCGCAGCCAACATACGTCAGAGAATACGTCAAAACTGTTTCTCTGTGCACATAAGGGTATTTAACATTCCAAAGCCTTTCTTTCGGGTAGGAAAGCTTTTAAATATTTTCATGGTATTAAAAAAGGGGTTCCTGCTGCTTCCAGACCAGTTCAAGTGTACTGTTTGGTAGTGTTAAACCGCAACTAGAGTCAGGAATGATTTATTGGTTACTCAGATTTTTGATATTTTGTCTAAAGCTAGCATCGAATGTAAACACACTGAGATATTTTTGTCAAGCCAGCAGCAATAGATTGAAACTGAAAAATACGGTGCGCGCGGGCCTTATTTCCACACAGCTTCGAGTGCATATTTCCTAGATGCTACCCGAAATTTGAAACAAACAGCGACCAAAGATTAGGTGGTGCTAATATTTCTTGCGTCAGGAACTAAAAAATAAGAAGATATAAGTAAAAGAGAAGTGTAAGAAGGAGATTCAATTGCTATGGGTGAAATAACCTCAGCCGGTTTGCAAAATTTTTTTGCTGCCAGGGACACTTCTTGCGGCCTATTGGTTCTGTATAATGCCTAAGTGCTGCGTGGCAGAAAAGAACGAATTGATACAGTTGAGAAACGACGTAATGCTATTGAAATTTTGAAGTTTATAGCATTTTTGGCCTCCTGTTTTTAGGTAATTCTCGAATTTATTGACAGCTTCTCACCACGGACAACAAAAACAATTTTACACCATCAATCAAAAACCATCAATTTTAAATTGCATATCTCCTAGCTGCTGCCGATATTGTCTTCTGCTGCGGCAGTAAAAAACGAAGGAATTAAGTAATTATCCTTAACACAGGATCAGAACTCGGGAATAATGAGCTGGTGGTTAAATTTGTAGAATAAGTTTGGCGTAATTGATTAAATATAGTTTCTATTTTTGGGGTGTGCGAATAGTCCTTTTTAACCTGAATCGAATACGAATGGTTTAGCTAAAAGCAGAATTGAATACGAATCAAATATCACTACTAATTAATGCGGCGAGTTGGGCGTGTTGGTACATGGTTTTCTGGAAAAGCAGCGCTGAACAGACGAGGACAGAGACGAGGCGACAAGGACGGGCGCCCGTCCTTGTCGCCTCGTCTCTGTCCTCGTCTGTTCAGCGCTGCTTTTCCAGAAAATCACTACTAATGTTCGCTAGTTGTACGAATATGTTTAAAAAACGAGCAATCGTGTGAAACACTGCAGCGTCAGTGGTGGAACAGCTGCACGGTTCTATAAGTTTTAAACTTGTGAAGATAAAGCTACAGCTGCTAAAAGACTCAACACTAATCTCCGCTAACGGGTCTCAACACAGTCAATAAGACAACGCTAAGAACTTGAAGATATAGCTATAGGAAAACTACGGCCAAAGATCCTTTTCCCAAGCTTTCCACCGCAGAAAAGCTGAGCTCCAAACTAAAGTAAACATTGTACCTATTAGAAGAGCTTTGGGCACCCGGCAGCACCAGAGCCAAACCGCAGGATGCGAGACTAGTGGCGACTAAGTACGAGTTAACGCCTTCGAGATCAAGCGCGAAGGCACGTTTTGGTAAATTTGCTTGACTCCTGCGCGTCGTCCTGTATTGGAGGCCATGCAAAAGCAATTTGAATGCCGTGACGCAAATGGAGAGCGTCGTGGAGGTGAACCCCTCATCCCGGGCATGCTTTTCGCGGAAGTGGTCCCACGTTCATGTTTTTCGCGGTGTGGCCTGTTCTGGAACGGTCGTTGAAAAAAACTGTGGGCCTTATTCGAACCTCTCCTGATTATTTGCCTACTTTTTAAGAAGTTGAGATCATATTCAAGTTGTTCGGAATAAGTTTTAAAATACACAATTTACCATACACTAGAAGTAATGAATGAAGAATTAATGATGGTCATATTATTATGTACGTGACAAGTGTTTGCAGAGTGGCATAACTCACCTGAATTATTCATAGTAGTTTAGTTAGTACTCATGTATAAGACCAGCACACTTTTCAACAGTGACGCATTAATAATAAGGCGACTCAAAGAAGACGCATCTAACCTTGTCATTTTATTTAGGTATCAGTGCTTCATTTTATTAATACAGGTTAAAATGCAAATCTTTAACCCATATTCGAGCTCTGCACAAAACAGTTTTCTGCGATTGCTACCAATGTAAATTTCTGTATAAATTTGAATTAAATTTACGGCCTGAATGAGCACCATGGCTTCAATAAAGTATCGGCACAAATGCGCCAGCGCGTTGTGTTCGCATTCCTGTGAGAATGACCTATGCTTGAAGTTGATATTTTTAAGCTGAGGAGGGAATCATATACAGGGCAGGGACAAAGAGGAAGGTTGATTCAATTTTTGAGTTCATCGAGCCACCGACAGCTACCGAAAATTGGAAGAGACACTTAAACCCCTCCTTGAGTTTATATGACACGATAGCGTAATTGGTAAATTTCCATGTATGCTGAAGATCATTGTGTATTTTACAGTCATAGATCTCCGGGAGTCGTCATGCGCCTTCTAGAGCAGTGGTGCAGCGGCTAAGTGATGCTCCAATGCCCGGCGATGGTACGTGCTCCCTTTGGTAGGCCTTATTTCTCTTCCTGAACGACCAATAACTAATTTATGTGGCACCTTCCGCAGTGGGCACTTTGATCACTATCCGCTCGGCCGGTTGTGATGAGGCCGCAAGGTCACGTGACCTGGGCTGCCTACCTGCCTTCTAGGTTGCTCTCTGGGGACCACCTGCCGGATCCATGCCAGAGATTTTTCCCTCACAACGCCGACAAGATCGACACCGGATTTTACGAAGAACGGGGCTTTTAACGCTATCGGGCTATATCTGTGAATAAAGTCCCGAGATTGTATGCATTCCATTCCGTTCATTAAGCTTTAAATCTCTACAGCCTTTGGTATTTTAGAAGTTATTTTTATTCGAGGACACGCTCATTAAAAAGTGCACATAACGTGTCAGAAGCAAAGCGACACTTTGATGACGCTTCCTGGCTCATAGCCGAAAATAAACTAAAGCCGATGAGTTTGTTTTGAACTTAAAAGTCATAGGCATCCACAGCCGAAGACAGAACCCGGTTCCTTGTTGTGCTGAAATCGTGTTTTGTAACCAACGTCACGGTAGCTCGTTCATTTCCTTCTTGGCACCAGCGGAAATTTTCAAAGAATGGCCGACACGTGGGGCAAGCAACATGACATTTCATAGGTTTTCGACAAACAGGCTCCCATTTTCTGCTCCCAACTGCGTCGACGACGCAGCTGTCTGGCAAACACAAAGAAATCATAGCAGACATGCACGCAGTTTCCTTCTTGGCATTTACTTTTCGTTTGAAAAATTGCAGCTAGCACACAAACATTGTTCAAAGAAAGCTCCGAATAGTAAAATTGAGACTATATCAAAGCGGTAAAACACTGTATCCTGCATAGTGTGGTCAAAATAGCTGCCCAGAGAAATATATTTTTACAAAGAGGAATATTTCCGTTACTATCAAGCCATTAGCAACCGTCGCGCTTCGAAATCAGAAATTAGTTTGGACGTTTTGCTCAGTTTCAGTTTCGGTTTCCCACGTCTTCTCTATGGCCCTCTTTTTGTGTCATGCGCTGATTACTTGTATGAGTTTACGAAGTCGAGAGTTGGACGAAAACTGAATTTACCCTACACCCATTCGATTAGAAAACGAAGGAAAAGTTAGCTTCGCTGATTTCGGTCAGTCTGCCTTAGCATAAATGCCGTTCCAATGAAGCATCCTGTGTGGTTTGATGTTCTTTTACTCATGCTAAGGAACATTTCCGAGCTGGCAACTGTTTCGTAAAGGTATACTTATTTTTTCCGCTCCAAGGCGCGGTGACCGAAAAAACCAGGTTGCATTGCATTATGTCAAGTGCGTCGATGCACTCGAAAAAGGAACACGTGACTCTGAATCAGGGATTCGTAAAGCATGTTTGTGCACCTTGCTGAGCACTAGCCGTGCGTAGCAAGGCAGAAAATATGTCTCAATTGCTGGCATTGCTTAGAAGATGGCAAAATTTTAATTATAAACAGTAGCAAAAACACGCGTAAGAACACCAATGAAAGGCTAAATACGACTTAAAACCATCAAATCAGAATAAAGTACTTATTGTACTATGTCTATTTTAGTGCAACTAAACGAATTTATGACAATGTCCAGTAATACACTTGATATAAACCGACTGAAGTTTTCCAGCTCTAATCGGCACAATCGCCTTAAGTATTTCATTTGGGTGCAAACATTAATGGCAGTAAGTAGCCCAGCTCTCAATAAATTGATATTAATTTATTACAAACACTTAAATAATTGCTATCAGGAAGAAAAATATATTCAACCTAACCTGCAAATAGGTGTACGAGATGGATAATATTTAAACCATTTATTGTGGAACCTTACAATTGCAGGTCTACTTAAACTCGTAACCCGAACAAGTTTACGCATAGGCCTTTGCTGATGACATTGAATATTAATAGTAAAAAGGAAGGCACAACAGGTACTCGCAGATATTCTAAGAATGCGCTGGAATCATGAACTTCAGTTTGACATCGAAAATTTTGATTTTCCACTGAAAGAAAAAGGCTATAAGACAGATTTTCAAAGCTACGAGAAGATAACCGGCCAACAATATCCGTACGAACCCTCAAAGGGATGACATCGCGTTGCACTGCCACGGGATTAAGAATTCACCTTTATACAAACAAGAACAAAGTACACAAGTGAATTCATGTTTTACCTAGGCTCCACGAAGCGAATTAAGGCATGTCGTCACAACAGCTATATCAAATTTGTATTTTAGGCAAAACAACAGCAATAGCTTATGCCTTTGGTGTTTATAATGAAAAGAAGGAACACATAACAAATTTTAAGCATTAGAAAGTCCGTCAAAAAAGGTCCCTAAACTTTATAGTTAATACCCAACTTGCTTTTAAAGTGATGACGAACATCGTCCAGTGCACATAGCAATAAAAAAGAAAACAAGGTGCAAGACACAGTTATCAGGAAGATTAAATTCAAATTGAGAGAACAAAAATTCACGTAATCGAACGTTCCAGTAGGCATGGATCGGTTGCGGAAATTTTGCTGGTCAAATAAAAGGTACTACTTTGCAAGTGCAGTTACCAGGAGGGATTATTTTGTAGTAAATGGGTGTATTGGAGCAATGAGGGAAAACTGTGGCAAGGTATGCCTTCATAGGCATTAATGACGACAACATAGAAAATAAATGATTAAGCTGTTTATTCTTTCGTGCATACACAACTCTTGTAACTGTCATTATTTTTTACGCACTGCGCACCATACCATGCACACATACGGTGAGGCGGTGGTTCTTTCCGGCCTTCAGAGGCGTGCATGCTAGCAGAGCAATGCCTCAAATTGCCGAAATGCGCTGCTTATCCAATAATACTATTGAAGAATCACGCCTCACGCTTTACTTGTTAGTTAGTTTTGAACTTTATTGGGCAGTTTATTTTTAAAAATCAAGAACAAATTATCCTATAAAGATGGAATGGTTAATAGAGAACAATCTATAGAATAAATGAAGGCTCCACTTTTAATTTTCGTAATAAGTAACTGAAAACACATACATTCCGTTAGAGGCAGTAAAGGCGATATTGAACATACATAGATACAATGGCTGACGTGTACTGATTATGCCTTTAGTATTTTTCAACACACTCTAGCGGCCCCAAAATCAGGTCACAGCCATTCGCGGCACACCTGCGGTGACAACGACAGCTAAGATTTAAACTTCAGTGTCTGTGAGGATATAGGAGTAAATGCAAATCGAGGTGTCATTTGTGCTAGCCAACGCGAGGATTCCGTCTTTTAGAATGGTGAGAAGACACAGGGATAGGTCGCAGACACAAGGCGGCCGTTGGAGACGCTAGATGTGCTCTCGACGATCTGTGCGGTATCTCTGACAATCGTCCGTGGTCACCAGCCTGTGGTGTCAGTAAAGCGCATCGTCAAGTAAGGAAGACAGCGGTGACATTTGTTTGGCAATTGTGCCCCTGCGTGTTCTCTGAGCGCAAGAACCGAGCTAATCTGCGAATCTGCGAGCCAATCTAGCGGTCTGAGGTCGCCGGTTCTGACACTATAAAATTTCTCCGAGAGTATTTAATAGAGACTGAGAGCGAGTTGTGGTGCTCGTCGAGGATAGAGGAGATCGCGCGCTTAATCGAGCTTGGTTCTGGCTCTGACTGAACGAGCGAGCAGATAACTACGCTTAATGCTAACTAAGGTCGAATAGATTGACAAAGATTGGCTCGGTATGGAATCGAACTGGCGGGTTAAAGTCTTGCTCAGTTCTCGGTGTGCACTCGTGTCATTTTTCAGACATTGCCGAGAGAAGCTCCAGGAGCAGAATCACCACACAGCGCGAGAGGAGAGTCACAATTGTTCTAGTCAGATCTGCTATTTCCTGCTCTGCTGAGGCATTTGAGTCGAGCTTCTCCAGTCAATAAATACCGTATTCTTTCGGTGGAGGTTGCGCGACTACATAATTGAACTGTGCAACCGTACCCTTACTACAACCATGGTCTCTGACGCTTCCAACACATCCACCCTGCCTTTTGCCGGCGCCCTATGCTCCTCCTGGAGTGCTCCGAGAGCGCGGCCCTGCCACCTTCTCAAACATGACCACGACAAGGAGATGAATTAGCCGGGTCAATTGGTTCACGACACATAACAGCGCGGCCGACGGGAAATAAGGAATAGACACAAACATGAGCGCTACTTATGTGACCACGACGTTGAGGACTGGCTCTCGCACGAACGGGGATAGCATAGCTTATATAAAAATGTGATTTACTGTTTGAAAAATATTGCGACCCTCTTGTACAAGAGCGACAAATCAAACTTCACAGCCTCGTTCACTTTAGAGACCAGTTTCTTCGACATCTTAAGCTTATAAGCCGTGTGAAAACACGAAAACAAGCACTGCCTCCTCGATCGCACCCAGAAGTACGAAGCAGTCCTTAGCGGCAGTATAGAACGTTCAGTCGACCTCCGTAAGCCCGTCTACGCGTTATGAGAGAGGCTGACAAAATGAACCCTGTCCTAAAAGCGGTCGAGGGCGACGATGCATTTCATGTGCTTGTGACAACAGCATTGCCTCCGTCACAAAAATTTTTAATCCCTGCCAGAGCTAGCACAAGCTGCAAAGACCAGGCGTTGTCACTCATGCACCCTCTGCACAGGCCGAGAAGCCAGCTGATGGCCGTAACAACAGTGGACAGATCGCTCACGCTCCAGATCAAATAATTTGAGCGTGTGGAGGTGGATAGACCACTGTTGCTTCCTCCATCTCTCCCGACTACTCAGTCTAATTGGCTCCGAAATTGCAAAACGTAATCCGAGAGCACGTTTCTAAGGCCCTTCCATCTGTTTACTACCCTCCTTCCTTTTCAGCGCCTCTTTCCTACGCCGAAGCCTCCAGACGGCCCTGCCCAGAAGCGCTTGTTGCCCCCCCCCCCTCCATATTGCCCCCATTTTTCCCCTCGTGACCGCCGCCAAGTTTTCACTCAAGGCGGACACTAGAACATCGCTTCATCTGTTCTGCCTGAGTCATTGCCGGTAACATGGAATGTTACTGCGTTCGCCGAATCATGAACCCTGCTGGCAATACGGACCTTCGAGCCTACGACTCTGTCCTTTCACTGGCCCTTTCACCGTAGCTTGCCACAAGTTTTCTCTTGCGCGCCTTCATCCCACTCCGTTACTGATAACCAGCGACCGCAGTTCCACAGGTAAGGATTACGTTTACGTAAAGCTTTTGAGGGCCTCTTATGGGTTAGACGATTGTGATACAGGTTTCTGGGGAAATAACTGATGTTTTCTCCCCTTTTGATACCGCCATTCCCGTCTGTCTTCAGATAGAAACCGTGTCATCAGACGCACACTATCTGTATGTCTGATGTGCAGAGTGGTGACGACACCATTATGCAGTTTTGTTTCACCCTGCATAAAACTAGCAACTTATCGAGTGTCTAGTTGCATGTACGGCCAGAGTCCCTATTCAGGGCGCTATGTACTCTATTGAAATTAAGGTCTTTTTTTTGTTTTCTCACAGCGTAGCGTCAGTCTAGGACATACTCTACCAACACAGATCGACTGTGACTACCTTTCTTCTTTTCAGCTACACTCCTTCTACGAAACTAAGCACGTGCGTGAATCAGCCTGTGGCTGACGATGTTGCGATCGCTCCATGCTTTTCTGTGCGGACCTCCGTCTCCTGGAACTTTTTTCACGACTGGCCTGTCGTTTTCATTCGATCCGACACATTAGCTTCTCGCCATGGTCAGTCCTAGCCGTTCGCGTGCTTGCTGTTGAAGTTTGCTACAGCTCAATGACCGTAACCAATCCGTTATGTCGCGGGTGTCGTTGTTCAGGTAGCACAAGCACGTTTTCAAGTCTAGTCGTAAATGCTTGAGCTCGTTGGCTCAATAGTCAAGAAAAAAATGTAGCACACAAAAAATACAACTCCTGAGAAAGACGGAGTTGAGTTGTATGCTGCAGGTAGGATTAGCCTTGCTTATTCTACCCGCAATTGCTCCACCGTAGCGTCACTTATAACTTAGTAATGACCAAAAACCTGCCGGATCTGCCCCGTTATGCGCAGAGTCACTTAAAAAAGCACATATTCCATTCCCGCAGTCACCATCGATGCACACATTTACTTACAGCAGAATATAGTCCACTCCAGAGGTCACCATCTATGCACATATTCAGTCACAGTAGAACATTGTCCATTACACTGCCACCATCTATGCACACATTCAATCACAGTAGACCATAGTCTGATCCTGCTGTCACCATTTAGAAACAAGATCAATGTCCTGCAGAATGTTAAAAGAAGGCGTGCAGCCTCCCTTTTGCATGTCTGGTTTCCACTCGGGTAGACATTGTCCTGAACTGTACTGTGAAGGGCTCCTGTCTTCTTGAAGGAAGCGAACATCGCATACTTTTCCGCGTTGTACTCTAGGCAGTACATAATATAATGTTCGATATCCCCGCACACACCACATAAAGAACATAGCGGAGACGATGCCATGCCCGTCTTATGAATCCAGGCACGAGTACAAGCAGAGCCCGTGTGATTTCGATGTAGTAGAGTGGCCTGAGATCTTCTCACTTCCTTGGTCACACAAGGCATGTGGGGAGCACTCTACAGTGTACTAAAATGATCAAGCACCGTTTCTCTCAAAAGTCCTTTATCATCTTAAGGAACTTCTTTTGATGACTTTCTTGACATAGATTTATGGGCGAGACTGTCTGCAACCTCACTGACTTTGATTCCTGTGTGAGAGGGCACCCATTAGAAATATAAAGTAAAGCCTCTGCTGTGCAGATTCTGCACCAAGCGTAGAGAGCTAATAGACAAGGCATCAGCAGAGAAAGCGCGCTCTAACCTCTGAAGGGCAGATTTTGAATCATTTAGGATGACAACAAGTTGACCCGGACAAGACCCTAACTTCCGTAAAGCCGCCTCAATAGCAACACTTTTGGCCGTTGTGGAATATGCGAAAGCAGTAAAGCGTACAGACCACTTACAGTCCAAAGAAGGAACGTAGAAAGCCGCTGCGCTAGCTTGTTTGACCTTGTCCACAGAACCATCCATGAAAATTTGAATATGGCGGACATACTCGTTTTCCAAGTGTTCAAGTACGAGCTACCGCGCTGCTGCCAAAAGAGAGCTGCGCTTTGCGCTCACATGGGAAATTGTGACCTTACCGGCGAGGGTTGGAAAAGACCAGGAGGTTTCGTCCGTTTCCTTTGCCTTCGAACATTAAGGCCTAAAGGACTAAGTCTAAGTCTTGGCCTAAAGTGCCAAGTAGGCCTTCGGCTCATATCTCTTGCCGAGGCGCTGGAGAAGGGATTGCCCAGCTACCTTCTCTCTTAGGCGGCCAACATGCATTAGTAGTCATAGAAGCGCCAAGGCTAAGAGGTTTCGATAGACTCATGAAGTACTCCCTTGTTCGCAGCCGCCTGAGGAACTCCAATGGCTCTTCTTAGGCCCTTTCTATGGAAAACTTCGAGACGTTCTAGCTATGAGATAGACGGACACACAGAACGCTATTGCTTGTTCCCATGCTGTCTTCTAAAGCAGTCCAGCTGGTGCAGCCAGTTAACTCTGTTGTCTGGCTGACAAGCCGCTGGTACTCTCGGAAGATTTTTCCTGCTGTAGATGTGCTTGAACTCTTTCAAACCAAAAGCTGAAGATATTTCCTATATAAGTTAGCTAGCCGAAGCAACTTAGCGTTCAGAATCTTTCAAACTCTGAAGCTTTGTCTGCCAAGGAGTGAACCCAGCAAAGAGCTGCCTCACGTCGTCAGAGAGCACTTTATTCCGCCAACAATACGAGAGTGTCCGTACGTGACGGCAGTCCGAAGATCCACAGAACACGTGAGAGGACCCGTTGTAGTGCAGTGTGTCCGTCTTAGTCCTTGCCTTTTTTTGCACTACGTTTTCCAACTGAGGCTACGTAGTACTGAGTCCATCATTTGCTTAAGTGGCCGCGGCTGTATACACCCTCAATAGATATCCGTTAATTGGCACAGCCAGTCAGGCGCCACAAAAGCTGCTCAGGCGTGGTCAGCGTCAGCCATCAGGATTGCAAATAGCGTGAGAGCAGGTCTAAGGAAGACTAGAATTCAGCTCACTGCATGCAGTCAAGGCCAGCGTCTGTTCTGGACAGGGGATAAACGTGTTTATGGGCGATTTTGTTAACACTGATATCCAACGTCAAACTGGAAACACCTACGACAGGGGAGGCCAAAGTACTCCCCGATTATTGACAGGCGCTACACTGCAGTATGCCGTTGAACTGTAAATCGATTATGTTACATTAGTCTAGGATGTGTGACATCAGAGTATTAGGAAATTTCAGCAGCCTTACAGCCGCAAGCAGGATTCCAACCCGTGGTGACGCGTACAGATTAGTTACCCTAGCCGCTGCATTAGACAAGTACACGCTCACCACAACCTAACGCGTTATGCTGCCAGCCTCTTGCGCTGTACTTTGGATGTCGTAGTCTTCATCAGCTTCCGACTGTACACAGCTGAGTCCTAAAACAAGATAACGTGGGCTCTAGCACTTGCAAATGAGAGCCCAAGTTCGAATGCGTGGCCGGTTTAGTGCCACCAAAAAAAGCGCATGTGAAGGCCATTGCGCAAGCGTACATCCAGTCACGTGGAACAGTGGGGCTCAAACCAAGAATTTCAGTTATCATTAATGTGAATTAACTCAGTAAAAAACTAATAATAGGCAGTGGAAACAGGTAACTGTAAAAAACCGACCTTCAAATGTTTTCTTGAGCCAATCAGTCTTCAGAAGAAGGTGAAAATGTAAACACAAAAAACCCCAATATAGCGTGTCAGCTATGAGTATGAAAGAGACACTTAACAGGAAAATCGAAAATTTTAATTGTCCAAGGGAAATTTAGGCTGGCTATCATAAGGTCATATTTAAGCGCCCCTTAATACCGTCAAGGCAGAGCTTCTAAAATCATATATAATCTAAGAGCAGGCTACCATAAGAGACAGACATTATGTATACAGAGCCCTTTAATTTTAGGTTCAAACAAACTTAACCCTGTTGTTCCACCCCAAGGTAAGATACTAAAAGCGGGACGAAGCCCTCTTTGAGCTCAGAAATGAATCTTGATCTGTACATTACCAGGCTACAAAGGTGAAAGCGGCGCAGAGAATGCAGCTTATATCGTGTACTTTTTCTGCAGCAGCGTTTTCAGATAGCTAACAATTTTAAACCTGTTTTTATACATGTTCTCAGTGATGTTGTTTTATCTAGGGAAGAGTTCAAAAGTATTACAAATGATGAGCCAGTAGCAGGCACTGATTGGACCTTCTATTGGCATATGCTATCATATGGCTTTTTTCACGGACTATTTGGTTTATGAACTGTGAAATAAATTTTCTCTTAGTTTACTTAGGCAGACAGGACACACAAGCGTTTTCTAAAGGACAACGCCCCTACCCTCTCCTCTGTTTTCTCTTTGGAACCACGTCAACTAAGCGCACACTGCTTCTCCATATAATTAGCATCATTTCAAGCTCTACGCCAGTAGCGACGTCCTGTTCCAAGCCTGTTCCGCCTTTCATGCTCGGCGGTGAAAGGTTGAATGTTTTTTTTTTCATGTAGGAAGGCAGGCAGTTCAAGCAGAGACCCAGAAACGCGGCACGCGAAGATAGTAATGCACCCGGGAAAATAATTGTGATCAAAACAAGAATAAAAACAAAACACCTCTAGTGGAAGGCATTTTCTCTGTAGAAGCTGCCATTTCTTGACAGTGCATATGCGTATAACGCAAAAATACCCAATTTCATGATTCGGACAGGAACATTCCGTAATAGTAAGGTAGCTTTCAGAAAAAAATACCCTTAAAAGAATTGGAATTTTAATGATTTCTGTTAAATGCCCTAATGTCAACCAAAATTTGAACTCATCAAATCGAGTCTTATTTCTAACTCCCAAATTATCCCCTTAAAATGCTACCCGAAAGCCGGGGGCATTATTTATGCAGAACAGCGAATAATATTTCCGGAGTTATGAGTACGAACAGACAAAATTTATTCTTCAGGATTCGTTCTGGCAGGAATGGGAGTGTAGGCATCCAAGGACGACATATTCAAGCTTCCGTATTCGTAATCAAGTCCAACGATTTTGTAACAATGTCCTTGTGTATCGTTGTTTATGAGGAAGCATGTGCAGCCTTCACAGCATGTCTCGTTATTTGACGAATTGCACTGAAAAAAAAATTGTAGATCGTTTGTTCACATCTCTCAAAACGCGACTTAAATATTTGCAGAAGGCATGATGACAAGCCAGAACTTCAGAAGAATTTACTTTCTCCACTCGGCTAAGAACCCCTAATAATTAGTGCCATAAGCTTGAAATTTCTTACCGTTTGGTTGCAGCTTTCGAGAGAGATTTCCGATTCAGTCGTGTTGTTTGACCTTGACGTAATTTGTGGCCTACAAAAGCACACAAAACTGTAACGAAAAACAAAAGTTTTCTCAATAGAGCTGGTTGACTAAATTAAAAAGAGCAACGGGTTTGGGATAACATGAAAATGATTTGCTAAAGGCACTCGCGATCTTGACAAAGGCCAATGTAAACTGCATGGCTGAAATATGACGTGAACTTTGTTAAATTTATAATCAGCATATTCATACTTTTTTCTGACCACACCGACTGCAGTTATTGAATATTTAACATCAGCACCACCCAGGACGTCCTGCCTGCCCTTAAAAATAGAACCCAATAATCTGATCACAATTTTAGGGCTTACTAAAGTACAGCACAAAGGTTTACTGGCACACCCAGTCCTTTGTATTTGTCTCAAAATCTATGAGAAGGCTCGCAGCCACTTCATTTCATTTGCTAATGCACTGGTACAACTTCACTGCTGCAAAATAATTTTTTTAACGCGGGAAATGATGTATTAACTTTTTAAACCAACCGCCAGCGGTGACTACTTTTCCATCGGTACATATAGGACTCTTATATTAATATTAGTTTTTCTTCAGCCAAACAACCTCTATCACTTCCTTTATTCAGGAAAGTCATCGTGTCGAGAGCAGGGGATAGTATAGATAACACATGACGTGGTACTCAGCGATGTGTGCGCAAAAGTTCAGTGGATAGGTGCTTTAATATTTCGCCTCTATTAAAAGTGCGGTCGCCGTGACTGAGTTCGAAATGACGCCTTCAGCGCGGCTAATGTAGCCGCTGCAATTTGATTCTCGGAGCCCCTATATTTCACCACGTGTGAAAAACGCAAGGTTGCATTCAGCGATTTCCTAGTGGAGAGTTTTGATAACTTACTCGTTGTCTAAGATTAGGATGTAAAAAACTGCGTATGGAAATCGTTACTGTGTCTTTGACCTGATATTTTGATGAGTGTTTTACCTCAAAAAGATGAATATATTGTCTCTAATTAAGAAGACTTTATTTTATTAACAAGTAAGTATATTATTTAAAAAGAGGTATTACATAAACAATTCAGAAGGATGTCTGAGAACTCTGATCTTTAACGAAAATTGCTGCAAATCAATGAATAAAGTGCTGAACAATAATGTTGTTGTCAATAATAGTGAGCGCCCGTTGTAAATAGAATTGTAGTTCATATTTATTTTCGTTCAGTCGCGCCTCTCGAAACAAAACACATGCTATTGCGTTAACCGCATAAGAAATGACGCATACAGACAAGTAAGAGCGCGAGCAAAACTCGTATTCTTTCTAAGTCGTATCCGGTGTTAATGAATTTTCTACTCCTTTTGCGCAGAAATGATTAGGTGGTATACTCATGAGAACTACCCGTTTTCTCACATGCATAGATAAAGACAAGTTAACTTATCAAAACTATCAATGGAGCGTTCTGGATTGCTCAGCTCCAACAGAAAATCACTTTTTTATTTCTAGTCATACCGAACGTTTCCAACATTGTTGCTTAATTCTTTATACATGCATCTTAATACGTGTGATGCACCTAAAATACCAACTTTTTCGTCTGCGAAGAACCGCCGGTAAAACACCTAAGAGTAAGTGCTACTTACATTGCGTGCAGGAGAATTAAACCAAAAATTGTTACTGGTAAAGCACCGTGGGAACTCATTGTAGCGAATGTCTTTTGACTCTATCGTCTTCTGTTGGTAACTGCATGTGCAAATTCCGTTACATACACATCAGCGAAGCGTTTATTTTTACGCGCCTTGTCAGCAACCTTCGCCTTTTCAATTGTATTCTGCCTCAGATGCTGCGCCTGCCTCCTGGAGTGCAGCAAACGTCACATGTGACGTACTTGCTTTTTGAGAAACGTCAAAAAATATTTCTCAATATACAATCAACATTTTTACGCAGTTTTCTTTCATTATTTTTTTTCAGACTGTTTAAATGTTAAGATATACGGTCGCAAATCAGTCATGTTGACTGCAAGTTTGTTTTTCGCCTCTGAAAAATACTTTCCATAGCCTTTTTGATTGGCTAACCGAGCGTACAGCTAGCCCTTTTCCTCGAAGCACCCGATTAGCGTCAGCTTTAAAGAAAAAGAATATGCCTTGAAATATTTATCGTTAATATTTTTGCAGAATTACAGCACTCTCATAAACCGAACTCGCTTATTAATAATGGTCTGCATAAAAAGGTTCTTAATTCGTGCTTGCGCAATTAAAAAAAATTTCATCCACCTTCAAGGTCTAATTATCGAGGGTAAGGTGTGTGAAGAAACTGATTATCAGCCAGGTTATACTATTAAAAAAAAGAGGGCCTTTTCTTTGCCGCAGTATTTAAATGTGCATTATGCTTTAGTTTTTTTCCAGCAGCGGTCTCTGTTGAAGAAGGTTTGCTGAGCTAAAGCCACCTCAAGGCCCTGGAGAGCATGGATAGACTCTACCGAAAACAACTCAGGTGCCAAAAATTATCATGAGAGCAGCGTATCGTTTCGAACACTGGTAGTGACGAGGACCCACCGATATTTCATCCGGTCTCTGCATAATTCCGCGTGGTGCTTCGAGAAGGAGAGAAAGAAAATTCACTTCATCAACATTCGCATTAGATAGAGCAATGGTATATGTAAAATCACGAAGTCTTCTTCTACCGGGATGACTCCTGTGTCCTCAATATGTTGTTATTTTTAAACTAATGATTGAATAATGATAATAACAGTCAAATCATAAATCATAAAAGATATCAAAAGGCCTTAACTATGGTGGAAATATCAGTGCCACCGTTGCTGCTGAGTATATTACTCATTCATGTCCTAACTTTGCGGAGGGAATGAAAGAAAATTAAGAAAAAAGATGTATCTGAAAGAGCTAATTTCTTCAAATTGTCTTCATTTAATAATTTGAGGGACATGCAATCTTATCAGTGACTGCGAATGCAAATTCGACATTTTGACAAAGCAGTGCTATACTCGCTAACTTAACGGAGCTAAGCAGACTTCTTTTAAACAAATCAATCTGTCTCTTGTCATTATTCTTGATTTTTAAGATTTGTTAGATTACATCCGCTATTCACGGCTGCTAAGTGGGCCCACCAAAATACATTATGAGATCCTTCATGAAAGATAACTGCAGAATATTTAATGCAAAAAACAATTGTGCACACTGCGCAAATAAAACTAATTTTAATTTTATTGAGTAAAGATGGCAAACATCGCAAATATTTTTCTTGCTTTGGTTATTTCCAAGCATGCAATTCACGCTCGACGAAAAAATGTAATTCAAAAGCCGAATCTTGAGGCCTGAGAAAGTTCTCACCAAGTACGCTTATTCGGCACGGCAGTACATTTCTGACAACAAAAATAAGCACAAATTTTAAGAAGAAAGCCTTTAAGGGGTCATGCTTGCGCTCACGTCCATCTGTGCTCTGCTGCAAACGTGCCAACTGTTGCCTCTCCTCCACGCAGCGGCGCAACCTCCCCTCCCCCCCTTAGCAACTGGCGCGCCGGAGGGGGGCGCAGCTGTGCATTGCAGCGGTGACGTCACAGAGTAGTGGTTGAACGAGCGCGCGCGCGTTGACAGTGGCAGCTGCACCGCCGCTCCTTCGCCAGACGTCTCCTTGCAGTCGAGTGAGTGAGTCGCATGGCTCCGAAGCGGCCGAGTGATTCCGCGCCAAGCGGTTCGGGGAACCGGCAGTGGACGCCGGATCCCCCCAACACCAAACGCCAGAAGAACAAGGAGTGAATGCGCAGGTGACGACTGAAAATATCACTAGATGCGAAAGCAATGGAGGCACAACGGAAAGGCCAACAGCGACTGATTAAATCGCCGGGTACCAAAGACAGGGAAGCAGAACGAAAGCGGCAGCAGCGACAGCCGTTATCGCCGAACACCAAAGCGAATGAATGGGTTGACTACAAGGCGTTCGCCAAGCACACTTTAGAATTTCCAAAATGTCTTCGGTAATTTTTTTCTGTACAGTCATTAGCAATACGAGAGGGAGCAAAGTTTAGCCATTCATTTATTAATAACTATAATTGCTTGTGACAAGCACAGTTTTCTACATTTCCTCTTGGAGTCCAACATGAAAAAAATCTTAATCAAATTCGTAATTTCCTGCAAAAAGTTTGTTCTCGCCAATATTGCTCACGACGGTGAATAGTTTACGCATTAGGGGGACATGAAAGAGGAAGTTACACTAATCATAAAAAAGAATTTTGAGAAAATATAATCATCAGCGCATTAAAGAAAGCCAGAATCAAGAAAATCAGGAACATCAGCAAACTGATATCATGGAACAGATAAGCATGAGCGAGAAATGTGCAGGAAATTCAGAAAGTACACACATTTAAGGAGGATCTTATGCATGAGAGAAATTACACGAACATTTTTTATATGTTGAATTGAAAACGAAAAATTTAATTCGTTTGAGAGTGAAAAGTTATTTAGTTTCGAATGCAGGGTGTGCGATAAACCTTGGGAAAAATAAAAGTGCGTAGACGGGAAACGTGCCATTTTCCGAGGTGGCATGTCATATTATGTACTGAACTTTTTTCTAATGTGGCAACGTCTGAAAGAAAATAGCAGTGATAGTGTAGATGGGATTTTTGTATGCTGTGAATGTGGCCAATTTTCATGTTTTGATAGAAAATAAACGATTCGATGGCGATTATATAACGATATCAGTTACAGATTTAACGTAATTTTCTGCAGTATCAGAGCTTTGTTTTTATTCGTTATTATTCTACTGTCCCGTACAAGACGACAATAGGTAAGCACTGAAGAAAAGAGCTTGTCAAGAAGAGATGTTTGGTTTTGGTCGCTCAGGTGCATAGGAATTTCTAAAGGATGCTGCACACGAGGTAACTTAGTTTCTGTGCAATCCATATGATCATCCCAGAGTATAATTTTTTTTAATCAGACGCAAGTGCTTTTACCTTGTATGTTCTTGCTGCAAGATGTTCCACTAAACGTGATCCCTCATCAAGGCTATATTTCGTATTTTGCACTGAAAGGGAAATAAAACATTTCGTAACTTCTTCGTGATAGTGCCATTCCAAGTACTTCTGAAGATTGCGGCACTAGGCTTTACTCGGTAAATTTGTGATAAAAATGACGAACTCAATGCACATAATTGTGTGTCAACTTTGGATTGCAAAGGCATCTTTGATCGAAATTTCATATTCGAGTGAGAAGAACGTATGTTTGGGTTATAAATCGCAGGCGAAATAAGAAGGAGCTCTGAAGCCGTAGAAAAACCAGAAGCTTGCGCACTTTTTCATTCTGTCGATCATAGAGAGCTGAAAAAATTTACTCTGATATAAAAGCTTGGAGTTTTGAAGCACTCTAATCCGTTCAAGGACGTTCTTTAATGTCAATACTTTTTTGTCGACTTTACAGACAGTTTTCATTTCACACCATTCTCTCTGCAAAAAGCACATACATGTTTCAAGAAAGTGATATTTTGGTCATAATTGTTTAAAAATATCACTGAATCAAATGAGGTCGTTTACTGTCTAATGCGATGACCTGTCATCGACGTCATGTGTGGAGGCACAGCGATAAGGCGCTCGTAGCCCTGCTCTTAAGTTTTGCAACCAGTGTCCCAGCCTACCTCGTCCATTTTCTGTTTGACACATGCGGAAAATTTCAAGACACGACCTGACGCGCAGCAACAAGAAATGTGACATTAAACACTGAATTTTCAACAGAGAAACTTGAGGCAAGATATTTTTTTTCCTCCGGTAGCTTTGCGCTTGAATATTTTATTAGTCAGGGCGATAGAGTCCTACTGCAGCCACAAAGATTTTGCTCATTTCTCAAAGTGGCTTTTTTTCTTCTTGGCTTCTCTTTTTTCGATTTTAAAATTAAAATTATAAGTTTGTCGCAGAATATTTAGCAAAAAAGGTCGTATTCTTTACAAGGAATGAATATTTCTATGAAATTTAGAAACATTTGCATCCTGTGCAGTGCGATTGAAATTTCTGCATGGAGAAATGCAGTTTCTTGGAACAGCAGAAGTTTCTTAAATGCTGAGCCGGTCAAGAACCGCCAATCTGCGATACAATCTTCGAAATATTCACCGATGCTACCATTGCTTGTGTTTTATATGGAGTTGTTTTTGTGTTAATAAGGTACACGCTGTCGCTTAGCATGGCAGTCCCAATAAGTTAAAAGGGAAACGAAGTTACGGTTGTTTCCTGCGTCAGGGAATCTCTTTGTGCATGCGGTCCAGCGGAGAATCCGAGAGAGGGGCGTTTTCTATTATTGGTGCTAAGAAGCGTTGCTAAATCCAAATAGATCCGCCATATGTCCCCGCTCTTTTAAGGCACAATGAATGACGAGCACCTTTTGAATATTTATCGTCAATCAAGCTCTGCCAAATGCGTTCGTCGAGCGTGAGTAATCCGGCCCTAGCAGAAAATGCAACAAGGTACTAAAGGTGAAAAAGGGGCCAGAATTTTATTTGCCAAAACTTTATGAATACCCCATTAGCATCTTTAAGATCATTTTCCTCAATGACCCGACTGCGTCCAGTGTAGGACAGAGGCCTCGAATTCATATCATGTTAGCCCCGTTCTGAATGAGCTGCAGATCCATGCTTCTGCAATTTTTCCAACTTAATCTGGACTTGGCTCTCTTTTCAGCCTAACGAATGTTGGTTATCCTCATTAAAAGTTTCGCCCAAGGCCTTTTGCTTTTCCTGATTTCAGTTCGAATATCACTGTATGCACTCTTTATCCCGGGCTGCTAACTTTCTATTCTAGGTAGCTCGCTAGCCAACCTTATTTCCTCGATTAACTGTCCTAAAATTCTTCCCAGCGCCTACTTTACCCTCGGTGTTTGAGCATTTTATGTTCTGACGAGGTAAAGCAAGTGTAACTTCTCACGCCTAGTGTTCGTGCTTTCCAAAGGGAGTGCTTTGGTTGGTTCGGGCAGTGCCTTTGTTTCCTACTTAAATCAGCCTCTACACGTCACAAAATAAACCCAGTGTGGAAAAGGCCAACATTTTGTACGATTTTTCATCATATTGATTTCAATATGGGGAATTCACAAAATTTATATAATTTTTAATAACTCTCTTCGGTGTAATACCACTTTCAACTTCGTGTAATTGCTGGTTCCACACCTCAGACTGGAGAAAAATATTTACCTTTTCAATAATTATGCAGAGTAAAAGTCAGTCATGTTGAAATTTAATGGCGCAAATATTATGCGCTTCTCTTAGAAATCATGGCATCAACACTGCAAAGAGAAAGAGAGCGAAGTACTTTATTAAAGGTTGCACTAAACCCTATACGTACTGCTGCGCCAATCAGACAACAGGCGACTGGACGCTGAGAGCCGCGATGCCAGCCACACCTGCCGCTGTACAGGAGGAGGGTTGAGGTTCAGTGGCAGCAACTTTACGCGCATAACTTGGGATGCATTCACCATGATTCACAGTGTGTGTCCATCATAAGGGTTATGTGCAAAAACAAAGAAGTTTCACAGTGTGTGTGACCATCATGTCCTTTCATTTTAAATAAAGTACGATTCGCGCTTAGAAATTCTAATAGCGCGGAGCCGGCTGCTTGGGAATTGGGAGCGTCCGCTACAAGACCACGCGACTGGCTTAAAACCTAATGAATCCTGCGTGTAATTCGGTAGAAGTATTCCAGGTTCCAAAGCATCTTTGAAAAGTCTGAACTGAAGGTTAGGTATAAAATAAAGGCATAAAATCGAAACCTTTCTGCTGGCCTGCTTGATGCAAAGCCGTAAATTGTTTTTTTTATTATTATTATTAGTTTCCACTCAAAGCTATCCCCAGACCGAAGGCTGTTACAGGAAATGTTTTAAAAGGCGCGAAAATTCTGGTTTCTTCGGAAAAAGCGAAAAAAATAACTCTTACACTTATATGAACAGTAAAAGTAGAAAAAGCAAAAAAAACGTGAAAATCATAGCAATAAATCTCAATCAAGGTTTCACAAGCGGTCTAAAAGGCATCTGTTGATGTGCAAGCGACAGCATCATTCGGGAAAGGTTTCAATGCCAGGTGACTCGAAGAAAGGAAATTTAATATACAATGTCTTGTCCTTGAATTTGCAGCGTTGGCAAACATCACGTATTTAGATTTATCAAACCTAAGTGCATCGTTTAAAAGAAGAAAAATAAATGTAAAACTCAGGAATTTGGCATGATGTTAGATCCTTGGCAGACCGGCTTAGTGCAAAAATTCTAAACGATGGTACATGGTGTCAATTAACATTATCGTTTTCCGAGAAGCACTTTTAAGTTCAAGAATGCAATATTTAACAGACCGACAGGAACACAGGATGCTATATAAATTGACAGAGCGAACGAGTGAAAGGTAAGATAATAAACTGGCGTCAGGTGGAGCAGATTTTATGGCACGTTTTAGTGAAATAAGTGCGGAAAGTGTTTAGGACCTTACATATGAATATACGGAATGTGTCCACTCAGTTTTCGGCCTGATGAGAATAAAATACCAAAGTGTTTGTGCCCATCTACTTTTTCAGTGTCTGATGCTCAAAAGGATAGTGTGATGACCCCCATAATGCGCAGGTCCACACGGGACGGAGAGGCAAAGAGACACCGTATGGCTCAGTTTAAACAAACAGGTATATTCAATAATTACACATGATTAAGATTATACATCAGAGGCTGGGGCGTCCGAGCTTACGTGCCGACGACTTCATGGGGGCGATGGAGTGGCTCCGGAGTTGGGCTCGAGCGGTTGCTGGCAGAAGCTGCACGCCGTCGGGCTTCGGCGCTGAAGGCCCTCTTGGCGAACGATGTCGTCCTGAGCGTGTATGCAGTAGAATTTCAGTAGTCGTCCGTTTCTTCGAGGATGGTTCACAAACCCTTCCTCTAGTGTCGTTCGGCTTGGAAGATGAACAGGAGGCGAGCTTGTAGATGATGACAGCAGAGCATAACTTTACAACACACATATACAGAGAGTTAAACTGGAAAAAAGCAGAACTGAATTTACAAAAGAACAAACTTTGCACTACTTTACTCATCGACCGGGCAGGTTAGTGCCTAAGTAGCATCACATTACTTGCTAAGCATGGAGCCCCAGCTCAGACTGGACTGGACTGCATCCGTTTACATGTGCTTTTAGGCACTTGATTAACAAAGGACTAAGGGCGGTCATTTCCAGTGGCCCGCCCAAAGCATCAATTCTCCAATCCAAAATAACATGCGAGATGGGGACCACCCCTTGGGTTGGGCTTAGCCTCGAACCCAGAGTCTGTTAACAATACAAACTAAATAAACAACAAAAACGCCACCACTCTCTCTCAAGTGAGAGTATACACAGGCTCTCTCTTCGGAGCTAATTCACTAGCGCCTGTCTTTCCACATTCTTGGCGAGTACTGCCTGTCCGCCATGACAGGTGTCCGTCACGGCCCTTCTGGGAATGCGCTTTTGTCCACTTGGCACGGCGGGAAGCTGTGGGTGCCTTCCCGGCGATAGCCCACGTCGAAAGGGGAAGGAGGGAAAGAATGTTGTCTTCGCGGTAGCGCATAGCGTCGGCTGTGGTACGGCGCGCTCTGGCCCGCTGACAGCTCCCTTGTCCTGGAATGTGCCCGGAAATTGGGGAGGATAAAGCCTGTTTCCCCGCGGCGGCGGCGGCGGGTCCGGTTGTTCTGGTCGTCACTCAAAGAGCATGGCTGGGTAATTGATGATGCCGCTGTCACGGCGGCGGGTCCCTTCGTCTACGCCGCGCCGTCGAACGTGGATCCTCGTAGCACACACAAAGAAATACCTGGGTTTCCGTCTACGCCGCGCCGTCGAACAATGTACCTCGTAGCACACAAGGAATGTCACAATAGAAAGCTGGGCTAGTTGGAGTTGGTTCATGGTGAAACTGCTAGGCGCAAACTTTACAAGAACAGATATATAGAGGACACAGGACAGGTCCGCTAAGCTCCGCAAGTGCAGTACAAAGATTCGCGCAGTTGAATTTGTACAGTGCAATTTGTACTGATTGCACTGTATAAATGTACAGCACAATCTGCTATGTATTGCACTTGAAGTTCGTAGCTGGCAGAAAACCAAGGTATAACATTTGGAGTAACAAAAATTGTGTTCCCGGTTGTATTTTAAAGAGAGAAAGGTGAATTGTGGATCAATCTGGCAAATTACTTGCTGTGCTGCTAATGATGGTTTACTTACTTTATAACAAGTGCTTCTCTTAGTAATATCGAGGACTGTAGATAAGATGAACGCAATGGCTCTACATTATATCTATGCCCGCATTTCGAAGAATCGCACCTCCGAAGCTTTGGAAAGAGATTGCATCACCGGCCAAAAAAGGGAAAGATTTAGTGCACATTTGCTTCTGCTCTGAGATAATCCCGAAAGCAAACTATTACACTGGAATTCATGAAATCACAGTTAGCGCCTAAAATGTGTGGAAAGGAAAGGAATCGTCCCCTTCCCGAGCGTTTGCATCATTATACTTGCTATTTTTTTGAAATGTTAGCGACTTATGGATCCTGTGGTCACGTAATATGTGTTCTTATGCAAGGTTTTCAAATTGTTAGTACCAGTTAGTACCAGTTAGGTTCACTCATACCTTGTAAAGAGTGTGAGGTCGGGAGTGATATTGGGTAGGTTAACGAGCTATTTTGTGCACAGGGCTGTAATGGAGACAACAGGCTGATAGATTATACCTGAAGCTTTCCACCTTTCTCAACATTCAATGCTTGTGTAAGGCGCTTGTACATAGCTCTACGTGCCAGATAAATCAGTAAGGTCATCACTATTAAGCACATAAACAAAACTTGTTTGAGTGTCCCATCCATACCGCTTAGTGCGAGGAAATCAATTACCCGCCTTATACAAGCTATTTCCTTATGGGCACGGCTATTTGTATTTTGTTTCAGTGCTTTTTGGATCTACGATTTGTTTCGCGATTGAGATTGTTTTTCGGACAAGCCTGCAATAAAATATCGTTCTTAGCGTAGTGTTGCGTCCCTGCTTCTTCTCCGTCTTGTGTAGGTGCTGTTTCATGAACATAATTGCTTGTGAATTTAGAAAATGCAGCGTGCGCGGGATTTATATGCCGACGAGTCATTTATAGATCGCTTTTTTCACTGTTAAATGTTCTCAGCCACTGCCAGAATTTTTAAGCTTGTGTTCAAGGGAATAATTGTAAACTCCCGCTTTGTATCTTTTGATGAAGCGAAAATTTCATAACCTCCTCTGATAATCTCAAATAACTGGCACTGCTGCATTTCAAGGAAGGTATAGCATTTAGAGTGGGACTATTGCAGACCTTTGGGAGGCTTTGTTGTATTTCCGTGAGCGTAACCAACTTGGCCATAACAAGAAAATCAATGAGTTGAAAACTGTCCCGCTGTTTTCTCTGTGATTGTTGATGTTCGTGTTGGGTGCAAGAAGGCCTTGTGTCATTTTGACTACAGGCCTGCGGTTGCTACCTCAAAGTGCTCTTCGGTACCTGGTGAGGGTGCTACGCGAGCGACGGATTTGGTCAGGATTTGCTGCTTTTATGTAGGCAAGATGACTGTCCCATGATTACAGAAATGTCTTCGATTTTCCCGAATGGAGCAAGCGCCCCAAAAGCTTGTCCCTGGAGACTTTACACAGAATTTGTGAAGATGTTATCCTATCATGTTTCTACTTCTTCGGGAAGGATCAATAAACCTGAAAAAGTCAACAATTACCCAGGAGAAGTTCGCGGCTGTTACCAGCAGCCCTTTCACAAAATATCCGAAGTGTGAACTTTCGAAAGTGAGGGCATTGTTTGCAAGTCCTCAAATGCGCGATGCGTTTCGGCGTTTTTCTATGCTTATCCTTCACCTCATTTCTTTCGAACCAATCAAAATCGAGAAACTTGCCTTCTTGAAAGGTATTGCCCGCGTGTAGACCCACCGTCCTTTTCACCAGAAATGTCTTAGGTGTTTCAGGTCCGGTGTTCGCATAATTACTCTGCACCGCTGCCGTTGAAAAACGGATGGATCATGAGTGCCTATTGAGCCAGTAATCGTGACATTCGCTGGGTCCTCATCCTTTTCTGAGCTTATCTATGGCCTATTGTGTACCGTGCTTACCCACTGCAATCGCGAACTAAGCAATGTGGGAAGCACTGGCATTTTGGAAAAAGCAGCCAAGCTTACAAGCCGGCAACGCGTTGTCGAATTTGCGGCAGGCCCGTTCCTCTGACATGTGCATTCTTTTGCATCTAGTTTCTGTCCGCCACAATGATCGTCCTGCAAATGATGCGAATCGCCAAAGCATGCCTCATTGACAGATCATTCTCACAGTTATCCAGCGCAACAGGTGCTCTAGAGCAGATGCTTGTCCTGGACAAGAAATTTCATTGTATTCCAGCTTAGTGCGGACATCTGGTTCAGATTTGAAGGTGGCTCTGTTCACTTTCAGATTTTAAGCTCTTTAGAAGGCTGTTGCAGGTGCTGCGGACCGCTTGCTACCACGTTTAGAGCCGTTCTTTCTCACGTTATTTATTAACAGTTTTCTTCAGCTGAGGTCACTTTTTCATGTTTAGTGTAATTGTTTACAACATTAAGCCTTATACATATACACCACCAAACCTTTAATGACAAAATATGCCGAAAGCGCATTTGCGTATATTCTGTGACTGTTGAAATGGCCTGTCCTAGTCAATAGTTCCGACCTTTTGCTTTCTTTTGATATATTCTGATTTGAATGTAAGCAAGAAAAGTTCCTCTGGCACATGTACCAGTCCTAGATTTTGAAACAAACACTTCCAGCCTCTCAATTAGAACAACAATAATGGCGGGCATAAAAGTTCTTCCGGGAAACGGCCGGCCGGTCGTACCTTCATTTCAAGACTTGTAGAAGGTAGTTTTAAAACATAGCCCAAAATTATACTACGAAATTTATACTGGCTGTCACGAAATAGGTGGTTATCCACCAAAACTTCACGTGTGTGCTGAAATGTTCGCACTAACGCATCAGTCGGTGGTGGTTCACTTTTATTTCGTCGAAAATATATCATCAGGTGGTCTCGAAAATTCCACCACCGGACGAGGAACTTTTTGCTGCTGATATCGCCATCCTACAGCTATTCATTCTTACTATAGCAAATATATACTACCCACCTGGCGCCAGAACCACTGACTGTTTAGACGATTCACTGCACAATAAGAACGAAATAATTTTTGGGATGTCTAATTCACCCGATAGAATTTGGGGCTTCCGAACAAACATACGTGGGCACCTACTTCGACGTTGGATGTCATCATAACGTGCGAGTCTATCTCTACCTGCCGCGGGGTCTCAGTGGTCAGGGTGCTCGGCTAGTGATCCAGAAAACCCGGGTTCGAACCCAACCGCGGCGGCTGCGTTTCGATGGAGGCGAAACGCAAAAAGAGGCGCCCTTGTGCTGTGCGATGTCAGTGCACGCTAAAGATCCCAGGATGCTCGAAATTTTTCCGGGGACTTCCACTACGGCACCTCTTTCTTGCTGTCTTCTTTCAATCCATCCTTTATTCCTTTCCTTAGGGCGCGGTATGAGTGTCCAGCGACATATGTGAGACAATTACTGTATTATTTCCTTTCCTGAAAACAAATTTTAATTTTAATTTTAATCCAGGTCTAATTTCATTGTTCGATACCGCTGAGCGTTGCATGATTACGATGCGCTGCTCAGCTTTCAAATGCAAAAAATTCCTCATGATGATCTGTAAAACCATATCGGTGCTGGAAAGCCGCATAGCAAGGACTCCGTCATAGTCAGAGTGTACGAATTGTATCAACTCCAAATTTTCCGCGGCGTCTTGAAAGAGGCACATCCTGTTATTTCCCTCCTGCGCGTCCTTCGAGAGCGCTAACAATCTCGTGATCCAGTGCATGTAGTCTGCAACGCCGTGCGGTATTGCACGGTGTCTTGCTATTTATTTATTTATTTATTTATTTATTTATTTATCTATTTATTTATTTATTTATTTATTTATTTATTTATTTATTTATTTATTTAATGATTTATTTATTTATTTATTTTTATTTATTTATATAGTACCTACAGCAGACCCTTGTCATGGTCCAAGCATAAGAGGCATAAGAGTATCTCAGAAAGATACAGAACACGATCAAGAGAAACATGCATTAGAAAAAGTGACAAGTGTTACTGAACTAAGACAACATCATAACATGATTCCTTTCGGATACTGTGCGCGGAAAAAACGAATACTTGAAACTGTCAGTTTTCGCAGAATACGATGTTAGCGAGTGAATGTGATGATTCCCAGTATGTCGGGTGGATAAAGGAGATAACTACTCAGCAGAGTCTAAAGCTAAATTCTGGTTAAGCAAAGAATGAAGGAAGTCAAGACAGTCTTTTTTTCTTCGCGTTTCAAGTGATTCAAAATCATTAGCCGCCATAAGCTTATGGCGGGAGCCAGTGATATCAAACCTTGAGTAAATAGCCTTAACAACTTTGCTCTGACTCCTCTCTATTTTGTTAATGTCAAGTTTGGCAAATGGATCCCAAACTATCGAAGTATATTCGAGCTTTCGCCTGATGTATGCGCTATACGTCAATAGTTCTAGGTTAGCAGGAGAATTTCTAAATATATGCCTCAGGAAGTACAGCTTTCAGATAGCGGACAAACACATGTTATCTATGTGCGAATTCCAGGAAAGATTGTTAGTTATTATTACACCTAGTTATTTGTAGCTCCTAACCTTATCCAAGAGCATACACGTGGTTTAGTGGGTTGTTTTCACGTTTCAATTGGAGCGAAACTGCCTTTTCATTGTTTACAATGTTTGCCAACTTACCGCACTCATCAAGCACATTTTTAGACTCAGATCTGGTTCGTTGTGATCCCCAGTACACATAATTTGACAAAATACTATACAATAATCAGCAAACAAGCGTTTATGTGTTCCTGAGGTAACCACTTAAACAGTATTATTTATATAAAGCAGAAAAAGCTAGGACCTCATTCTCAAAGGTCCTGACTTCAATGGTGCGCAGTTGGGTGTCCTGATCGGCTCGAGAGCACATCAGCCGGTCGGTCAGCAGAAATTTGCACAGTTGAAGTACATCTCTGACCCATTATTCTCTCTATAGTGCTGTGCGTAGCTTACGCAATGCCCAGGCAGTAGATTTGAGCTTGTCTCCTTTTGACTGACGGGCTGCGTGTCTGCTTGCCAACCCGTGCCAGGCCAAGCCAGCGGTTGGACAGTTGGAGGGTGAAGTGTCCCGAGAATAGGCACCATGACTGTCCTGTGGTGGAGTTTCTGGACACGGAGTTCTGGTTCGGAGAGTACGAGGCACCTGGTGGCCTCATTGCTGCGGGGGAAGGGGAGTTCAACTCGAGCTGTGTGCAAGGCAGTGCCGCGCCGAGGAAGATCATGGCTTTGAACGCTTTTCCCGAAAGATGGCGTGCCCCGCAGAGGACAGTGGCAACGCCAGTGTTGCCGGAGTCGCTGAAGGCATTGAGTTGTTCGTTTTAGTGTTCTCTTGTTAGAGAGGCCGCAGTTCGGGGGACAGGTGTGACCGTACATGGGAAGAGAAGAAGAGCTGCTTGGTGTGACCACGCGCCTTACGGCAAGTGATTAGAGGCTTCGAGCGAAGTGCAGAGAAACCAAAGTTTCAAGAGAAGGTCTCGAAGAAATGTTGGTTGATTTGGTCCGGTGAAAGGTTAAGTACCCGACACCATCGGTCCTTCCACGTAGAAGGTGCAGATGGTGAAGACGCTCCTGAAGATTTTAAAGGAGTCGGGGTTGAGTTTCCGACTATAAACTCGGGGCTGTAAGTGCGCGCCCTCTGTCCCCTTGTCGTAGAGGTCGATGGAGTCGTGATTAAGTAATTTCGTTGCCGCTCTTTCTTTTCTTCCTTTCACTTTGTTCCCCTCCCCACGTATAGGGCAGCCTACTGGACATCACCTGGTTAACATCCTTGTCTTTCCGTCCTTCTGTTTCTCTCTCTCTCCCTCTTTATTCCTAAAATTTCTGCGTTTTGCGTCTTTTGCATAGTGTGCACTGAAAATAAGTGAATGTGCATAAAAGTCGTCAGTACTTTTTTATTGCTGGAGCGCCACCGGTGCTATAGATCCTCTGCCTGAGCAACATCACGCCATCGTTTCCGGCTGGCGTGGAAGGAAGAAAAGAGCCTAGTTGTTTACTTATGCTACTGCCTCTTTAGCTTCTCCACTTCACTGATCCATCAGTTGATTTGCATTTATCAGCTTCCCTTCTGCATTGAGAAGTGCGGCTAGTTTGGTCCTCTACTAGACATTTCTCACGCCAAGCACCCTGACGCAGCTGAATCCGTCGTGTAAGTATCTGGATTAGACGCCCATCTTAATTTTACGAAAAATTTATAAGAGCTGCAAGAACGAGAGAGGGACAAACGTCTTCACAGCGTATACTCTCAAAGCAAGGGGCGCTGGAGTGCACCTGCGCTGCCAGCGCTATCGCCGGGCGGCGGCCTCCGGACTTTTTACAAACCCTGCCGATAACGATTTTGGCGCTGGCGTCTGTTTCAATGTGCTTCCAACCTGCTTCTTGGCCACGTAGCTCAGTATCCTTACTTGTTCTACACATTAAGTGTTCAAAGGTACGTTCACCACGACGTGATAGAGTTTTGACCTAGTATAAGCCACGCCGTTAATGGCCACCATACTCGAAGCACTGGTTCACCTGGTGTCAAGTTGAATAAAGGTTGTCCATCTTCATTTTTTCTTTTCGGCCATCATCTATCTAATTTCAAGAGTCCGTGCATCGGTGTGCAGCATGTCGTACGCTGCAGCTCATGTAATTGCGATGCATAAGTACGGACGATTACATATCAGCATGCAGCCGCTAGCGTCCCAGTAGTGCAACGAGGTGACGAGTGCGTACAGGTGCATCCGATGGCAGAGCAAAAGTTGGCGCCTTAAACATGGTTCGGTTTATGACGCTTTATGAGTGTTTAACGTTCCAAAGCGACTCAGACTATGAGGGACGTCGTAGTGAAGGGCTCCGGAAATTTCGACCACAATATACGGGCCTCCAGAATTACGCCTCCATCGAAATTCGACCGCCGTGGCGGGGATCGAACCCGCATCTTTCGGGTCAGCAGCCGAGCGCCTGGCTCCGTAAAAATACAGCGCAAATTGTCCTACCTGCATTCCCATCTCTTTATTGTGTATTCCCTATATTAACTGCAGCATTCGTCTGTTTCATGTTACTAAGGTCCTTGTAGTACCACCTACAGTTGTGAAGAAAAAAAATGGCCCTCTCGGTGACAATTTCTGTCTTCGCCGAACAAGTTCAGGAGATTGTTTGGACTTACAGGCAGGTTGCTGGTCCTGCATTGCGTAAACGGGGTTTCTGATACTTTTTCGCGCGTTTTTTCGCGCCTCTTTCTGGACAGATGTCTGATGTTTAGGCTCGGAGACAGTTCTGGCTAATGTTTTTAGCATTAGCGCTTATAATTCCCGAAGAAACGAAAAGGCGAGGAATAAAACGCAAAAGAAAATTACCGTCGGAGATGCATATCAAAAGCGGCTCTTTCAATTAAATATAACAGGGAATATATCCAACGCAAGAAAAGAATTCAACAAATTGACGAAAATTTAGCTTTGTGCGAGTGTGAACACCTGTCCGGCAGGGCTCACACACGCGTGTTTATTGAAAAAGCACCCCAATATAATTAAATATTAAATTGAAATATTGCGTATTCGCTGCGTCGAGAGCAATAGGAAAGCAGCAGTAATTAAATTAGCGGTGCCTCGGCAGGACGAGGAGTTGCCGAATAATTTGGTACTAGCGAGCCGATGTCGTAATCGTATCCAGACAAATCGAGACATGTCCCGTTTTCTTCCTGGTTAAGAGTAACGCAAATGCAGGGTTCTCGGCATATTATATTTTTAAATGGATTGCACTGAAAGGGAGAAAAAATGATATATTAATTAACGGTATTTATTTCAGCAGAGAAAAAACCCAAAATAACTGCAGGCGAGGAGTGTAAACGACTGTTATCATATCTTACTAGAAAATGTCTTTATTATGAATAATACTATCTGCTGTACCTCGCGAAGCTTAAGCAAGTTGGTTTACATATCTGAGAGCAGGTTAGCATCTGCCTGCTAACTGCCTAATTAGAAGGCAATAAAATTAATTACGTTTGGGTAATAGAGATGGTTGGTCTAGTTACAGATTTCGGCCGCTTTACACTATCAATGTACTAAGTTGTGCATTTAGAATGGGTAATGGATGCCTGTCTTTCGATCTGCCTGAGCAGTTCGTTTCAGTGATGTTTATTGAATTCTTTTTGGCAAATACAAGTTTGACATGGGACCGAGGCTAAGGGTGACGTTAAAGTCACCTGAGAGGGCCTTCGGCGCCACAAATTACATGTGCAACACAAGATGGCGGGCATGGAGCATAAAACACTTTCAGTCATTGGTAGCGGATACATTGCACATAGAAACTCATTTAAAAAAATACAACACTTTACGTACATCAAACGAACAGATACAAAATCAGGAATGCAAGGAGACAGAAGTAATAGGGCACTAATAATCACATATATTCCACAAAGTAAAGTTCAATTTTTTTCCTTAAATATGACAAGCATTATGATTGTTCCAGAAGATCAAATATGCAAGGGTAACTGTTCAGAAGGATCGGGATTTTCCAGTGAATTAACTGCTCACCATACCCGGTTCTTTTACGAGGTTTTAGAAAGTTGATTTTTCTTAAACTAGAGTCTGGATCTATATTGGTAAACGTATTTAAAAACGCACTACAATACGTTTTTTATTGCATGTATATAAATTCGGACAGTCGTTGATCATAGAGTGCTGTTATACTTGATATCTGACTTCTTTTAAAGTACGCTGAAACAGAGTCATATCTCGATAGATTTTAAATGAAACGCAAGCATTTTTTTGAAGAATATAAATCTTTTCCATGCTTGTTTCCGTGCCTACTCCCCATACTAACAAACAGTACCACATGCGACCCTGGACCATGGAAAAATATAGTAACTTCCTCAGATGTATTGGGAGAAGGGGGCGAAATTTATTTAGTATACCAATGTATCGGGCAGTTTTGTTGGTTACAAGGTCCACATGGTAATACCAACGAAGGTTTTCGTGAAACAGCACGCCTAAATATTTATGCACAGAAACACGTACTAGGGAGCTAGACCGGAAGGAAAGTGGGATAGAATGAATTATTGGTTTATTGGCAGCTGAAAAAATTACTGAGAGCAACAAAATGTTTCTTATTATACTGCAAAATTTGGACTTCATGACATTTTTCTACCAGCAGATTGATATTTAGGGCCAATCAGAACAGGACGGTTTTTGTTCTGAAAGTTGCCTGAAACTTAGTAAAAATTTACGGTTCCAATTAGTTCTCCCTTTAAAGTTCTTCGATGGAAAGTTCCCCGAATGAAATGTTACTGCTGCTGTATAGGCTGGCATTCGCCACTTCATAGGCATCAGAAACGGGTTCGGATTTGTTCTCGTTATTGCGTGCTTCCGCTTGATGCTGCTGTTGCTATTCATTAGTGTATCGCTGCTCCGCCATGAAAGCCGCTTCTCATTAGAGATTCCTATGGCTCTTTCCGGCTTACGATTCGTATTAAGGGAGCGATTCCTCATTGCTAACCACCCAAAAGCAGCCATACCGATATAAACGAATACAATTTTCACAGAAACTGAGCAGTTCGCGGGCGAGAATGGACGAACACCATTCCCAATTCGAGTTATTCATTCATGCGATTTCACCTCGCCTTTTCCTGCTAGTTGTTCTGATCAGCATTGTTGGTACAGAGACTGGAGAGGTCAGGCGGTGGTCCTTAATGTATGCTTAGACAATAATGAATGTTTTTTTCAGTAGAAAGTTTCTGTGAAAACTGTGTAGGATTAATTTGAAGAAGCATGGACACAAAACATTCAGCGAAAAATTCTCCCTACTTCGAGGAATGTCTGATACGGCTGCAAAAACTACGCTTTATTCAGCTTTCTTTGCGTGTCACTGAGAACCCGACTTGCAGTTTTTACTGCTGCAGGAAGCGAATGACTGATGAGAAATGTTTTGTTTATATTACCTAATGAATAGCGTATGTCACAGTAAAATTAAAATGGCTTACTGTTGTGTTGCAGGTTTCCACAGAGATTTTATCTTCTGGTCTGTTATTTGACCTTGAAATAATCTGTGGCCTGCTTAAACACATAACACTGGAAATGATAGCAAAACATAATTAGTAAATATTGTTACAAGTTACGCCTAAAAAATAGGATCGTCTCTTGCCCTGTCTTGTCGTTACAAGCTGCCGATAAGTGGCGCACCGATGCAGTGAAACCGAATGCTCATGTGGTGTACAAATCCGTACTGCCCCCTCTACTAGGAATTTTAATCTATTTCTAACGAAAGGCTGCAGTTATCAACTCAAACCTTCGTGATTTTCTCCAGTTTCCTTAACATCAGCTGATGTTAAATAAACACGAAGTAAGATGAAAAATGAAACACGCATTCTTTTGTGGCGCATAAAGCTTTTTTATGCATGACAAAGTTTCTGGTACTTCAAACGAATCTAAATTATTTTGGGTGAATGTTGTGTGCGCGGTATTTTTTATTCTGGAATGATCCTTCATATTAGCTGCAAACAAAACGTTGTACTTAGACGAGTAGCTTCAACGGTAAAATAGAAAAAGTCCGCGTTTCCTCTAATCTATATTTTTTGGAAATGGTACTGGTGCAGGTGCATTTCCTTCAGGTTTCAAAATTTAAAGAATATTCGCGCAAATCACTCGCCGGCTGACTTACGTATTTAAAAATTACTCAGGAACTAGGTCTATTGTCACCACCTTAGCAAATAAAAATATTCCTTTTTTTTAATTCATTCCTGAAGTAACATTAATTTCAACATATTCAACATTCCTGCAATAATCTAGAGAATGTATCTTAATTGTTGTAACTGTGAGCTAAAATAAGGTTTTAGTGACCCTATGAGGTTCCAAGTCGTTTAGGATCGAGTAAGTGGTACTTACATTGCTTGCAGGACAATTATTCCAAAAGCTGTGAGTTTAAAAGAACCGTGAGAACTCATCGTGGTGAGTTGTAGGCCTCTCGCTTTCAGTGGAGTACTGAGCGCTCACATCTTGTTATATACACACCAGAGGAATGTCGATTACCGCAGCCTTGTCAACAACACAGTTCATCTTTGTTCTGTGGCTGATATACTGAGATGACACCCTGGAGTTCGGCGGACGTCACACGTGACGTATATTTTACTTTGTTTACCGCACAGTGAATATGACTTGATACAAAGCATATATTTTCAGGGGTTGTGTTGGAATTTTCCTGCGGTTCTGTCCATGCCAAGATGAGAAGTCGCAATCACTCATTTCGGCTTAGAGTTGGTTTAACAACCTCAGAATAATTTCCACCGCTTCTTTCGGTGAGAGTGGGGGGTTACACTTAAACCTGTGATTCGAGGCACCGGAGTTTTGATATTTGATGGCGAAAATATAGATACGATTCTGATTGGTAATGCAAACAAATTTTCCGGTATATTAATTGTCCAACTGTACTAAAAAGGCTGCTCTGATTCTGAACTGCAAGTAATACTCAAACATTTTCATTCGCGTCCATGTTCGACTTATCCAGACTCGGTGTTTTTTCTTTTGTCTGATACTAATAACAGGAACGAATTGCTGCGCTTTCGAGCTTTTCGATAAGCGCGTATTACGGTTTTGGGTCACTCCGCAGACATTTATGTTCCAGAAGGCTTTCCCAGCCATGATCTAAAGGCACCAGAGCCGAATGAAGAGCTATAGCCGTGTGCATAAAAATATGTTTTATATGTTAGGCATGCAAACAGTTCTGTGCAAGCAGGCTTTTGGTTAAACTTTTATGCACAGCTGGAAACCAGCTGGTTTTTCATCGGTTGACAAAAAACCTCGGTCATATGCTGCAGATTTTAAATACCTGCAGTACTACGAAAAGTTGCCACCTGGATTCTGAATGGAAAATAGACCTCACGCTAAATTTGCTGGACGTTCTCAGAGTACATTTAAAGGATAATTATCATATGAAGCACGGCATGTAAACAAGGCATAGCAGTGTAGACATTTTATCGCTCTTTCTTTCTCTACGATTTTACGCAACAGTGGGCAGGATATATCTAACTCACAGTGTTATTTTCGTGGAACCTTATTTGGCAAAATCAAAGCAATTATTTACTTCCATATGAAAGCTTTATAGGAGAATTCTAATCTCCCCGAATCCATGTTCTAGAGAAACTGCATCGGTATTACCCCTCGCTCGAACTTCTACTGCTCAAGAGATAATGCTGAATCTTTACAGTGTTGAGAACTATACGACAGTGAGCCGACAACAGCGGCATTTACTGCTGCTGAAGCAGCAAACGGCGGATAGCTACATTCGAAAAGCTATTCCTTGTACTGGCCACAGAGCGTTTCCGCGCAGTTGTCCATCCCCATGAGGAAGACTCTAGATCTTTCTCCTGAGCCGCCGTGATGCTCGCACCGAGCGTGGCACTGGCTTCGCGGGCACAGGTGGCCTTCATTGCTAGCTAGTGTAGCTAATCAAAAAAGGGCGTCAGTACTGCCGTAAGGTTATAGGAGAATATTCGACTTAAGAGGTTGGTTGACTGAATAGTTTCCTCAATTACTAGCACAGCTCATAGAGCGGGGGCATAGCTGCTTAAGATTCGGATGGTTCCTCTGTGTCATAGAGCGAGGTTAGTTCCAAGAAATGGGATGCAACACAAATATGTAAATACTATACATCAAGAGTTTGAGAATGGATTGCAGCTCACTTTTGCTGAGTGGCATGTTGAGAAGTGATGATTATTAGCAAATTATTTATAGAAAGAAAACATAAATGGATTAGAAATTTACGCATAAATGGTAGGTGTCAGGTTTATTCAGTCATGCATTTTATGATATTAGCCCGTAATACATTGCAATCCTGTCGTCCATTCTCCACTGATAATTGTGTTTTGTTTTCGCTGAGGGGACACCAGTCGCACCTACTTGAAAGCCTTATATTCGACCCTGACATGGCTGCCCGTGAGGTTATGGAAATGGCACGCTTGTGAACGGCACGCCGTTGCCTTAGAAAAAGCAGAGGGCCCACACAAATCCGTGCTTGTCGTGCAGACGACTCTCTCCTCCTTCAAAGAGGGAGATTTCGCTTAGCTATTGTGGTAGGAGATAGGATGCACTGAACACCAGGGCTGGTTTGCGCGTTCTTTCGGGCATAAATAAAACATAACCAGTGCCCATTTCACCCGCACTTTATGTGCTCATGCGGCAGGGGTTAAGCCACCTAAACTGTTTCTCTAAATCATAAAAGCAAATCTAGAGCAGCATATCAAAATACAGCCGTTGAGCCGCTGACGAGATGGCAGCAGGTGCTATCTCATCCAAAAATTGAAATTTCAGTACCCAAGTCATTCCATGCGAAACGCACCATAGTTTTCACTCCCCCTTCAACAGTTGTTCGAAAACGTTTATGCCGATTTTACGAATTTTTGAAAATAATTTACCGCCGTATTTTCAACTTGAACATTTCTGGCGATGAGAAAGCGCTTGAGCTTTTAAATACGAGTGCGAAATTGCTATCATTAGTTTATTTACAAATAGTTAATAACTTTTATCCACCAAATTGTTTCTGTTAAATGCAGAGTTAATATGCTTTTATATAACACAACCTATACAGGATTTTCTTTTCTTCATATTTATTTTAGCGCAAACTGCACCATTTTTCCAATATCTTTAGCAACCAACGTATCATTCGTGAGCAATAGAAATGTTTTCTTCCGCTGCCAGAGAAATCTACACTTTTTGTCAAAAAACTGCAACTAAAATACATCAACCAAATAAAAATTTCAGAATGGCATGCTTAATTTGGGCCGAAGAGTGTTCTGCCGGCTACTCGGCTATAAATTCCAGTCATAGGAGTTCCTAATAATAATACTAAATGTGGCGAAATTCATAGCTCATGTTATTTTAAATTCACGCAGGAATTTTTCTGAGCTTTTTTTTTGCAGTAGGCGACAAAAAAATTTTGAATTTCAGCTATATACCGTCTGTCATCGTAGCCTCATATTGCCACAGCACTGCATGTAACGGTCTCACCAGCTGCTGAGAAGCCCACACTGAACGTTTTCTGCTTTTCATGTGAAACGAACGCTGAAAATTATAGACTTCGAGAGCCCAGCGAAATATACCGGCTCCGAACGACAGCTGGGTGGTAACAAGACCAAGCAGAGCGCAGTGGTAGCGAGATGGCGCCTCTTGAAACGATAATATGAGATCTTCTGGATGCCTCTGTGTCACTTTATGCCGGTAATGCATTCCATTAGCCAGGTAAACATAGCATGTGTGATGCGCTGGTGCCAGCTCTGTTCACGGCTGTGGGCATGGGTGAAAAAGATAAAGCCCTATTTCTAGCAGTCTCACCGCCATGTTGCGGAGTGGATTAGCAGTACGGATCAATAATGACCGGCAGTGACGAATTTTCTTTCCTAATAATTTTCCCGCCTCACTCACAATACACTGCGGTACAATTTTTTGAGCAAAATTTCTCTACTACAAGCGATCAACTTCACCCCAGTCTGTAAGCTGTCCTTGCGCTATAAGCGTTCATGCTTTTAATTAAGTATATTTTGTAATGCGTATATAAGTGATTAGTTATAATTGTAACAAACTCGCAAATAGTTACGGCAGAAAACCCAATATTCCTTGCCAGGAAAAAATGCCAGGAAAAAATTGCCAGGAAAAAATGCAATGTTTCAGCTCAATCTGAGTTGTCTGTGAAATTACTTTAACAAGAAAACGCAGAGAAATTCACCCAGATTGTGTTTCACTCTAATAAGACGCGTCAGTATTCAAAAATCGGATTTAATATTCAAGCTTTGAACACAGCACTGATATCATTCTTGCTTTATTTGAGAACGCTGGATGTAAACACCACGACACCGTTTGCATTAGTTCTTTTGTATTCTTATTCGCTTCTTACAATTAGATATCTTCGGGAGGAATAAGTGACAGCATGTGATATTTTATTTTAAAAAATACGAGTTCAGTTTTCATTTTCCGAAAACAATATAAGCATATTAAGATGGAAGTGCGGGTAAGGGAAATGAAAAAACAAGATTATTTGTTATTAAGGTTCGGTAAAAAAATTGTCCTGAAGCATCCATAAAAGCACCAATAGGGCATTTCAAGCTATCTTCATAGGGACACACAGATTCGCTATTTTGGCTATTTCTGCAGACGCCAACTCATGTCTTTCCTCTGTTAACGCGTGGCAGAATGCATGGCTTCACACGATGGAAGTAGCCACCTGTTAACGCGTGGCAGAATGCAGGGCTTCACACGATGGAAGTAGCCACATATGCACGAAGCTACCGCCGACGTCAATTTAGATTGCCGGGTCAAGGCTGTGTACTTGTGACCTGCAGTTATAGGCACAGTTATGAGGAGGTTTGAGGTTAACGATAAACCGAAATTTTGATGATCTTTGGAGGTCATCGCCAAGTACAAAAATCAACTTTTAAACAGCAGTTCGCTGACTGTACGCATTCCGCTCCGTTCAAGAACCTTTCAAACGTTGAAATCTGTACAGACATAAACAGGCCTCTCATAATACTTGCCATCCTCATTGTAATAAACATGCATATTACATGCAAGTGACGTTTTTCTCGTGCTGTTTCCAGGCTCGCATCGAAAAGTGAACTGAAATGGATGAGTGGCTGAAACATTTTAAATCCGTAAGCATTGATTACTGTAGATGGAAGATGAGGCGTTTGTTGCCCTGAAGCTTTCTTTCTTTTACCAACCGACGTCATAGACTACCTCGTTCATTTCCTTTTTGACACCTGCGTAAACTTTCAAACCGCGCCTGGCGCACAGTAGCAACAAGTAATGATGCCCCCGGCAGCCTAGCGACAAGATATTTTCCCTTTCGGTAGTTTTCCGCTAGAATCTTGTACTCGTCATGGGGTCGTGGCTGTGTTAGAAGAGCAAAAAAATCAGATGTAATCAGTCATATTTGCTTTTTTGATCTCTGTTCCTATTTTCCGATTGGTGAATAGAAGTTTCCGCCACAAAAATACTTTTGGAAGCATGCTTTTCATGCACTATACTATCATGATAATATTCGTAAAATGCTCGTTACAACGACTAAAGTTCCTTTGTTTTATCCAGCGCATGAAACAGGCGACTTTTTGAAATATGTGGCTGTTTCACTGTCTTAAATGCAAAAAATCGCCAATTTTATTGGATAATATTCTACGCTCATCGCCGCGGTTTTTCCCGCGGCGGTATGGCGTTTTTCCCCCCATTGATGTGGCAAGCGTGGAAAGAGGACCTCCTATTCCAAACTTACGCTCGTATTAACTGCTTCATGGATGCGTCAGTAAAGCACTGATCTTAAAATCTATTGCGGCAAGCAGTTCGCTTACAGGTTCGAATAGTGCAGAATGGTTCCTTGTGCCTAACAACACGTGATCATTCTTGCTTGGACAACGCCAGGGAAATGACGTTTCACACTTCAAATGTCAAAATGTGCGCTGGTCTTGTTCATACTTGTCCTTTATTTATTTACAAATAGCAAGAAATAACTTTATTTCTGGTTAAAGGAGAAATATTTAAATCAAATTAGCCGGTTTATAGTGGCGACAGTGCAGAGTGTTGGTACGTTAGGCTCCTTACTCCGAGGCAAACGGCGTTCCAAACTTAGTTTATAACAGTGCACTTTCAGGTCAGACATGTAGAAATCCCATAGTCGTGCGCACACTTCAGTTCGACAAAAAACAGTGCTTTGAAAATAACACCAATGTAGATTTCTATCCACATTTTAAGGAAATTTGCGGCCTGAATGCACACCAGGTCTCCAACTACGTTCCAAACAAATGTACCAGCATTTCTACTTTGCAATCTTGTGAGACCAACATATCCTTAAATATAATATTTATAAGCTCGGCAAGGAAGCGTATTGGGGCCACTGCCAAACAAGAAGTTCACTTATGTTTTTTCACCTCAGCGCACAATAGCCAGTTGCGAAAATATTTAACTTAGCAGATTATATAAATTCCACTCCGTTCACGAACCTTCTGAATGTCCACAGCTATTCCCACATAAGAAGGCGTTTGTATGCACTACGTCTGCATTAAAGAGCGCACACAGCATGTCTGAAAAAAAAAGGATGGCCGATTTGAGTAGTAAGGAAAAATGAGAATTAAACGCCCTAGCATTACTGTTTCCACTTCGGCTCCGGTGTTAGGATCCGTTGTTCACGGATAAAAATTGCTCGGGTTATTGATCATAATTGCGGAATTTGCCCTTCTCCGCTTTACATTCAAATGGCCCTGGGAGTCCTGGAGCAAGAGCAGTGGAGCAATGGAGCAAGCGGTTAAGGTACGAGTGACTGCCTTGCGATGGCAGGCCATGCCAACGGTGAGGCTTGTGAGAGAGACGTTGCTCGTGCCGAGCAACTTCTGGCGACCAACCATTATACTTGGACTATCACTTGCCAGCTTATATATATATACACAGTATATACCTGGGCAGGTTGTTCACAGTCCAGTGGGCAGGTGCGCATCCTGCCACAAAGCAGACTGCAGGGAAATAACAATCAAACAGAAAGACAGACAAAGAAACAAACACAAATACAATAGCTAAATGCGGGAAATGCCCACTATATAACTGCTATTGCACTAAAAAGTGACATAAGCATACAAGTGAAAGTAAATGAGTAGGTTGTTATGAGATACGTGACGGAAGCCAGCATACAACGAAACCAAGGAGCATAGTGGATAATAATAATAATAATAATAATTGGTTTTTTGGTGGAAAGGAAATGGCGCAGTGTCTGTCTCATATATTGTTGGACACCTTTTTTCTCAATTTGTGATGTGAATTAATTGGAAAATAATAGTGCAAATATTTAATCACTTTGCATCGATAGAAAGCAGAATGGGACATTTGGTTCTATTTTTTTGTCTTCCATCAGTTATCTTTAATAACTGAATATGTACAGTATTAGTCTCCAAGTATTTACGCCTCACTCACAATACACTGCGGTACAATTTTTTGAGCAAAATTTCTCTACTACAAGCGATCAATTTCACCCCAGTCTGTAAGCTGTCCTTGCGCTAATAGCGTTCATGCTTTTATTTAGTATATTTTGTTATGCGTATATGAGTGATTAGTTATAATTTTAACAAACTCATAAATAGTAACGGGAGAAAACCCAATATTCCTTGCCACGAAAAAATGTTAGGAAAAAATTGCCAGGAAAAAATGCAATGTTTCAGCTCAATCTGAGTTGTCTGTGAAATTACTTTAACAAGAGAACGCAGAGAAATTCACCCAGATTGTGTTTCAGTCTAATAAGACGCGTCAGTATTCAAAAATCGGATTTGATATTCAAGCTTTGAACACAGCACTGATATCATTCTTGCTTTATCAGAGAACGCTGGGTGTAAACACCACGACACCGTTTGCATTAGTTCTTTTCTATTCTTATTCGCTTCTTACAATTAGATATCTTCGGGAGGAATAAGTGACAGCATGTGATATTTTATTTAAAAAAATACGAGTTCAGTTTTCATTTTCCGAAAACAATATAAGCATATTAAGATGGAAGTGCGGGTCAGGGAAAAGAAAAAAACAAGATTATTTGTTATAAAGGTTCGGTAAAAAAATTGTCCTGAAGCATCCATAAAAGCACCAATAGAACATTTCAAGCTATCTTATAGGGACACACAGATTCGCCATTTTGGCTCTTTCTGCAGACGCCAACCCATGCCTTTCCTCTGTTAACGCGTGGCAGAATGCATGGCTTCACACGACGGAAGTAGCCACATATGCACGAAGCTACCGCCGACGTCAATTTAGATTGCCGTGTCAAGGCTGTGTACTTGTGACCTGCAGTTATAGGCACAGTTATGAGGAGGTTTGAGGTTAACGATAAACGGAAATTTTGATGATCTTTGGAGGTCATCGCCAAGTACAAAAATCAACTTTTAAACAGCAGTTCGCTGACTGTACGCATTCCGCTCCGTTCAAGAACCTTTCAAACGTTGAAAGCTGCACAGACATAAACAGGCCTCTCATAATACTTGCCATCCTCATTGTAATAAACATGCATATCACATGCAAGTGACGTTTTTGTCGTGCTGTTTCCAGGCTCACGTAGGAAAGTGAACCGAAATGGATGAGTGGCAGAAACATTTTAGATCCGTAAGAATTGATTGCTGTAGATCGAAGATGAGGCGTTTGTTGCCCTGAAGTTTTCTTTCTTTTACCAACCGACGTCATAGCCTACCTCGTTCATTTCCTTTTTGACACCTGCGTAAACTTTCAAACCGCGCCTGGCGCACAGTAGCAACAAGTAATGATGCCCCTGGCAGCCTAGCGACAATATATTTTCCCTTTCGGTGGTTTTCCGCTAAAATCTTGTACTCGTCATGGGGTCATGGCAGTGTTAGAAGAGCAAAAAAATCAGATGTAATCAGTCATATTTGCTTTTTTGATCTCTGTTCCTATTTTCCGATTGGTGAATAGAAGTTTCCGCCACAAAACCACTTTTGGAAGCATGCTTTTCATGCACTATACTATCGTGATAATATTCGTAAAATGCTCGTTACAACGACTAAAGTTTCTTTGTTTTATCCAGCGCATGAAACAGGCGACGTTTTGAAATTTGCGGCTGTTTGACTGTTTTAAATGCAAAAAATCGCCAATTTTATTGGATAATGTTCCACGCTCATCGCCGCGGTTTTTCCCGCGGCGATATGGCGTTTTTTTCCCCCAGTGATGTGGCAAGCGTGGAAAGAGGACCTCCTATTCGAAACTTACGCTCGTATTAACTGCTTCATGGATGCGTCAGTAAAGCACCGATATTAAAATCTATTGCGGCAAGCAGTTCGCTTACAGGTTCGAATAATGCAGAATGGTTCCTTGTGCCTAACAACACGTGATCATTCTTGCTTGGACAACGCCAGGGAAATGACGTTTCACACTTCAAATGTCAAAATGTGCGCTGGTCTTGTTCATACTTATCCTTTATTTATTTATAAATAGCAAGAAATAACTTTATTTCTGGTTAAAGGAGAAATATTTAAATCAAATTAGCCGGTTTATAGTGGCGACAGTGCAGAGTGTTGGCACGTTAGGCTCCTTACTCCAAGGCAAACGGCGTTCCAAACTTAGTTTATAACAGTGCACTTTCAGGTGAGAGATGTAGAAATCCCAAAGTCGTGCGCACACTACAGTTCGACAAAAAACAGGGCTTTGAAAATAACACCAATGTAGATTTCTATCCACATTTTAAGGAAATTTGCGGCCTGAATGCACGCCAGGTCTCCAACTACGTACCAAACAAATGTACCAGCATTTCTACTTTGCAATCTTGTGAGACCAAGATATCTTTAAATATAATATTTATAAGCTCGGCAAGGAAGCGTATTGGGGCCACTGCCAAGCAAGAAGTTCACTTATGTTTTTTCACCTCAGCGCACAATAGCCAGTTGCGAAAATATTTAACTTAGCAGATTATATAAATTCCACTCCGTTCACGAACCTTGTGAATGTCCACAGCGTTTCCCACATAAGAAGGCGTTTGTATGCACTACGTCTGCATTAAAGAGCGCACACAGCATGTCTGAAAAAAAAAGGATGGCCGATTTGAGTAGTAAGGAAAAATGAGAATTAAACGCCCTAGCATTACTGTTTCCACTTCGGCTCCGGTGTTAGGATCCGTTGTTCACGGATAAAAATTGCTCGGGTTATTGATCATAATTGCGGAATTTGCCCTTCTCCGCTTTACATTCAAATGGCCCTGGGAGTCCTGGAGCAAGAGCAGTGGAGCAATGGAGCAAGCGGTTAAGGTACGAGTGACTGCCTTGCGATGGCAGGCCATGCCAACGGTGAGGCTTGTGAGAGAGACGTTGCTCGTGCCGAGCAACTTCTGGCGACCAACCATTATACTTGGACTATCACTTGCCAGCTTATATATATATACACAGTATATACCTGGGCAGGTTGTTCACAGTCCAGTGGGCAGGTGCGCATCCTGCCACAAAGCAGACTGCAGGGAAATAACAATCAAACAGAAAGACAGACAAAGAAACAAACACAAATACAATAGCTAAATGCGGGAAATGCCCACTATATAACTGCTATTGCACTAAAAAGTGACATAAGCATACAAGTGAAAGTAAATGAGTAGGTTGTTATGAGATACGTGACGGAAGCCAGCATACAACGAAACCAAGGAGCATAGTGGATAATAATAATAATAATAATAATTGGTTTTTTGGTGGAAAGGAAATGGCGCAGTATCTGTCTCATATATTGTTGGACACCTTTTTTCTCAATTTGTGATGTGAATTAATTGGAAAATAATAGTGCAAATATTTAATCACTTTGCATCGATAGAAAGCAGAATGGGACATTTGGTTCTATTTTTTTGTCTTCCATCAGTTATCTTTAATAACTGAATATGTACAGTATTAGTCTCCAAGTATTTACGCCACAAATTAGAGAAGATAACATCTCCTCTGCTTCATGGCTTCGGTGGCTGTTGGCTTCCGTCACGTATGTCATAACGAGCACCTCCTTATCCTTCAGTTTAGTGGTTTATAGCTCATCGAGTGCCTCGATTCTGGCAGTGTTATGTCATAGGGAGTGTAACAGGGTTATCGCACACCTTCTGCTTTCACCTTCCGAGCACGATAATGTCTGGCACTGGCTCTAATACCAGACGTAGTATTTCCGCCGCTATGGACGAGGGTGGCGCTGGTGAACACTCTTAAGGTTCGGTTACACTACACATAGATACCCCCGAAAGCAGAAGATCGGAAAGCCGTCGGCGCAGCTCATTTTTTTCTTTATTGCGTGGAAATCGTGCCGAAAAGGACAATGTGCGCAGGCTTACGCTTCAAAGCACCAGGCCACCATATCCCTGCATGACTCCACATTACAAAACATCCAGTCTGGGAGGCACACGCATGCATCGAGACAAGGGAGCCAGATAGGCGGCTCTTCCTGGGTAGGATATACTCCCCGCACCAAAGCGCATTGCTCACGAAACAGAGATTTCGACGACCGCGGTGATTCGGTGTGGCGATCCATCATTCAGATCTTCCAGAGATTAAATAGTCCCAGCAATATAAATAGATCAAATGGCACAGCACAGTTTTTCTCCACAGGCATAAAACGAAAACTGTAGGGTGTGATGTCAATGTCCTTTTTAATTGTCGGTTATAGTATGCCCCAGGACAACATAGCATCAATGCACAAAATAAAACAATGGTCAATTGCCTCTGGTGTACGGCACAGGCGGCAATTCACCGTCCATGGCGCAAGCATTTCCTTAGCATGAATCCATGCCTTCACACGCTTGGTAGAGCATCGTACTTGAAATTCGGAGGGCGTGGGTTCGAATCGCACCGGCGTCATGTGGTTGTTTTTGCTCCTACTTTTTATCAATTATCTTTAAGTGAACAAATATTTACACTATCATCTTCGAGTAAGTAACACCACGAATGAGAATAAAACATCCGGATCAGTAGCCGAGCGCCCTGACTACTGAGCCACCGCGTGGGTCGATAATTTCAGAACAATATTAATAATAAGAAAATGTTTTTTGGGGAAAAGAAATGGCTCAGTATCTGTCTCACATCTCGGCGGACACCTGGACCGCGCCATAAGGAAAAAGATAAAGGAGGGAGTGAAAGGAGAAAGGAAGAAAGGGGTGGCGTAGTGGAGAGCTCCGGAATAGTTTCGACCACCTGGGGATCTTTAACGTGCACTGACATCGCACAACACACAGGCGCCTTAGCGTTTCGCCTCCATCGACACGCAGCCGCCGCGGTCGGGTTCGAACTCAGGAACTCCTGATCAGTAGCCGAGCGTCCCGACCCCTGACCCACCGCGTGGGTCGATAACTTAATAATAACAATAATTGGTTTTTTGGGGAAAGGAAATGGCGCAGTATCTGTCTCATATATCGTTGGACACCTGAACCGCGCCGTAAGAGAAGGGGTAAAGGAGGGAGTGAAAGAAGAAAGGAAGAGAGAGGTGCCGTAGTGGAGGGCTCCGGAATAATTTCGACCACCTGGGGATCTTTAACGTGCACTGACATCGCACAGCACACGGGCGCCTTGGCGTTTTTCCTCCATAAAAACGCAGCCGCCGCGGTCGGGTTCGAACCCGGGAACTCCGGATCAGTAGTCGAGCGCCCTAACCACTGAGCCACCGCGGCGGGTAACTTCAGAAATCCAAATTGAGAAAGAAATTGTTTTTTTGGGGAAAGGAAATGGCATAATGTAAGATAGACGTCTTTTCCTTTTCTTAAAACCAACTTTCATTTTCTTTCGCTTAAGGCGCTGTTCGGGTGTCCGCCTAGATGTGTGAGACAGGCGTAATTCACTTTACTTCCCTTTCCTTCCCTTACGGCGCGATTCGGGTGACCACCGAGATATGTGAGACAGGCGTAATTTCCTTGTTTGACCTCTAGCTACATTCAAGGTCAAAATTGCGGCCCCGCTGGCGCCTTGACCAGATGGCGTAGAGAAGCTTTTCGCCGACACCCTGGAAGGGTACATGGTCCTCGCGTTTCTTGAAGCTGGATGGCTAACGGTTTGCACATTTTAATCCGATATTTGAGGATAGGGCCGTTTTGGGGGAAAGCTTCGTCAATTCCACTGTAAAACGGTAGTCTCCCCGAGCCCTATTATGAAGAGGGTTGTTGAGTTTCGGCCGGTCGTAGAGATTGGGCCCCCTTTTTGTGAGGAGGTTCACACTTCTCCTTGTTGAGGGTAATCTCAACGTGCGATGCCAAAAACTTCATGGTTTGCTCGAGCGTGGGAAACTGAGCCTGGAAGTCATGTTGGAGGATTTTGATTTCGTTTTTAATCTCAGGTGTGGCCTCGTATTTGATTTGCGCTGATGTTTGTGAGAGCTGAGTCGCAGTGTCCAATGGTACTTTGCTTGCCGCGTTTTTTTGGTTGACGTTTCGACACACGCTTCTAGATCGTCTCTGTCTTCTGACGGAGCTGCGCAACGATGAGAGCAATTGATCACTTTTGCTGGTTGACTGGAATTTTTGAGACTAAATTTCTGTGCGCACCTGCGCTATCTCCTGTCGAAGAGCGATGACGACGTTACTCTCTTGTACAGCAATAACTTGATTATTACGAGCCATTCTTCACTGTGTTTCCCGGCTGCTACGTCAGCCCACCGGACGCCTGCTTGTTGCGATTCCGCTCCGGACGCGGGCGTCTCTGGAGCAGTTGCCGGCGTCTCAGAAGGAGTTGGCGGCACTCTGCTGGGCAAGCGCGGCTCACCGCAATGTGCCCCGATGTTTTGCACGCGACGCAAAATGGCTCATCATCGCACCCTTCTCGGGTGTGTGACTTTGGCCGCATTCTTTGCACACACTGTCCTCGGAACAGTACTTTGCCATATGACCAATGTAATGGCAGTTGTAGCACACCATACGCTTCGGCCGATATTTCTCTACCCTTGTAGTCTCCGTGTAGTACTTGACTACTTTTGGCAGTGCAGCTGCATTAAATGTGATGATAGCTTAATCAGTTTTGCCCATCTTCTGTACTTAGATGGCTTCTGCTTGTTCGCAGCGAAGCCATTGAAATATGGCTTTGTGGTCGTTTTGCGGGTCGATGCGAATGACACCGCAAAAGCGTTCTTCTTAGAAGTTACGCGTTCTACCTTAATTGGAACGACGATGATATTGTTTCTATCTTTGTAAGCGAGATGAGTTAAACCCATCACCTTATCTGCATTCCCTTTATCATAAACTGTGAAAACGATGCTGTTGGCGACGTCGTCACAGCGCGCCGTTGCCAGCTCAGATAACTCATATTTCGGTGGCATCATTCCTATAGCTTCGGCTTTTGCATTGCGAGGAATATTTCTTGCCTTAAACATATGAGTGGGCCTCACTACCAGTGCAGAGCGGGACCAACTCACCCTGTCTTCACGGGTCCTCTTGCGGCGCTTGCTGGGGCGTCGACGCTCCCAAGTTGTAGATATGCCGTCTTCGTCACTCATGGTCTGGTCGCATTCGGCTCGTTGATCCAACTCGTTCCCCGGGACGCTGGATTGAGGCATAATTTGCGCCTGTAAAATGGCGTTCGCCAGTCTCAGGTAGCTGTACCCAGATTGCGAGCCGGCGGAAGAGTCCGACTGTGCCATGCTCAACGCCGAGCACTGGCGTTCCAAGCACTGGCACGTAGACTGCAGTCGAGAGTTAGGCCTAGGTGTCCGCCATCACGAATTTCGGTAAAAGTTCACTAAAAACGGAGTCTGCGCAAGTCCTACGTCTAGCACTGATTTCTTCTTGCAGAACACAAACTTCGTATTTTATAAGGTTTGTGATGATGCGTTGTTCTAAATAAAGTTTTCCTATCAATCCCCGATTTTATTTTATTGATTTTCTTTTATATATGATAAAGGACATCAAAAAATTTTCGGACTTACCTCTGGGGTTTCGAAACGCTTCGACAATGAAAAAATCAAGTTACGTTCAAATGCAGGATCAGTTGCATATGCTTGGTGTAAGATTAATCACAAACACTTGGATTACAATGGAAAGGGCCTCATAAGTTCTAGTACTGGTTCTGTTGCATGAACCACTGAACGAAAAGTGGGGAGAAAGATTGAGCTCTGTTATTTAACTTTTACATAATGATGCCTTAGCTTACGCATTGCATGTACTATATACCCTACGGATGCTGCGGGTTTGAATCGGGTTTTCACGTTCTATGTTCCTCAGTCCTTCTCGCCAACAACCTCACTCTCGTTGAAAGTTTCATTTTGGACTGCCGAAGACATAGCTCTCTTGATGATGACACTCTTGAATAGGTCATTAAGAGCTGTTGTCACGAACTCCACAAGTTTTCTTTTTTCAGGGAAACATTTCGTAACCAGTTGGAAAAAGATGTACGAAGTACATTAAAGCTGGGCAGTTCCAATTTGAACAAAAAATAAAGAGGGTTTTGTCCGTCAATTCCCGGTTTTATGCATCGCTCGGAACGCATTGATAACCTACCGCTTGCATTTTGGCCGCGTTTGTAAATACGAAGCTCAAAGTGAGTGATATATTTTTGGAATAAGCAGTGACCGAGGAAGCATCGGTATGCTCAGGCCTTTACTGAAGCGCACGTGTAGTCATTCGTCATCTAAAATATGAAGTCTGCAACGGCGTGCAAATGAAAGGCAGCTCTGACATTCCTAAACAGCTCTTTGGCATGTACCTTGAATGCTGCATACTGCTGCAGAAATCAACCGGGCTAAACCTGCAGATAGTTTCTGGAATAGAAAGGTGGTATAAAAAAATGTATTATTTTTTTCGAAGGAACTAGCCACTGAACGAACCCCAAGCGTATATGCTATGGCGCATTCACTGAAGTAACATTTGAAAATGCTATAATCTTGCTCTGCACAAAATACATTGTTTTCATTCGGGATCTCTTTTTTTCGTTTGCTTTGGGCCTGTTATCATCTTGGAAAACGGCTTCATTCAAGAAACTTTCGCTCGGAACATCTTTAAGTAACACTTGTGCCAGCGTGCGAATGACATTTGCCTGATATGAGTGAAGGCAGCTGCTTCAGGAAGACCTTGAAGTAAATGGTAATGAACGGAATTGTTCCTCTTTTAAACTTGTGAGTGAGGCGGACGTTCTATGGACGGAGCCGTGTGTCATTCTTGAGGGCTGACGTATAGCACAAGTCTTTAGCACTCGCTTCTTTTTTTGCAGTGAATTATCAGCTTAGGACGAGGCATGAGTAAACACTCATGCGTTCAGTCCATGAACAAAGCGTTGCTAAATGTTTTAGTTGATATGCTTTCTCTTTTCTATTATTTCAGCCGCCGTTCCCACCTGAAGTGGGGAGAACATATCGTTCCTAAATGTGATATTTTGAACAGCCGCTTAGTGTATATACCGATTGTTTCAAATTATTTAATAAAGCTTTTATTTGAAAAGCGGTGAAAGATACGCCTTCGTGGTCAGTTCAAGTTGTTAATGAGGGAAGGCGGACATTATATACGTAAGAGTGCAACAAAAATTGAATAATCAATTGAAATAAACGCTAAGGCCCGCATGGGCTGTGCGATGTCAGTGCACGTAAAGATCCCCAGGTGGTCGAAATTATTCCGGAGCATTCCACCACGGCACCTCTTTCTTCCTTTCTTCCTTTCTTCTTTCACTCCCTCCTTTATCCCTTCCTTTATGGCGTGGTTCAGGTGTCCAACGATATATGAGACAGATACTGCGCCATTTCCTTTCTCCCGAAACCAAATATTATTATTATTATTAATTGAAATAAACCGATTGACTTTTTAATTTTTGGTTTTAGGACACGATCGATTATAATGAGAAATTGAAGGCCTTTAACACTGGAGTCTAACCCTGTTTATAAAATATTTGAACCAACATCGTGCTTCAAGATATGAATTGGAGAAGATACTTGTTTGGCAGCTTGTTAATTTGGCTTCTGCGCGTTATATATTACGAGTAATAAAATGGGTTCACTGCACGTGGTATCGTGACGGGAATCAATTCTACATTATCTGTGTCCCAAAATACGTGAAGTTAGGCTGGATTTGATTCAAGGAATGCACACTTCTCCAATATGCAACATGGAAAAGCGAACTTGAAGAGATCTCAAAAGCGTTTATATTCACGTTCGATATCTCGTAGCACGATTCCGATTCTAAAATTTAAAAAAAAACGGTGCTCGCCAACGATTTTGACGGCATTGAATTTCGAAAAATATCCATGTGCCCTCAAACTAATTATAAGAAAGTTAATTTTAGTTTTTATTTTTGTTTGGATTGAAGTCTATTACGTAATAAACTCCCGCCTTCGCGTAGAACTAAACTACAGACCCCGCACCCATGTATCTTTCACTTGTTTTTAAAGCAAAATCGGCATAAAATATTTTGAAACGACTTCAATCTGTTATATAAAAAAATTACTCTTCCTGGGGCCACCCTCCTCTAACTCAGAATGGGATGTGTTTGAAATATTTGCTTCGTTTGTATTTTGAAATAAGGGTAGATGTAAACCTTTTTGTTGTTAATGCAACTTCGCTTAGCAGTCAGGAAAGATGTAAAAATATACGCGCATCGAGTTTCATGCGTACATTCAGCTATCTTTGAAACGCTGTCAAAGAAGCTATCTCTCTTCGCAAAGAGCTTCCGTTACGTTGTTCAGGGCTTCAAAAACACAAGGTTTTTCAATGTAATGTTCCAAAAAAGATAGGGAGATGTGATGGGTGACCATCGATGGGGAACACAAAAAACAGCAATGAAAGGCGGCGATAGCTTGCAATGCATTTTTAATAGAATAGCATTAGAAGCCCCATTGACCAAAATTCCTCGTCACTCTTAAAATTAGTCCCTTAGATTGAGGTTTGAGACATACGTCACCAGTCAGAGACATTCCCATTCGCTGAAGGGAAGTTACGTCACAAAGCGAGGGCATTCCCATCGATTGGAGACCGGAAGTCACATCGGTTCCCGTACACACAACCACATTTGCTAACGCATTAGAGAAAGGGTGAGGTGCGTTTTCTGATTCAGCGCAGAGGATAATGGGAAAGTCGTCCGCTACCGCTACTTCCGGTTCCAAATCTCTCCCCCTTCTCGCTGGCTTCACAGCAGTCGTGAAGCCTGCATCGCTCCTTACAGTAATTTATTTGCACTGCAACACCACTTATAATATTGCATCATCGCAAGACCAACGTGAAATCGACTCTGCTATGCTTTGACGTGTTTTTTCGCACGAAATGCAACCAAAATAATGTAAATGGTATGAGGCTTTCTTTGGGTATGCAGTGCGATGTGCTGAGACGGGCTGTGCGCACAGTGGCATGTGTGGCCAGCTTGCCAGCCCACTTGCAGCTCTTACAGGCTGTGAGGAAAATACATCTATTCCTTGCTAAACTGCACACATTTCAGCCCTTCACTGGCAACGTAGTGCGGCGAAAAAAACAAACAAATATATAACGACCAACGCGTTAAACTAGTTCAACTCACTGCCGTGCATACGGAGAGCGGACAGCCTACTCAGGCATATTATAACAATGACAAAACATACCTAACTTTCGTTATTGTCAATTTCTGCGCTCAGGACGCGTTCACACGCTGTACGCGCAGATCTTACGGAGCTTCTGTGCAATACCCGGCCCGCAGCACAAATAAATGAGAGAATAAACAATGCATGCATGAACGGCTATCGCTATGCAAAAGCCAGTGTGCTCGAGAAATTTGGAACCGGAAGTAGCTGGCAGACGATTTTCCCATGGTTCTTTGCGTCCACTTCGGAAACGCGCCTCACCTATTAGGCATTGTTGTGAATTTTTTTTTAACTTGAATATGCTCAGTGTGGAAAGAGTGAACAAAGACATGCAGAAAAAGGCTCTTTTTCGGGCGTGTTTTTCGATTCTGTTGGCAGTGAGCACAAAAAGTTTCTTCTATAAAAGCCCCGGAATTCAGTGCACTGATTACAGTAACCTGAAAACGGAAAATGTCAATATCAGCATAGCTGTGCACATTCTTTTGTTTTATCACAAAGAAAAGCTGTAGCTTACTTGCTTAACAATCACGCGATTGCTTCAATGCGTGGGGAACCGAAATAATCGAACAAGGACTGCCTCATTAATTGCGGATCCTCCTTTTGTTTTTCATATAAGTTCTGCTTTCGGCTAACAGATAATTTAAAGCAGCCGTGAGATATCATAAGGGCCGTTTACCTCCCACTTTTAAAAATCTCAAAATATAACGCAAAGCACCACTCCAGCAGAGCTTCAGTCAAGCGGAGGGCGCAATTTGCTGCGTGGCTCTTTGATATTTCTGGCATTTTAGCATTCGGTGTTAAAACCATGAGATGCTTCTGATTACGTAAGAGCATATACATACATACATGTACATCTCCGCTCACAGGCAGGATGGGCACGGGCATGAAATCCGTGCAGCTGTTCGTGGCTAATAGTTGGCTACAACAAAGAAAAAGGTTCAAAAAAGAAGATGCCGTATGGGCGGTGTCATAAGGAATAGCCTTTCTTGTGTGTGAAGATGGAAATACGAACACATAGCTCATACCAGCCATTTGCAGAAACATGGGTGTTTTAGGGCTCAAACTGATTTGCAGACTCTTTCGAAATGTCAGAAGAGCAGATTCAACTTTTCTTTCGGTCTTCAAATGTTGGTGTATCACTGATAAGAGAGCGTAAGTTTTCTTCGGTAACTGAAAAGAAATCTTTCTTTTTTGGGGTTTTAATTTTCTCCCTCAGTGCACCTTCCACGTACTTCGTTGAATTTCGCCGTCACTTCGTGGCAAAAACATAAGTGGAGGGGGAAAGTCATTGACTAAATTGGTCAACCGTTTCAATTTCTCGATTTATTTATCTCGCAACCCTCCGAGATTCGTGTTTTGTTACGGCGCAATATAGCGAAACATGCTCTGCCTACTTAGAAAATAGCGCTTTTTTTTTATCTGTACTCCTCTGAAATTAAAAAGTGAATCGCGCTTGTGAGGGTTACGGTGCGTTGTGTATTCCGGGATTTTTCAATATCTGGGCCCTACTATCTTTGCATCGCCATGAAGGGGAGAAATCAGTAGACTAGAGGTTCCTTTGTTTTCAGTGCCCTATTTATGGCACCATAATCAATAACATGCGAGAAAGTAAACGAACCAAACGAGAGAATAAACTTTGGTGATTTTTTTCAGCTTTCACAATTTTTTCAGCTTTCACAGCTATCACCCATCCCTTCGGCATTTCGTAACAAATTATAGTCAAATCATTCTGTTTTAACGCAATAGTGTTATAGGCCCCGTTCTCTCGAAAATTGAGCGTTTGCGTTTTTGGCGTTGTGAGCAAAAGAATCACAGGCTCGGGCAGGTGGTCCCCAAAGAGCGGGCTAGGAGGCAGGTGGGCCACCTAGGTCATACGACCTTGTGGCGTCATCACAACCTGCCCACGGGAGAGTGAGAAAACTGCCCACCTTAGCAGTTGGCGGTTGAATTGATGATTGGTCGCTCGGGAAGAGAACCTGGGTTGCACAAGGCCCACCGCTGGGAGCGCCTGCCATCACAGGAGAGTAGTGCATGGCTTCACCGCTGCACTGCTGCGCCAGGAAGGGTACGAGCACTCCCAGGGATCATTCATTGTAAAGTGGGAAATGACAATGAGGCCGTAACACTCCGATATTTGCTCAATATCTTCGCACGTATTATCTTCCTTCAGTATTGCTCCATGTTGCAGTGAGTTAAGTGGAAAATTCTGCGTAAGAGGTATTTTCGTTTCTCGCCATGGAAAAATTTGTTTCTGAATGATTGCGCTGACATTACGTATTATTCAACAGTATCGACACAATCTTTTCTTAACTCTTAAGACTCTCATTTTTATTGTCATAAATCCGAACAACGTCCAATAAGGGCAGCTTACTCATCACGCACTGCTGCCATTTTTTCTTGCTAAGCCCGAAGTTAGCTTGCTCATGTACACAGAAGTCTTACCATTATCAAGCAATGTATATCCTCTCTTATAGCAGAACTTTGCATGAGGTCCTGCATGAGGTCCCTCATGCTGAAAGGTTTCGAACCTCCCTGCTAGACGCTACGCTGCCATCATTTCCGATGTGAGACATTATTCTAAAGCGTAATTTTTATAATTGCCAAACATATCTTCCGAACCAATAGTGGCCACAGGCAACTTTTATTTCCCCCGAAACATGAAGGCAGAAGCAGCAGTGTGCTTATCTATTGCTTCAGCCTTGCTAGTTCAGCTCAGCTCTTCAACTCCAGTCATGTTCAAGCAAGTGCCTTCTTCAGCGTTGCCCAGCAAAACGCATAGGCAGTCGTCTGAGCATGTGATATTTTTTGATGGAACGCACTGAAAAAAAATAATTGAAATTCAAAATTACGGCACTGGTTTCCCGAAATTGGTCAATAACTAGCAGTCAAGGTACTTCAATAATGCTTACCGCCTCAGATGAAGCGAAGGTTTTCTAATATTGGGCGAACAGTACTTCTTTGTATGCATTTACCTCTTTCGCGCTTCCCCTGCCACGCCAGTATGTGAGTATGGATTTTGATGGTAGTGTTGTGTGGGTTGAAGATTTTTACAAAACACTGTTTTCAGCAAAGCAAAACTGTGTAATATCAACTGAGCCCGCATAGGAATCATAGGCTTCTAGTGCAGTACCAACTGAAAACATTCGAGAAGAGGTGTCAGGAACAGAGGCAACCTCTTTTATTCACTGCCATAGTAATAATGATATAACAAGTAAAACCGCAAACAGAGAGAAGACAAAGGCAGCCGACAATATAGGGCGGTACTTACAACCAAATGGCCTAGAACTTAACTGTCCTTAGCTAATAAAGATATTTAGTCGGTTCGTACAAGCTTAGTATAAAAGCTAATGGAAAACAGTCTAGTAATTTACGGTAAAATGATGATATTGTCCTCCTGAGTGCTAGCATGTAATTTACCGCCCACGTTTCAGAACATTTAAAGGCTAGGCGAGTGATTATGCTTTCATTTTAACGGTGCAAGACAAGCCTGTCCAAAAATCGCTATGGCAGGCGTGTTTTTTGTTAGCACGATGCGTGTGCACATACCCATTCAGCCAAAGATTTTAGCACCGATAATCTGGCAGCAGGCCAGCATTCAGCTAATGCCGTTTGAAAATCCCGTTGTTATAAGGCGGCACACGGCCTGAAATTATGCTCCTCCCATCTTGTCTTGTAGCTGTTCCGAAATCCTGCCTGATCATTTGGTTGATTGAAGTACAGGGTTGTCCTGATTTAATTAGCGATTTCCTTTGTGAATACATTGTAGGCAGCTACCGCAAGCCGATCGATCCATACGTTTTCAAGTCCTTGGCGTCCCCTTTCATGCGGATTAAGATGATATGAGTGCTCTTCCAAGATAGCGGTATGCTCGAGCTCATAAGGCATTGCGTACATAGAATGGCTTGTTTTCCAAGCAGAATTTCCCCACCGTCCTCCAGCAGATCTGCTGTTGATTGAACCTCACCTGGTACGTCCTCTATTTACATTGCTCCAATGTCTCTCTTCACTTCTTTCTTTAACGGAATAAGGTCATATTGCTGTGCGCTACTGCCCCCCTTTTTAACGTTAATTCATCGAGGTCTAGAAACTCATTTTATATTTTGTACTTCGAGTCGAGAGTTCTGGTGGAACTTAGGGATTTTCGTCAGAACTGACCCAATATATCAAGCACCGGCAAGTTTAGCTTTATTTTTTAACAGCAGTTTTCCAAGCAGATGGGCTTGTTCGCGAGCTTCGAATCTGTGGGTTTTGAAGTCGTTGATTGGGTTCTTTAAGAAATGAACATTTCGTGCTTTTTAGAATTGGCATCGCAGGAAAACAAAATTCATGCTATTTTCGAATATACAGTGCCAGGAATTGTCGTCGCTTCAGCCTACGCATGCGGTGTATCGAGCGCAATCTTTACAGGGCACAAATTAAGCTGGTGCTAGCGACGTTACCAGAAATACAAGCGCTGGCACTGAGCATGAAAAGAATTCAGAAATTATCTCAACACTGTAAGAAGGAAAGAGGCACCTCGAGCAAGTCGCTGGGCTGATTTGTGGGCACGCAAGTCATGCTCGTTTTTTTTTATTGTACTCAAGTTCGAAAAGATAAGTCCTGGCCATTTCTATTACATTTCGTAATGGGACCTTTTATACACAATGCATTTTAAATACCTACCTTTTCTGGGCATTCCTCCGCAGACCATGGTAATTCAGTTTCTTCATTAGACCTTTGCAAAATTTGTGGCTTACTGAAGCACTCAAAACTGGAACGAATAACAAGAATATTAGTCGTGTTTTTGAAATCACTTTCAGAAAAATTTAGGATTCATAATTAAATTCACTGCGTTCAAGGGTCTCAGAAAGGTGACTGCGATATAGGCAAAGGTAGATGTAAACTGTTCATCTTATTTACAGCATAAGACAGGACCACAGGAAGGAAAGACAGACGCGACCGCATTACAAAGAAAGACGAGCCTTAAGTAGTTGAAACGAATTTAAAAGAGTTAACTGTTCAGTTAGGTGGTCAGTTGTCCTGCCCTTGTCGCTCTTGGAATGTCAGAATGAAAACTATCCCTGAAATTACCCCTGTTCAAGCTAATAAACTGCATCCCTGTATACTCCAGTGCGAGTGCTAAATGTCTGCTACGTTAACCGCATACCTCAAATCTTCCTAGACCGGAATTATCACGTGACTGACGGCCGTCGTTTGAATTACATTCTTTGAAGTCTACTCCGCCATACCTAGATGACCGCCTGCTATATCTCGTCAGTAGCTAAATGACATGTCAATTTCATCTCGTTAAATTCAGTTGGAGCATATATACCTACTGATTAGTCCCTCACCCACTATGCTGCCTTCCTGCCTCGATCTAATGTTGACCCTAGATTTGCGGTCCACAGCTCGCTATGTTATCCGATATCTCTTTCAAGCCTTTCCGTTAGCGTCCGAATGTATGCCCCTTAAGCGGATTCCGGCAATCTCTAAATCTTGTATTCTTTCTTTTTCAGTGCTGAAGTGAGGCTGCTATACAGCTCCTGAGAGCACTTGTCAAATGCTCTCCTCACTGTCCTTATTCCTCGAGTGATTCCGCTCTCCAATTGCGAATAACGACAGTTGTTTGGGGTAGTCGTATTTTCTTGCCATATCCTGTACGTCAATGTCTGGTTTAGTGTGTTCCTGTCTTCACGTGCTGTCCAGTATTAGATTAGGTTTCTTCATGTTGACTTTTGTGTTACCATTTTTACAGGAGAAGTTAATTCGTGTACTTCCATGAGCACGGATACACAACTGCTGCGATATATAAGCTTAACAGGTGATCTTCCTACACGCACCGAAGGATTGATACAGGCTTGTGAGTTCTGCTATTCCTTAAAAGCTACGTGGCAAAACATATCTCATAGGGACTTCTCTTCGAAAAGTTTAATAATGTTCATTGACTTCTCCCATCTTTTGTGGCTAGCAGTAAGCTTTTTTTTTCGAGAAATGTTCAAAGTGCTACCAACATATGTAAGCAGTTGCCTGCAACTATGCTCATATTTATGAAATATAAAACTTCAGAATATTTTTTTAAAATGATCAATGCGAGCTATCTGTCAAGCCCTAGTGCATTGGAAGTAATGACCAAATGGTGTTTCTGCATGTTCGACGCCACCTTCCTACGAGAACGAGGATTCTTTTAGCTCTTCCTTGCATCGAAATGCGGTTGCTGCTGCTTATTTCGAACCAAGGAACTAGCACCAAAGAGCGAAACATTATAGAGAATCGAAATACCTTGGCAAGCTGAATTTGAGGCTCAGCGCCTACGTTTGACTCCTGGCTGCTTAATAATGACAGAAGAATGCATTAAATGATGCTTCACACAAGACTTTCTTTAAGCACGCACAGTAAAATCGAAGGATACATGCAGCAAAATGTCTATCGAAATAATAACTACATGGTTGTTGTGGGAGGAACATGTATTTCTTCCATATGACAGTTCGCTCAATAAGCGAACTTCCATTAAAGAATAAAATGCGTGTAAGAAGCTTTAAACATCAGGCGGTCTATATTTTCTTTAAATATCTTCTTAAAGAAGAGAGGCACATTTCTTATCAATGCACGGAGAAAAGTAATCATGCGGGAAAAGTCCGCAAAATTTTCGCGCCGTCTATTTACCATTCACAGAAAATAATGCTCACTGCTGAAGCATCTCCTTCCCTACTAGCACAGAATGTTGCTAACTACCTGCGATATAAAGTATACTTGTTTGAATCGTCCATCGCATCATAATAAATGCGGGACGACATAGACCTCGGTATTTCATTATAACACTGTGGAGTATTAAAAAATGAAGTTTTACTTCCATTCGCAATCAAAAACCTCAGCAGCGTCCTATCAAGCGGAAAAGTGCGTTCTAAAAGCGGATGTTGGGAGCTTCTTGTATAAACGTTTTGCATTTCCGTACCACCCCAGTCATCCGTGATCAAATTGTACTCACACTGAATGCAAGGCAACGATTGCGAAAATTGCGAATCTTACAGCACCGTGGGAACTCATCGTCAGAACGAGAAAAGTCAGCGCTTTCACTTGCGTTCCAAATGGGCACATGCCTTTATATACACATCAGAGGTTATTCAGGTACGGCACCCCTCACCCACATAAACGCCCTTTCCTTCTCCGTCTTCTGTGCCACGCACGGCCTCTCAGTTTCATACACGTCACACAAGACGTACATGCATATCAGGGTACCTCAAAAAAAATTTGCTTTTGATGCAAGTCTTTGAGCTTTAAAGTTGGATTTTTATTTTTGAACACCGCCTCTTAGTATTCTTTGACGCTCTCCCAGAAAAATAAAACAATCATATTGGTTGTTTATTTCTTTGCAGCTGCGGAATATTTTTCAGTGCTCCTTCTGGAAAGGCCGCGCTAAGGTCAAAAAGTATACCTCGAGACACCGTACTAACCTTATCCATGAAAAAATAGATGAGATTTCCGCTCTATGCTCTGCTGAACGGAATGTTTAGCCTTGCTATATGATCTTAACCACGGGCACAAGGCATTACCCTTTTTCCGGAAAGAAATGACGAGATTCTGCTTTTTTTGTCCGTGAAGGGATGAATGTCCGACAAGTTTTCTCGTTCTTAGCTGAATGTCGTTGAACATAACAAACAATTTTAGTAAACAGGAATTATTGTTGTAATTTATTTGATGATTTCGAGAAAAAGATTAGGAATACACACCAGGGCCTAATAAATTAATGAAACAGCGTGCCCAGGTTGCTTCATACAACAAAAAAGAAGTAATGCAATCAATGAGGCGTATCGATTATTTATATAAAATGGTATTGAATTTCATAGCCTGCATTTCACGAAAAGCAACTCATGATCAACTGAAGCACGAAATTCAGAATCTATCTGAGTAGATGATCAGTACACAATTTCTTCTGTATTAATATCTGCTTTACGTAAATTTTAATTTTCTGTTTAGAGAAATCAAAATCTTCTAATTTTCTACTTTATTTATTCTTGGCATTTCTTGAAATCCAAGCTTGTAATCTAAGTATTTGTTTCCTATCTTCAGGGACAAACTGTTTGGTCTGAGGCAGTGGGTTTGAGTGCGTACTATTTTTTTAGCAACATTTTATTCTCTTCAAAGGAAAGTAACATCTTCAGATAATATCACTGATGAAGGAAAGCCAAAGACAGGCCCCCGCTAAGCTGCATGAAAAAAACGTTTGCCGAAAGTCGCCTGTTTTTTTGTTTTTTTTGCAAACACTACTGGGAGTCTCTGGCCGGTGGCGCAGCATATAGTAACGTTGGCCGCAGCGGCTTCCTTAGCATAAGTTTCTGTTGCGCATGCTCAAGGCACCAATACAGTGAGCAACTTGTGATCGGGAACCCACACGTCCGGCTTCAAATAGTGTGACGTAATGGCTGCATTAAATTTTTTCCTTCCTCAATGGATATTACAATTGGTCCACTCTCAGCCCGGCGTAATCACATAAAAGTGGAGTAGTTCTCAACTCCGCAAAGCACCAATGAAAAATCTAGAAGACGCACGCAAAAAACTGTTTTAGTCATAGAGTCATAGGACCGGTGCTCTTTAGTTATTTTTTTGCTGTTATGCCACATCCAGATTAACCATATATTATTCTAGTGCCGAAAAGAGGAAATTACTACACCTTCTTCAACCGGCTCGAAGTGGAAGCACCGTTTTATTTTTTGTAATTTCAGACAGCTAATGCTAAGGTAATTTACATGCGTATTCTAATTTAGACGTTCAAAAAACTATTTTCTAGATAACTGTTGTGTGCTCACATCATATATCAGAGCATTGTTGTAGATGATTTTATTTCCAGCCACAACCTGTGGGTGTGGGTGTGCAGAACATTTGCGGTCATCTGAGGCTCAGCTTGGAAACGTCAAATCGACTCAAGTGTGGCACAACGTATCTTCTTTTATTTAGAGAAAGTATAAATTGGCGTACGAAGGGCCCCAATGGCACAAACCTTTACACGGCTGCGGCTGCGGACTTCTTTTTCAATGTAGGTGTGTTACTATGGTTTTTTGTCACATTCAACAGCAATAATAACCACCGAAAAACATGCCCGATCTACCACCGCAATGTCAAAGCGATGCCTAATCAATTCATCCGCAATGAAACGCAACCCTCCCAGTGCAGTAGAAAGCTTCTATCACTGCAAGGTCGAATGCCGCTGATGACCCTATTTTGCCGCTCAACCCTGGCCGTCCCGCCTTCCTTCGTGCGCTAAAGAGCACGGCAGCCTGTTTTATCAGATTAAATGCTAACATTTACTTTCCACAGATCTTCAGCCTAAAATTCTCAGTCAGTTTTTTCTTCACTCAGACGGCAGTGGTAGAGAAAGGTTTATATTGTTTTAATTAAAACTAATTTCAAATATGCACTCTTGAAACAAATAAAAAAACCATTTGATGACAAAAAGTATCGCTTTATTCAAGGCTTTTCCTGTAGAAGACATTCCGCACGAATCAGCGTGACTCACTGGCGTGTCTCTTCGGCCCAAGTACTTAGTTTATAGAAACTATAGAACAGAAAATAGAAACAGAACATGTTTCTATAAAGTAGAATTTTGTACCTATATATTTCCGCGGGGTTCTTACAAAAAATATTTTGTAGTCGACCTTCTGATTTGCTATGCACACCATTGCCTTCTTATAAATACATCGTTTTGAATATTCATGGTGTATAGGCGTTTTCTAGAACAAAGACGTTTGGAAGCCAGTTAGACTTTTTCAGGATAGGTGAAAATGCAGATTAAGAGTCTTAATACTCTCTTACTCTCTGAAAGTGGCTGTGTTTTGGAAGCCAATTAGTATTTTGTCTTTTCTTAGACTATGGAGTGTCTATTGATGAAAATCGATTATATTCTATAGACAGTGTATAAAGACGGAAGTCAAGTGTTAGTCCCTTTTACTTCTGTCTATTGAGAGACTACAGATTAAACTAAATTTTGAGTGTATCAGACTTCTCTATTTATACTCATAATTTTGGCTATTCTTTTTCTGATGACTATCTAGTGACACAAGCCGATTGGCAGCTTTTAGACTTATAGCTATTTGTAGTCAACATACTTCTTCAAGACGCAATTTTAACGACTCTTTTAGAGTTCCGTATAATTGCATTACGCGCACTGCCTATTTATGAAGTCCAAACTCTTGTCGAATCCTAATCTCTCCATGCGTGCCCTTCGCAATATTCTCAAACGTTTATATTTATGGTCTATAATGATACTAAGTATAAACTCTTTGTTCTCGTCTATTAGACGTCAACAGCCGTTGGCAAATTAAACGCCGCCTCGCGTTGGGAGCAGTTTCGCGCCGATTATCAGCGCCTTTCACGAGCGATTACGTGAATCTAGCTCAAAAAATGGAAGCGGATAACTCGGAAGACAGGCGGGCGAAGCAAAATAATAACAAAACGAATTGTACTGAAATACGAACATCTCAAAGTTTCTAATATTATACGCTTAATGTAGGCTGTTGAGAGTGAGTTTATTGATTTTAGGTAACTGGGTGCCTCAAAATGACAGTTATATTCTTATTTTGTGTTCCCCTGTCCGCAAAACTTTTGTGCGGAGGTGGATGTCACATGCCTCTCAACGTACAATTTTTAGAAACGAGTAAAGCTTTAATTTTGATCCACTCGCATATCAAATCAAGGAATTTTGGAAAATTTAGGAATAATCCAGGCGATTTTGCTAAAACCCCAGGCCACTTGTGATTCACAATAGTGACTGTAAAAAGTCCTAAATATGTCACCTGAATTTTATTGCATGGCTGTTCAGAACTTTCCAGTCCTCTGGAGGTCTCCTTGGATGCATCAAAAGGGACTCAAGTGTGCCGAAAAGTACGTTATTTTAATTACAGTACCTATAAAGTGGCTTACAAAGGTTCCCGAATGCAGAAGGCTGTGCACGGCTGCAGCTACGGACTTCGTTTTCAATATACGTGTGTTACCTTGGGTTTTTGTTACATTCAGGAGCAATAATATCCACCTAACAGCATGCCCAATGTAACACCGTAATGTCAAAGAGATTCCTAATCATTTCATCATCAATGAAACTCAGTGCAGTGGAAAGCTCCCATCATTGCAAGGTCGAATGCCGCTGATGACCTTATGTTGGCGCTCAAGCCTGTTCGTCCTTCCTTCTTTCGAGCGGGAAATAGCACGGCAGCCTATTTTTTTATGATGAAATTCTAACATTTACTTTCCAGCGACCCGACCGCGGCGGCTGCGTTTTTATGGAGGAAAAACGCTAAGGCGCCCGTGTGCTGTGCGATGTCAGTGCACGTTAAAGATCCCCAGGTGGTCGAAATTATTCCGGAGCCCTCCACTACGGACCTATCTGTTCCTCTCTTCTTTCACTCCCTCCTTTATCCCTTCCCTTACGGCGCGGTTCAGGTGTCCAACGATATATGAGACAGATACTGCGCCATTTCCTTTCCACCAAAAACCAATTATTATTATTATTACTTTCCAGCGATTATCAACCTAATTTGCTCCGTCAATTTTCTCTACACATCCAAAGAACAGTGGTAGAGAAAGGTTCTTATTGTTTTACTTAAAACTTCTTTGAAATATGCGCTCTTGAAGAATATAAAAAAAAACGCATTTAATGTTGAAAAGTCGCTTTTTTTGAGGAATTTTTGTCGGAGGCGTTCTGCACGAATCAACGTTACTCACTCGCGTGTGCCTTCGGCCCTTGGTTTTTTCCGAGGTCAGAGTACACGTGCTCCAAAATAGGGCAAACACATTTTTGCCTTTGGAAACAAATAGCGTTTGTGTAAAGTTGAAGGTATTTGGCTATCGCTACTGAGGACAGGTAGTGACCGCTCATCCGAGGGATCATGGGAGGGAAATAACTAGAAGGACAAGAATTGGATGAAGCGCATATGACAGATTCTTTGGGCTAATCTTTAAGGGTTACGGAGTAGATTCCAAGAGAAGGCAAACCTATTAGGGGGCTGCAGAAAGTTACGTGTGCTGATGAAATTAAGAAGGCTGCTGGGGTACGGTGGCCGCGGCTTGCAAATGACAGAGTTAATTGGAGAGATATCGGAGAGACCTTTGTCCTGCAGTGGGCGTAGTCAGGATCATGATGATGGCTATCGCTGCCTGGTCTTTTATGTACAGCAATTCTCCTTGTGTTGCCGTGCTTAGCTGCCTTCGTAACGTTCTTAAAGCAGGCGTTAATTTACGACTCAGATAGGTGGAACCGTTGAAATTGATGAAATTTGATAAATGCATATCCGACACTGAAATCCCTAAAAAAATCGCAAAAAGCTACTTTTCATAATTGCTGTATCCGCTGGTTTGGTTCATTTATGATCTCTCGAAATTTCATGGCTCAAATCGACCAGCAGGTAATCTAAAAAAAGTGGCCGTTTTCCTCCGTTTTGATTTGATGAATAGATCCTCCTTGTGAAGCAGATATCTTCTGTTCTATTTTATTATCTATTTTTCAATTTTTTTTAATCATAGAGGCATTCAGTGTGTCACGGCACCTTCTGTTTTTTTTTTGCTAATATGTGAATTTTTTTTTCTTTTGAAGTATTCTAGTTTCTTTAGATATGTCAGTGGGCACTGCATCACAAAATTTTATGCTCTGAAAAACAATGTTAGAAGACTCTCTTCGCCTGTGGCACGCCAACAGGAACGCAATGCATGTTGAACTGGCCTTCTGGCACACTTTCTTGTCTCTTCAGCCTTTTCACAGGATAAAAACGGAAGATTATATATTGGGAAACAATTTTCGGGAGAAAGAGCAGGTATTTTGTGACAGCACTCGTAAAATTAATGTAATATGTAAGCAAATGTTTATGTAAATATGTTAACAGAACATTTAGTTGGAACTCGGCCCTTATAAAAATACACGAAGAAGCCCCAAGAGAGGCGACCAGGGTGGGCTGCCTAGGGCACGTGACCTTGTGATGTCTTCACAACCTGCGTACAGGATTGTGACCAAACTGCTCACTATGATATCCGGCAGTTACAATAACGATTTTTCGCGAAGGGTTGGTCGTTAAGGGAAATCTGCCTCTCACAATCTCCCTGGTGGCAGCATCTGCGATCGCAGAGCAATGGCGCTTTGCTAGAGTGCTGCACCGCTGCGTCAGGTGTGGTATGAGGCTCCTGCGGATCCATGAATATAAAGTAGAGAATGTAGTATTTTGCATATATGGGCAAAATTCATCAAAGATTTCGGGTCATACCCATAAAGCGGAGCTTGTACCAGCGCTTGAACACCCACACCAAGAGACACACACAAAACGCTACCATGCGGAATGCTAGTGCATCGAGTGATGAACTGTTACTGAGAAACTTTTCTCAGCTGAGAGAATTGAGAACATTTTGGCTGGACTACAGCATTACCAGGTGATCTGCCAATCCGCCTGGTAATTGTTTGTACGCCCGCGTGTCTGGGGTTTTTGATTACACATTTTTGCAACAAACTTCTGTTTGTAATCGTGACAAATGCTTTTATGAACGTTACATTGTTGATTAAACTTTTCTTTGTAATCGTGACAAATGGTTTTATAAACAATTCGGTGTAAGTGCCAAAGCAAAAGAGGAAACGTATTTATTTATTTAGAAAATACTGTAAACCTCGTCAGAGGAGGCTAACGAAAAGGGCGAAATTGACACTCAAAAACAAAGGAACACAGAAATGCAGGCAGGGTAACTTAACAAACTGAAAAAAGACATTGCCGACACAAAACAAGACCGATTTTGAGTGACAAGGCGGCAGTATATTCCAATTTTTTATGCTCATTTTCTAAGATAGCTTTTCTGAAATGCTCTAGGCGTACCTGGCTTCGCTCACCAAGGAACCTCACTAGTTGTAAATGAAACACAATTGTACAGATGGAGCCGGATTTTAAACGTGCAATTTGGCCCAGACCTGCTGTTGCTTTCAATCGTGAAAATTTTACCCAGCAAATTTATGCAGCACCTTCTATTTCGGCATAAAAGCGTTTTAGCTAAACAGCACAAAGTAATTATATTTAGCCGTGATTTTTGACACTAGTTCTGAGCACTGCCGGAAAGTTGTTTCACTCCGGACATAGTTAAAGGAGGGAAAATGGGCCTGCCCTTGACTATTGGTGCTTGGTGCTCAGCGGAAGGCCTGGCATAAAAATAACCGCAGTTGGCAAAGTAAAAATGAACGACATTTTTTTTATATTCTGATATTCTGATTCGGCTTGTATACACGAGGGCAACGGACCCGTTGTTTAAACTTCTCGACGCAGAATGTCAATGCATTTTTACAGTTTTTATTTAGTGGCTAAAAAGAGTGCCTGACTAAAACATTATTTGCTCGAAAGAACAATTTGCTGGTCGGTTTGAAAAAAATACGAAAATCTTCTCAAGTCTAACCGCTGTCGACCTAAACAAAGTTCATGAACGGAGTGGAATGATCGAACGAGTAATATTTATTTTCAAGTTACATTTCACATTTGGTGGTGACTCACAAATCTAAAAAATAAATAACTGCTTTGATTAACCTTTGCTTAAGGCCATTCACAGGTTCAACCCCCTTTGTAAATTATGATATAACTGAACTAAAAGAATGTAATCTTCTTACTGCAAAAAAATTCCCGTTGATTACGGGTTTGTAAACATCAGCTGTGTAAAGCATGGTGTTCATTGAGAACATGAAAGTGCAGAGGAGTTTGGAAGCTGTTGGATGCATAGATTTTGACATTAGAGCTTGGGCAGCGTTGCTTGTATTTTGGAAGGCAAGGCTGGCGGCGAACACGAAAGGGCATCGAGAGCCCGACGATAAGGTTTACATACCTGCGGAAGTCGTCCAGGCTTCCTCGCCTTTTTGTCGATTGATGTGTAAATTACGAAGTTCTACCTTACGTTTCGGAAAGAAAGTCAATGAAGAAAGCGTTGTGCTACGGTTTCAAGAACAGTTAATAAGAGCCCTATTCCGACCATGACGAGGATGGTTCCCAACAACTCAAATAATGGTGATGCTTTTCTGTGGTACCTGTAGATTTTTAAAGCACCCCGACTTTCTATTGAAGAATGTGTCCTGAACCAGCCAATAATTTAGCTTCCGATCGGTTTTATAACATATATAATGAGCTCCTCACCGCGAGAACCCAGAGTAAAACTGGATTTCTTGCATGCGACCTTATTACTAGCATTTCGGGCATACAGTAACTGAAAACAAAAAAAAAGAGAATTCATACTACCGATGAAAGAAGCGAAAATGTAAAAACAACTGACTCATGAGTACTGCGAATATTTTACGGCGAGCAAAATTTTTATGTGTTGAACAATTCTCGTTGCTTATGAATCTAGATAAAAAATGTTCTGAGTACAGACTGTTCTTAGCTGGGCAGGAGATCTACATGTAGTCATGCGTCGCCTTTTTCCCACACCAACGCTACGACGCCATCCTTTCGGAGCATCAGAGTCGGACAAGGTTGCACCTCTCCAATTAGAGTGAGACAAGTGAGACAACACATGAATACAACCCTTCTAAGCACGCATGAGCACAGACACGCGCGCGCATAAAAAAGCAGCAGGCAGAATGTAAGCTCACTTAGTGATGCTCTAGTGCAGATGTAATGTTCTTAACTTCTGAGCTGAAAAAAGTTTGTCAGCGCTAGCGCATCTCAAGGTGCACTACCATCCTTCCTAGCAGTGTTTTGTGCTTGTACCTTTGCGTGGGGGGTTCATGCGTACCTACAAGCTACTGTATCTCGCTCATTAGATGTTTCTCTCGAGAGTTTTTCGAGACTTATTTCGAAGCTGTAGAGGCCCTTGTGCAGCCGCAAAGCGAAAACGTTTCATGAGTTTCTTGGCGGGCAGTAGTTTTTGCTTCCGTACTGGAAAGCACGAAGTGCTGGATTGAAAAATCATACGTTGCTTAAGTTGCCGTGCACAATTCTATTCTCGAAAGGTTAAAAAGACGGAGTAGGAGGCCTTTGATTTGTTAGATGGTGAAGAAATTTCTTTTATAGTGAATGGCTCCTTCAGTTGCACAGGACATTTTTGAGAGCTTTGTGCTGCGTCCAAGCAGATGTGGAGCAGGAGTAGTATTCGTCAATGGAAATGTACCGATAAGAGCAAGGATTCGGTGCACGATTTAGCCATCGCCGTTACCTGTTTCCATGGCGGGGCCAGGATGGACAAATCTTGCATTTTTTATCAACTGTGTTCATGCCATCAGTCCCATTTCGACTGTGCGATTAAACCTTTTGAAGGTGGTCATTTAATTCTTTCAAGAGAGTATGCGTCAACCAAATTTGATACCGTAGCTTTAAGTGTTGCCGCGGAACAAAACATATGAGAATGCTCGTTCCTTGTCCTATATGCATAATTAAGACACGTACCAAATTTAGACGTGTCCGACAAGCACTGAGACATCGGAATTCTTGCTCTCGGTTTGAGGAAGAACAAAGCTCCATGCTGCCCAGATTAACCCAAACACTTTTACTATTTCTCTACACACAACGTAAAAGTATTATTTGAAAGTTCAGCCCCAAAAAAAACGCTCTTTAATTTTTGTTGCATTGCTGCCATCCAAAAAAAGCGCCCAAGGTGCCAGCATGCCGACGACGCTCGGCTACCGCTGCTGCAGTTGACTTGCATCACAAGTGGAGAAGAGCTTAAAAGCATGAATAACCTGCTGAAGACAATCAATGTTCACACGACACGATGTATTGGTGGTGTTTTTTTTTTCGGGGCGCAGTGCGCCGTAATACGCCTTTCGAGGTACGACCGTGAGCAAATCGCAAGAATGTGTCTGTGTTCAAAACACAACAAAAACGAGGTGTTGATGCCACGCATCTCCGCCTATGCCTTAACCTCACCACTTGCAGCCATGTCCAAGGAACAAAACTTTCAAATGGAACATCGGGATGTCCCTTCTCTTTTGTACCTGCTGGGCCCAAGGTATATTCAAAGTGAATTTTTAGAATTCCTTAAAAACATAAGCGCCCTCTGAAAACAAAAACAACGCAATCTTTACGCTGTTGCAGCGTAAGCCACTAAACTGACCGAAAGACGGATGCGCAGAGTGCTGACGTGCTCCATCCCTCCCCTCCCTTCTCCCCCGATTTTAACGCCTCATACTGCTCTTTATAACCCAGCTATGAAGTCACTAATCTGTCATATGCACAGCACTGAGTTTACGGAGAGTAAATTAGCGCCTGTACACGTGCCTATAGCAATTCTTTCAAGTTTTTTATTTAATGAACTGACGCCAGCATCACGCAGAAGCATATGTGCACGATCATTGGTACATCATAGACCGCTGGGCCTAGGCTGCTATGCAGAACATCTCAGTCTTCAGAATAAAAGTGTGGCGCTAAGCATGCATATGCTTTACCGTTCTTGCCTGTGCTTTCCTCCTCCTCCTCCTCCTGATGATCTCGTTAACCGTCCGCCCTTGGGCTGTTAACAATCGCACAGGCACAAAAAAGGTAATCACGAGACATTTACCGCTAGTATGATCTCAGCCGATCGCCTCCTTGATATTCGACGAGCACACCCGGCTAAGACTTGTCACAATAGAATGGGTGTACAATAAAGTTTCTACAAAGACTCTGGTTGCTTTTTAAAAATACTTTTCTGCATGCGTGGTGTTTTGCGCGATGCACCATTTTCGCGACATTTTAATGAAACCTCGCCGAACAATAAACAATAAAATGAACGGCTGCGCAACTGCCACGTCGCAATCCAAGGACACTACCTACTTGCGCCTTTTCTCGTGCCGTTGGTGTTGCGCCGCCGTTCATCTCGTCATGCAGCTACTCGCCCCCAGGCCCTTCTTCTGAATTTTATAAGTAACTGATAAACAGACCCTACTTTGTTTGCACTAACACATGCGACGGGTTCACGTTGACCTGCGAGGAATGACTTCAAAAAAGACAATTTGAAAGGAGTAAAATGTCAGAGATCCAACAGCGGGTTGTTTCGTTTGTGAAGTGTTCAAGTTTTAAGAAATTTTCAGTCAAAATATTCTCAACATTTCTTTCTGCCACTGCCATCTGAATGTCAGCAGAAACATTTTCGGGCATAAAAGGTGAATACAGCATCCAGATAAATACATGAGATTGTAATCTCATAAACCGGGGCGAAGTGCTCTTTCCCGCTCGAAAGAATTTGAGAAGATCAGAGCTCCAAAAGGGTAAAGGATGGTCGGCGACATTCGAGTGTCGCAGACGATACACGTTTTGAGATATACTCGCTATATGTGTTTTATTTAGGATAAAATAATGAAGGATCTCTTTGACGTCAGCCTATGACAACGGGCGTGCCGTCGTGTGGTTGATATTGCAGCTGGATGTGAGAACTCCATTGCAAATTGGGTGTATTAAATATCGCATCCAGTACATCTCCTGTTCACACATTTATGCCAATAGTAACGGTTTATATCAAACACGGTTTATGTACGGTTTATATACAGTTCATATGACACGTTTTATTATAAAAAAAGGTCCATTTCGGCGCACTTGAGTTTTTTTTTTTACACTCTCTAACAGAGGCCCAGAGGAACCCCAGTAACCTACACCGCCACGTAAAAACAGCGACCATGACGGCCGCGTTTCGATGGAGGCGAAACACAAAACGCGCCCTTGTGGTTTGCGATTTCAGTGCACGTTAGAAATCCCCAGGTGGTCTAAATTATTCCGGAGCTTCCACTATTTCACCTCTTTCTTCCTTTCTTCTTTAACTCCCTCCTTTATCCCTTCCCTTACGGCGCGGTTCTAGTGTCTGCCGAGATATGTGAGACAGTTACAGCGTCATTTCCTTTCCTCGAAAACTAATCTTCAATTTTCAAATATTCACAGCGCCAATAATGTATAATACGGGAGTAATTCCTCATTCGAATCTACCCATGCGCAGCTATACGGCTATTTGTATCAGATATTTGCATCAGGGACTGCATCAGAAACTTCGTAGTTAAGAATGTATGTCCAGGTCGGAGGTTCGAACCTGGGTGCACCGCTGCAGCAGAGCAATCACTCTGTTAACCGAGCTAAATGGCTTAGCAAGCTTATGGCATTGCGAGAGCGAATTGATCAATAAATCGAAGTGGGAACAGTGTTGGTCAAATGTTTAGGAGAATTCCACAAGGTGTACTATATTTGTAATAAGGAAGTAATTAATCATTTGCTTACTCGCCTGGTGCTCTCTCATTCTTTGTTTTAATAATTCGGTCCCTGGTCCCGAACGAGCGGCGACGTGCCTTGCGTTTGCATTGCGCGCTCGATGACGGTCCGCAATACAAAAAAATACACTCACCGCATGTCTATGGCGTGCTTGTTCTGAACTACGGTCGACTGGCCAAATGCCATTTCCATGATAGAAAGAGTGTCATTACCTTTTCTGCGCGATGGACGTATTCATGCATTAATTGGTGTTTTCCGTTGAGTAACATTTTCAGGATGAAATTTAAGTAATAGACTGTACGGAATAACTGCTGCGATTGAACGCTTGCACAATTCAACGCCCTTTTTAGCGATACAGTGATCTACAAGTGAATAGAGCACATGACTACAGTGGGAAGAGATTATCATTAGATGTTAAAGGAATAGGCCACACATTTTTATTTTTGCTTTCAGCTAAGTCATAGCAGCCAAAACGACTCGAAGCTAATGCTTATGAAACACACGCAGCTCGAAGGCTGCAAACAAGCTCACCCCAACCGTCAACATAATGCTTTCCATTCTTTTCCGTAGAAAGCGAACTGCGCTGCTTTTACCGCTATGTATAGTATGCATGAATAGCAGGCTATTACTTCTTAGCTCTTCCACATACCCGTTCCAAAATATCTGTTTTCATTGCGAGCGCGTTTCCTTCTACGTATCTCTTTTCTAACCCTTCTGCATGGAACGTCTAATGCTTTCTATGCAGTGCGCGTTATTTCGAATCAAGATCCATCGACAGTGTCCTGCTACAGAGACCCTAAAGCTTTGTGCTCAGTAACCACTTGTGGCACCATCTTAATAAAAGTGATGCTCTTTACTTTGCTGACATTGGGGAAGTGGTGTTCATTGTCTCACGGTTTGCGCTGTGCGAGAAAGACAGCTTTTTTTACTTTTTATTTTTAGCGTGTTCTAAATGCCAATAATACGGTGGGCTATATTGATTTGGATAACTTTTAAAATTGCTTTTAAAATGAGAGTAATGCTATGTGGAGTGGCTTTGATTGGGAAGGAATAAGATTTTTCTCGGTTGTCTAATTGTCCACTAAAAATTTCGGGAAAATAAGACAACTCTGCGAAAACAGCTTACCGTTGATGCTTTTTTCTATTGAGTATATCTACTCTACACCGAGCTTCGCACACCCTACAAAGGTTTATAGAGAGGGCAGGTGGTAGGAGATAGGTCATGGGTGGTGGTGTGTAGGTGGAACAGCCCCGTGGCAAGAGGGCTTGGGTGGGGCGCTCCACCCAACCCATCTGGCTAGTGCTTCTATTCCACATATTAGAAGGTCGTGAAGCAGCGCAACGAAATGGCAACGCCAGGACCCCACCCAACCCATCTGGCTTGTGCTTCTACAGGGCAGCTCACTTTTGCACTGTTTGTCAACTACGTTTTGGCGTTGTCATTTCGTTGCGCTGCTTCACGACCTTCTAATAAGTGGAACCTTTTCGGAAGTGAGAGGTAGGAAGGTTATGGTAGCTGCCTTTTCTGGATAGGGCGTTGCGAAGCGCGTTGGTGGAGGGTGGCGATGAGCGGGTGTGCAGTCTTCTAGATAGGCTTTGCGGTGGGGAAGTGGCTGGTGGATTGCGCTCTTGGAGGGAGGAGCCTCCTCGCTTGGGTTAGAGGCTTCATTTAATTATATGTCAAATCCCAGGAAGACGAGAGGGTGAGGTAATGTAGCCCTGGTTTCGCAGTGAAAACTGTCACCGGTCCGTTAGTGTTGTTATCAGGAAGAACCTTGTTAACTTCTACTGTATCACTTTCTTAATTGAAGGTTGGAGATTTACTTCGGCCTGCTTGGCATTATATCTACATGTGTTTGAAGTACGAATGAACGTACACATATATGAGATAGAGCGTGCGAACGCTTTAAACCGCTTGTCCATAATACATGTAAGTACTCTTGAAAATGCCGCGAAGATGCCTGGTATGAGCAAAATCCTCATGACTTCTTTATGTTCCTTTAAACTTTGAGCGATAACGACGAAATCTGGTAAGTGATAACAACAGAGAATTGGTTTGGTTTTTTATGGTTTATGGGGGTCTAACGTCCCAAAGCGACTCAGGCTATGAGAGACGCCATAGTGGAGGGCTCCGGAAATTTCGACCACCTGCGGTTAACGTGCACTGACATCGCACAGTACACGGGCCTCTAGAATTCCGCCTCCGTCGAAATTCGACCGCCGCGGCCGGGATCGAACCCGCGTCTTTCAGGCCAGCAGCCGAGCGCCATAATCACCCGGCCACCGCGGCGGCTAAAAAAGAGAATTGAACAGATATTACAGCAATTTGGTTTTACAATTTTGCGCTAAGAAGAGAACAAATGGTATGCGAAATAATGCTGAGACAACCAGCGAAGTCGAAAAGAAAAAGTATATCTGAATTTTTATAGTTAGTTTCTTGCATCACTGCAAAAAATATTACGGCGTACTATTAGGCCTCAGATGAGGTTTTCTCTTGACCACCATCCCCCTCCTGAAGTCCAGTGAATGCCCCTCCCCCAAAACTGCAGTAACTGCATCCGCATAGCTTGCAGATTTTTCTTCAATATCACATTCTATCCGTGTTTCTGTCAGTGTAGGACAAGCATAGCTACTATGCCTTGAACGACTTACATACAGTATGGTATTACCAAACCGAATTTAAAATTATGTGAGAAGCCTTTATGCTGATGTGTTGGACTTGTATGCTTAGTTATGAGCCATTCTGAGCAGGAAGAAAGTTGTGAAAAAAGAACTCATGCATTCTTCAGTTCCTAAAGACCACGGTGAAGCACGAAAATGAACTTCATGAAATTTTGCTCGTCATCCATTCAAGACCATACCAAATATTTATTGTCTTACTGACTGCAGTGTCTGACCATACATTGCACGCACCTAATCATAGACCATCTCTCTAACAAGTTGCAATTTTAGTAATTTTCTCCATTAACTAAGAGAAATTAGTGCCACGAGCATTGAAAAGGTACAGGCGTACAAGTACTCAGACGTTAAAGGCAATATGGTATGGAAATGCACCGTTTGCCGCCCTTCGGGTTTTTTTTTTCCAACCTGCATCTTGATCAAGCTCATTTCCTTTCTTTTTATACTTTCTGAAAATTATCAAGCAGACCCTCATTTGGAGTGGAAAAACGATTGACAATGAACAGGTAATTCGCAACAATTCTCAAAGCATGATACGATTTATTTAAGAGGTAGCATTTCACAGGAAACCTTTATTAGTCATATTGTAGCGAAGAGAAAGTTGAAACGCGATTGCCGCGTGCCGACGACGACGCTGCTGCTGGCGGACCTGCCTGTTCCTGTGTTCTTGTGCTCCTGCTATCACCACCTGTGCTCGCCGCCGGTCTCTACGTCAAGCAAGCCGTGACATTTGGTGCAGGTGCTGGGCAAAGCATCTCATGCAACGCACCCCGTCTCGCAATTCGTGCCCGGTACTAAGTCCTGGCCGTCGGGTTGTCCTCTAGCCCTCGGGAGAGTCAGACTCGCGCTAGTCGACGTCAGCAAGTCCAAGCACCGGAATTCGCACTCTTGCCACAGGGATCGAGGACATCTAGGACCAACGCCACCATGTCGTCCCAGTCACAACAAACCGACCTCGCGACTGCGCCGAGGATCGTCGACGTGCCTGTCACCTCAAGATCTGTCGCCCCGTTGCGTGGCGATGGACTTGATGATGTTTCTAACAAAGAATATACTTGCGCAAAGAACACAGGACACAACAAAGTAACACATACGACAAGTACAGAGCGTATGTGTAATTTTGTTGTGTCCTGTGTTCTTTGCGCATGTATATTCTTTGTTAGAAATGAACCAACTTGCCCAGACAAGAGTGTTAATTGATGATGTTTAAGACTGGGTCCAGCACTATGAACGGGTAGCTCGAGATAATGAGTGAACACATGACCAATGTCTGCAGAACCTGTACTTCTCCTTAGATGGCACAGCGGAATACTGGTTCGAGAACCACGAGGCTTCGCTAACATCATGGGAGACGTGCAAGAGCGAACTGGTACGCACAATCGCAAACCAGCACCGGCGACAGCATGCAGATCTGCTCCACGCTCGTATCCAGGCTCCCACCGAGAGCGTGAGAAGTTTCGCCGAAGACGTACTGCGTCTGAGTGCCCGCGCTGGCCCTAGGGCTACTGAAGAGAAGAAGGTGCGAGCCTTAATGAGGGGTGTCTGGAATGACATCTTTGGAGGCCTCATCCGCAATCCTCCTACATAGCGCCCGAATTCCTCGGTGAAGCTACCGACATCGAACACGCATTGGCGACAAGAACCAGTCACTTTCAGTGACTAAACACCCTTCCTGTCGTCTCAAGTCTCTCTTCGTCTGGCCTGAGCGGTGTTGGCCTCGCCGATGCTTACGAAATTATCTTCGGCGTCGTCCGAGAGGACCTGAAAAGGCTGTTCCCAGCCACTGAACAGCCTGCATCTGTCTCCATCGCGACGGCTGTTCGGGATGATCTGCGACACGCGCTGGCGTCAGAAGACGTACCCATTGTAGCTGCAGTCGATCAGCCATCTCTGAGCTACGCCGCCGCCGTCCGTCGTCCACTTCCCGTACATCGTCAGTACCAGGCCGCTGCCGATTCCCGCCCTCGACGCCACGAGTTCGTGCCCCCGTCTGATGCACACCCGGAACCGCTGAGCCGCAGGAAGACCGACATCTGGAGGACTGCAGACCGGAGGCCGCTCTGTTTCCACTGCGGTGAGCCTGGCCACATGTACCGCTACGGTCCGTACCGCGAAGTCGGCCTTCGAGTTTTCAACCGGGCTGATCCGCGCCCCCGCCACGGTGAACAGCCCCGCGAGATGCATGACTACCTTCGACGCTCTCCATCGCCAGTGTCAGCTTTATCTCACACTCGATCATCACCCCTTCCTCGCGGATCTCGCCGTGAGAGCCTTTGGCCACTTCGGGAAAACTAAGTACGGCGACGCCTGGAGGTGGCGTTGCCGGTGTTGCACGCAGTAAAAAACCTCCGCATACGTTGGAATGTCCCTGCTCGACTGATGGCATCCTTGGAAGCGAAAACTGTTCTGTAGCCTCTAGCAATGTACACTTTTTAACCGATGGTCGTGACGTAACGGCGCTTGTCAACACCGGTGCCGATTACTCGGTTTTCAGCTGCGTCTTCTCTCGGCGTCTTTGCAAGGTTACCACCCAGTGCGACGGCCCGTCCATACGTACCGCGGGAGGTCACCTCGTAAACCCTTTTGCCAATTACACTACCCGCGTTGAGATTCACAGTGAGGCGTGCCCAGCCACATTCGTGATCTTGGAGAATTGCTCCAAAGATGTTATTCTTGGCATGGACTTTCTCCGTGAGTATGGTGCTGTAATCGACGTAGGGAAGAACAAGTTGACCCTCCGCGCACGTTCTTTATCGCCAACACCACCTCGGGCCCCTCGCCCTTCGATGAAAGTTGATGCCGACCATGCTCACTTGCCGCCATTGTCGACAGTTTTTCTTCCGGACCAAGCAGATACAACCGCATGTGGCGAAGGCGTTACCGAAGGAAGTGTCCGGATGCTACTTACGCGAGGCATTGGTGCAGCGCGGGGGATCGCCAATATTCAACATGGGCGTGCCAACATTTTAGTGACAAACTTCAGGAACGAGCCGCAGCACCTGACGAAAGGGGAAGTTATAGCCCAACTGGATGAACTTAGCGACGTTTGCGAACCTGTTGCGCTGCCTGAGGAGGAGGCCCCGCCCGGGTCATGTGACCCTACAATGTTGTCCCTGGACATCGATCCCAAGCATGAGCCTTCCCACACACGCGAAGTGCTGTCTCTTTTGCATCTGTACCACAACTGTTCCGTGAAAACATCCCGAGTTCGCCAGGCGCCCGTCGCCAAGCACAGAATTATTGTCGATATCTTGACGCCCCCGATTCGCCAACCGCCGTACCGCGTTTCCTTGAAGGTGAAGGAAACCGTGCAAGAGCAAGTGCGCGAAATGATTAACGGCGACGTCATCCAGCCATCCAACAGTCCGTGGGTCGCCCCTGTAGTACTGGTGAAGAAAAAAGACAGGACCCTTCGATTTTGTGTCGACTACAGGTGACTCAATAAGATGGACAAGAAGGACGTGTATCCACTACCTCGCATCGACGACACTTTCGATCGTCTCCGTCATGCCCGCTATTTTTCGTCCATCGACTTGGAAGAGTGGATACTGGCAGATTGAATTGGAAGAGCGCGAGCGCTAGAAGACCGCATTTATAACACCAGATGGACTCTACGAGTTTAAGGTCATGCCGTTTGGCCTGTGTACAGCGCCCGCGACATTTCAACGAGTCATGGATACTGCGCTCGCCGGACTGAAGTGGCAGACGTGTGTCGTGTATCTGGATGACGTTGTCATCTTCTCCAGCACTTTCGCTGATCATCTTGTGCGCATTGAGGCGGTTATTCAAGCTCTTCTAACCGCCGGACTCACGCTCAAGCCTTCGAAGCGCCGCTTCGCATAGAGAGCTGAAGTTCCTAGGCCACGTCGTCAGCCAAATGGGTGTGAAGCCAGATCATGAGAAAACGGCTGCCGTAGAGTCCTTCCCTCCACCATCCGACAAGAAGATTGCCCGCAGCTTTCTCGTCCTCTGCGCGTACTTAAGACGTTTCGCTCGCAACTTCGCCGAGATCGCAGCGCCACTTTACCGCCTTACGAAGGATATCATCGCCTTTGAGTGGACCGAGGAGCAGCGAGCAGCATTCCGCCAATTAAAGAACGCCCTTGCAGCGCCTCCCGTACTAGGCCATTTCGATCAATACGCCGGCACTGAGCTCCACACGGACGCCCGCAACTAAGGACTAAGGGCTATGCTTGTGCAATTCCAGGACGGCGCCGAGCGGGTTATGGCCTACGCCAGCCGAGCTCTTTCGAAGGCGGAGGGCAATAACTCGGCAACTGAAAAAGAGTGTCTCGCTGTCATCTGGGCGATCACCAAATTCCGGCCCTATCTGTACGGTCGCCCTTTTAGCGTCGTTACCGACCACCATTTGCTGTGCTGGCTCGCCAATCTCAAGGATCGCACAGGCCGCCTTGTTCGGTGGAACCAGCGGCTAGAGGAGTACGACGTCACTATCATGTACACATCCGGCCTCCAACATAATGATGCTGAGTGTTTGTCTCGATCCCCCGTGAATCCGGCACCAGGGGGCGATAATGACGAAGAGGACGGCTTCCTTGGGGCATTGGACACAGCAGATATGACTACTTGGCGACGCAATGATCCTCAGATTCGTCAGCTGATGGCACACCTGGAAGGACACGAAGACGTGGTGCCCCGCGTTTTCCTGCGTATTCTGCCGACGTTCCGGATTCTGCACGGCGTATTGTACAAGCAGAACTTCGACAGCCGCCCAAACTCATGGCTCCTTGTTTTGCCAGAAGACTTGCGCGCCGAGGTGGCCGAAGCTTGTCACAATGATCCTACAGCTGGTCACCTTGGCTACAGCCGAACACTTGCACGTATTCGAGAAAAGTATTATTGGCCGCAACTTCCTAAGTACGTCCGTCACTACGTAAAAACTTGTCGAAAGTGCCAAAGCCGGAAGAGACCTTCTACACGACCAGCTGGAGTTCTCCAGCCGCTCGACCCACCGCATGCTCCGTTCCACACAATCGGAATGTATTTTCTCGGCTCATTTTCAGCGTCGAACTCGGGTAACAGGTACATTATCATAGCCACCGACTACCTAACCAGATACTCCGAGTCCCGAGCACTTCCGCCAGTGAAGGCTGATGAGGCCGCTCAGTTTTTTATTGAGTGTATTGTGCTCTGTCACAGTGCCCCAGCCGTTTTGATCACTGACCGGGGTGCCGCGTTTCTGGCACAGGTCACAAAGGAGATCCTCCGTCTCAGCTGCACCAGCCACCGCCGATTTACGGCGCACCACTCGCAAAACAATGGGCTGACGGAGAGGCTGAACAAGACGACGGCTGACATGATCGCCATGTATTTGGAAGTCGCCCTTCGCAGTTGGGACGAGATACTGCCCTACGTTGCAATCGCGTATAATACCGCATTCCAGGAGATGACAGGTATGTCCCCTTTCCAACTGGTGCATGGCAGACAGGTCACCACGATGCTTGACGCTATGTTGCCACACGAGCCGTCTGTCAACGTAGTCGATGATGCCCGCTAGTCTGCGAGCGCGCGGAGGAAGGTCGGTAACTCGCTCGACTCCGCCTCCAGCTCAAACAGCATACAGACGCTCGTCGGTACAATCTCCGTCGACGTGACGTCCATTTTCACCATGGGGACAAGGTCTGGGTGTGAACGCCGGTACACCGTCGAGGTGCCTCCGAGAAACTCATGAAGCGCTACTTTTGCCCGTAGAATGTTCTTCGCCACATCGGTGACCTGAACTGCGAGGTGCTGCCCGAAGGAATGCGACCGTCATCTCGTCGTTCCCCCCCGCCCTGAACTTGTGCACGTTGTCCGGCTTAAGCCGTATTACGCGCGATACTCGCCTGCATTTCCCACTGCCTTGTACATCGGCGAGCAAGATTTCTGGGCCCCTGTGTGGTTTCCGCCAAGTGTTTTTTTTTTTTTGCTCTCGGGTTAGCATTGGGGCGATGCTTCTTTATAGGGGGAGAAAATGCAGGGAAGAGAAAGTTGAAGCGCGATTGCCGCGTTCCGACGACGACGCTGCTGTTGGCGGACCTGCCTGTTCCTGTGTTCATGTGCTCCTGCGATCACGACCTGTGCTCGCCGCCGGCCTCTACTTCAAGCACGCCATGGCAATATGACCCCAACTCTATAGCGCAAAAGTGATATCGACCATCGTCGTAATTTTTCTTTGGCTATACACCTTGAATTTATGTGAGTTCTTATGCGACTTTGAAGGCAATTATGATATATATCCTAATTAATGGAATGTATAAAGTATTGCATGATTTATAAAAATCCTTTGTTGAGGAGTGATGCAGCGGGGTAATGCAAAGGCCGCGTATGTAAGAGCATTTAAGCAAAGCCGACGCTGAAACTGAGGTGACAATTTTTTCTTAAAAGTAGAGAAGGGTGCATTAGTCACTTTTGTGAGGCACATTTGTTTTCCCTCTTGCTTTTTCTAAAATAAAACATACGTGGAAACGCCGACAGTAACGGATTTAATCCACGGCCAAAGACAAGAATTAATTTCAGGACTTACTTCTGGTACAGCGACAGCGAACAGGTGCGCCTCCTGCCTTTGTCCTACTCTTGCGGCAGGTTTCTTTTATTAAACAGGGTATAGCAAAAACAGCGCAATTATGACGCCCCTGTAGGATAAATTTCAGAGGAATGCATTCGGATGAAAGTTCGAACACTTTATGCGCACCATACTCCTCCTGTAAATGTCGTGTATGGGAAATCAAGGATCGAAATGCGGTTTCCACGAGCCGCACATAAAGGTCAGCGAATAGCTGCAGTAGAAAAGGAGTGCCTACTCTCCGCAACTGGCATAGCCCTGAGTGCGGGGCTTGGTTATGCTGACAGAACTCGAAAAATTCAGGAAATGGGCATGATCCCAGTTGAGTGGCGCAGGACATTCCTGGTCCAGCTCTTCCACCGCAACATGCTTCCCGAGGTACAAAAGGGACGATTGTAAGCTGGACGCCTCACTCCGGCTGTTGTATGGACATAACACGCATCCAGCCTGTATATATATTATTGTGTAAATATAATATTTGTGTATAGCACCTCTACCTCGAATCCTTTCTACCTGTCCCCTCATCTTTTTCAATTCAGTTCTCCATTCTGCCTGCTATCCTTTATTTACGCTACCCAGCTCAGGTGCTTGAGTAGCGATGGCAGATGCCGGGGCTAGCAAAACTTTTTCCTTCGTTTTTATTATTATTGTTTGATTAATAATCCACCACTACTACAGAAGGGGCACAGAGAGGCAAGGACCAGAGGCCAGGAGAAACGTCTAGCAGAAAGGGCAGACATGGTCTACGAAGACCGTGTCAGACTAGGGATCATATCGGCAGTAGTGTCGGTGGTAGACCGCACGGTTCAGGAGATCACTAGCGTCACCGTCAACTACGACGACCCAGGGGAAGCGGAGGAAGCCGCCATTGCCGATGCCACAATCGAAAGCTCCAGGAAGGCCACCCCATACACTACAATTACGGAGAACAAGGCGCCCTGCTGGAATTGCCTTAGGTGCCGCTTGTAGGCGGCTCTAGACAGACGCTTACATTACTTTGCACCAAACACTTGCATTAGTTTACCTAAGCAAATTTGCCCACCGGCCTTTAGGACCGCCTGTCCCCTCTGCTTCAGGTGGTCGCACTATATAACACTCGCAAGACTGCCAATGCATCACGGCAGTCCCGAATAGAAAATCCATCACAGGAGCAGTGGAAGGAGTCCGCCCAACTTGAGCCTGAAAAACCAACCATTTCTACACGACCGGTCGAGAGCTGCTGTAGTCTCCTTAAGGGCACTCAACTAGGGCGTCACGCTATCGCTAGAGAAGGCTACGTTCGACTAAATAATTGTTTTTCATTCATTGTGCAGTTTTTACAGCAGAAGTACTGAATGAAAGGACATTCATACATAAATCTGGTCACATTATTCTACAGGACAAAAACTCTGAAAGTGACCACTTTTCCTTTCACGAAGAACTTTCCTGATGCATTCGAAGGATATTTTCTAGTAACAAAACGAACAATTACAAAGAATGTAACTTGCCGATTGGGCAACTGTTTATTTTAGCAAAGTATTAATAATATTATTAATAATAATAATAATAATAGTAATAACAGTCGTAATAGAGAATACTGAAAGGATATCATTTGCCCGGTAACTGGCGAGGTCAATTTAAAAAGAAATATGACTTTTGCAAGATGCATATTTAGAGGAAAACTCAGTTTCTATCCAAACTTTTTAAATATGTTCACGTAGAGCAACAATTCCATCGATTACAAACAAGCTTGACCGCTTCTTTCTCTATGTCATTAGTATCATCAGACATATTTTTTATATCCGCGATAAATTAGAGGCAACCTCGACATAAAGGTAGAGGGCAAACATGCATAAAATTTCAGGAACGAAGTGCACTCTTTATTGCCGAAACTACATAAAAACATAGGATGAGTGTGCTTCGGTCCGATCTTTATTTAACTATAATAGACCATATATTTTGTTCCGAAGTATGACGTGAAGCTCGTGGCAGCGGTTTCTCAACTTGATGAAAGGGCTATTTTTTATCGTGCAGCCAACCCACGTCAGAGAATACGTCAAAACTGTTTGGCTGTGCACATAAGAGTATTTATCATTCCCATGCCTTTCTTTCGGATAGGAAAGCTGTTTAATATTTTCATGGTATTAAAAAGGGTTCTTGCTGTTTCCAGACCAGTTCAAGTGCACTGCTTCGTAAAGCTAAAGCAGAACTTGAGTCAAGAATGATTTATTGGTTACTGGGATTTTTGACAATTTGTCTAATGCTAGCATCGAATTTAAACACCCTGAGATATTTTATCAAACCAGTGGCAATAGACTGAAACTGAAAAGTAGGGTTCTCGCGGGAATTATTTGCGCACAGCGGCGAGTGCGTACTCTTTAAATGCTATCCCGAATTCGAAACAAACAGCGGCCAAGGATTGAGCAGTGGAAATATTTTTGTGCCGAGAACTAAAAAATAAGAAGATATAAGTAAAAGAGGACTGAAAAAAGAAGCTTCGTTTTCAATGGGTGAAACAACCTTAGCCGGTTTGCAAAGATTTATTGCGGCCAGTGACACTTCTTGCGACCTATTGGTTCTGTATAATGCCTAAAGTGATGCATGGCAGAAAAGAACAAAGTAATATAGTTGCCAAAGACATATTGCTATTGAAATTTTGAAGTTTATAGCATTTGGCTGCTGTTTTCACGCAATTTTCGAATTTTATGACTGCTTCTCGTTATGGACAACAAAGCCAATTTTTCACTTAGGAGCGGCCAGCGCCAATAGAAAATCATCTTACCATAAAATTCCTTGAACATTTATTCTTAAAACCATCAATTTTAAATTGTATTTGTCAGAGCCGCTGCCGATAATGTCCCCTGCTGCGGCAGTAAAAAACGATGGAATTAACCTTAACACAGGAAGAGATCTTTGGAATAATGAGCCGGTGGTTTCCTTGGTTAAATAATTGAGGCGTATTTGATTAAATACTGTTTCTATTTTAGGGGTGTGCGAATAGTACTTTTTCAACCCGAATAATACATTTTCATCCCGATTCTGTAGCTTAAAAGCGACTCGAATACGAATCCAATATCGGTACTAATGCTCGCTACTTGTGCGAATATGTGCAAAGAACGAGCAGTCGTGTGAAACACTGCAGCGCGAGTGTTGGAACTGCTGTATCGGTGCTATAAGTTTTAAACTTGTGAAGGTAAAGCTACAGCTGCTAAAAGACGCAACACTAATCTCCGCTAAGGGGTCTCAACACAGTCAATAAGACAACTCTAAGACCTTCAAGTTTTAGTTGATAGGAAAGCTACGGTCGAAGATCCTTTTCCCAAGCATTCCACCGCGGAAAAGCCGAGCTCCAAACTGGAAGGGAACCTTGTACATATTCAGAGGAGCTGTGGGCACCCGGCAGCACTAGAGCCACACCGCAGGACACGAGGCTATCAGTGGCACCTAAAGTCCGAGCTAACGCCTTCGAGATCAAGTGTCCAGGCACAGGTTTTGGTGAATTTGCTTGACGTTTGGTGAATTGCGGTGAATTTGCTTGATTCCTGCCGCGTTATCCAGTATATCTGGTATTGGGGGCCATGCAGAAGCCATTTCAGAGGAGTGACCCAAATGGAGAGCGTCGTGGCGCTGAACCCCTCATCCCGGGCATGCTTTTCGCGGAAGGTCATGCGTTCATGCTTTACTCGGTGGGGTTTGTTATTGGAACGGTCGTCGAAAACAAAACAACAGTTGGCCTTAATCGAACCTCTCCTGACTATTCTGTATACTTAGAAAAAAAGTTGAGAACCTATTCAATTTGTTCCGAATAATTTTCAAAATACACTATTTAGGATACACGAGAAACAATGGATGAAGAACGAATGACATTTATATCATTATCTACGTGACAATGAGCTTGCAGAGCGAAATAACTCACATAAAATTTTATAGTAGTTTAGTTAGCGCTCATGTACAAGGCCAGTACACTTTTTAACAGTGGCGCAAGAATAATAAGGCGACTCACAAAAGACGAATCTAACCGCGTCATTTCATTTGGGTATCGGTGGTTCATTTTAATAATACAGGTAAGAAATGCGAAAGTTGTACCCATATTCGAGCTCTGCACAAAACATATATCCTGCGGATGCTACCAACGTAAATTTCGGTATAAATTTGTGATGAAATTTGCAGCCTGAATGAACACCATGGCTTCAAAAACGTACCGGCACACAGGCGCCAGCACCTTTAGTTCGCATTCCTGTGAGAATAACCTATGCTTGAAGTTGACCTTTTAAAGCGAAATCTTTACTAGACGCGAACTTGCGATTTCGCCGTGGCGGTACTCCGAGGAGGCACATGACGTCACAACGCGCGCCTCGCCACGGATATTTCTCTCTCTCGCTCTCGCTCCTCTAGTCACTAGTGCGCATGCGCCACTAGTCGCACCGAGCCACAGGTGTTCCGCCGCTGCGCAGCGGCCGCGCTTTTCCTCAAAACCACACTTTCAATTTTCAGTTTTCTCTTTCTTCTTTTCCTTCCTCCTTTATCCCTTCCTTTAACGGCGTGGTTCGGGTGTCCACCGAGATATGTGAGACGGGTACTGTGCCATTTCCTATCCTCAAAAGCCAAACAAAACAAGTGAGCCCGTGTGATGTGCGATGTCAGTGCACGTTAAAGATCCCCAGGTGGTCGAAATTATTCCGGAGCCCTCAACTACGGCACCTCTTCTTCCTTTCTTCTTTCACTCTCTCCTTTATCCCTTCCCTTACGGCGCGGTTGAGGTGTCCAACAATATATGAGACAAATACTGCGCCATTTCCTTTCCCCAATAAAAACCAGTTTTTTTAAACAAGTGAGCCGACGGGGTTCATACAGGTCATTGGCGTTGACAACTTTGCAAACACCGTTCCTTTTCACGAAAGGAAAGGCGCACAACCGGCTCTGCGGGCTCAGTGGGAACCTCAATCTCGCTTTCACGTCCGTGGCGTTGGTGTCCAACTGCAAAAGCCTGCTTTGATTGCGTTCTGCACACTGAATAGGCAGGGCGCCCTTCCATGCAATCCTGGGAGGTGGCATGCAGTTGATGGTTAATCGCGAGAGATTGATCACCAAATGAGCGCTGCGGCCTAGCTATTGCTGCAGTGCCGCATGTGAGCCACAATGGTGTCAGCGCCAATGAATTCAGGCCACATCTCTCTCTCACCACCGCCACATGCATCAAAGCACGAAAGAGGCGTCTGCATATCCAGGGAGCCAGTTATGCGCCCTTCCTTTCCTCAAAGCCATCGCCGCCTAGAACATTATCAACGCCAACGCCAATGAACACAGGGAACGCCGACATCTTTCGCTTTGTATATCCTGGATTAGCAGAGACTAATCCAGGTTAATTTTTTAAGCTGACGAGTTGGAAGGATATAGAGGTCAGCGACAAACAGGAAGTTTGTTTCGATTTTGTAGCGATAAGCTACATTACGGTAGCATTACGATGCTTCAACGTGGCGGTGCCTCCACCCTGTGGCTGCGACGCCACGCTGTCCCGTGGTTGGTCACGTGGTGCGGAGCAGCTGCCGGCGGCGCGGCGCCGTGGCTTCTCACGTGGTTCGTCACGTGGACTGGTCACGTGACCAGCCACGTGGTGCGGAGCAGCTGCTGCTGCCGGCGGCGCGGCGCGCCGGTGAAACCGAGCTGCCACAGCTGTGCGCATGCGCTGTGTCAAGTGGGACTAAGATGAAGGAGGACCGCCCAGCGACACGGAGCGGCGAAAGACTGACTTTGCAATTCAACTGAGCAAGCTCCATCTCGGCCAGCTGTAGCCGTCGCCTCAGTCCAGGTTTAACCAGAGCTAAACCACCGCCAATTTTTTTGGAGTTCATGGAGTCACCGACAGCTACCAAAAAAACTGGAAGGGACGCTTAAGCCCCGCGTTGCGTTTATATGACGCGATAGCGTAACTGGTAAATTTCCATGTGTGCAGAATGTCATTCTCTCTTTAACAGTCATACTTCCCTGAGAGTCTTCATGCCCCTGCTAGCACTGTGGTGGAGCGTTTAAGTGATGCGCCACTGCCCAGCGATGGCACGCGCTCCCGAGTGGTAGGCCTTCTTGCTCTTCGTGAACGACCAATCATTAAGTGCCACCTGCCGCAGTGGGCACTTTTATCATCTATCCGCTCGGCCGGTTGTGATGACGCCGCAAGGTCACGTGACCTAGGTAGCTGGCCCACCTGCACTCCTAGGTTGCTCTCTGGGGACCACCTGCCAGAGCCATGCCCGGGATTTCTCGCTCACAACGCCGACAAGATCGACACCGCATTTTATAGAGAACGGGGCCTTTAACACTATCGGGTTATATCTGTGAATAAAGTCTGGAGATTATATGCATTCCATGCGGTTCACGAAGCTTTAAATCTCTACAGCCATTGGTACTCTAGAAGTTATTTCTATTCAAGCACACGCTCATTCAAAAGTGCACACAGTGTGCGTAAAGAAAAGCGACACATTGCTGACGCTTTCTGGCTCAGAGCTGAAAATAAACTAGCCGATGAGTTTGTTTTGAACTTAAAAACCGTAGGCATCCACAGCCGAAGACTGAACTCGGTTCTTTGTTGTGCTGAAGTCGTGTTTTTTCACCAACGTCACGGTAGCTCACTCATTTCCTT